>JAPDVR010000006.1:47440092-47842592 GCA_026230005.1 Gila orcuttii | reverse complement strand
TACTCAAGAAGCCTTCCCTTGATCCTGCTGTTATAAACAACTTCCGTCCTATTTCTGTACTACCTTTTGTTTCGAAGGTGTTGGAAAAAATAGTTTTTGACCAACTCCAGTTTTTTGTAAAGTGCAATGGAATTTCTGAAAGATTTCAGTCAGGTTTTAAGTCTGCTCACAGTACTGAATTTGCCCTCTTGAGAGTTTTAAATGACATCCATCTATCCACGGACACTGGTGACTCCGTGGATCTTGTACTCTTGGATCTATCAGCAGCCTTCGACACTGTTGACCACTCTACCCTGATATCCAGACTAGAGTATTATGTGGGGATAAAAGGTATCGTCCTCCAGTGGTTCCAGTCCTATCTCTCCGATTGGGATTTCCTAGTCGATTTAGGCAATTTTTCCTCTTCAGTTGCGCATCTAACCTGTGGTCTTCCTCAAGGATCTATCTTGGCGCCTTCTCTCTTTTCTCTGTACATGTACCACTGGGCACCATTCTAAGAAGACACGGGGGATCTTTTCACTGTTATGCGGACGATACAAAAATGTGTTTACCAATCAAGAGAAATTATCCTTTTGCTTTTTCATCATTACTAAGTTGCCTAGATGAAGTTAAATCTTGGCTGGCCCGAAATCTTTTTATTTCTAAATGAAAACAAAACCGAGGTGATGGTTTTTGGGCACACTGTTAATCCTCAGGCTGCTAGCTTCGATCTGGCAGTCTATCTGCTTCTAGATCTTCACGTGTACGGAGCCTGGGCTTTTACTAGATGAGTCTTTAAACTTTGACGAACTAATTTCATCTGTAATAGGCTCTAGCTTTTATCAACTTCGTCTGCTGTCTAAAGTCAAACCTTTTCTTAGAGATGGCGGTTCATGCTTTTATCACCTCACGTTTAGACTACTGCAATTCACTTTACTGCGGGATTTCAAAGTCTCAAATTGCTCGTCTTCAATTTGTGCAAAATGCTGCTGCAAGATTCCTTTTTAAACTATTTCAGCTTAAAAAAACCGTTTAGAAATCATTTGGATGGTTTAATAACCTGTTCCGGTGAGAATGGTGACTTTCCCCGCTCCCCCAAACATTCCCAGGCGGAAAACCAACCTTGCAACATGGGGACTAACGTCCCGGTAAGTTGGAAATAGGAAGTCTCGTGAGAAGCGAGAACGAGCGAGAAACACAAACTGCTTTACGGCAATTCGACATAAACACACACGCTGTATTATACTGTGTGTGATGTATTACCCACCTCGGTAGACATAGCTCCACATGATAAAGTTGGCCGGCTCCGATAATAACAAATGCACATGAGCAGCGGGAGAAAGGGGGAGGAGGGGCCGCAAGTGAGTTTTTTTTGGACATTGTTGTGAAATATACGCCTCACAGCTGTAGGGGGAGCTCGTTCAGAAAACATGCGACAACAAAAGTGAAAATCAGCGAAGAAATAGCTAGAGTTGCCGAATGCCCCTTTTTAATAGCCGTAAAAGCACCCATATCACCCCAATTCTGAGGACCCTCCATTGGCTGCCCATTAATTTCAGAATTGATTTTAAAATCCTTTTATTTGTTTATAAATCTCTACGTAACCAAACCCCCGGCTATCCATCTGAACTACTGCAACCATATACTCCTTCTAGAAGTCTGAGATCAAGCGATAAGAACCTGTTATTAGTCCCACGTCCCAGACTCAAACGCAGAGGGATCGAGCATTTTCTGTGGTCTGGCCACGGTTGTGGAACAATTTGCCGCTAGAAATTAGGACAGCCCCTTCCGTCATCACTTTTAAGTCGCTTCTAAAAACGCACTTGTTTTCCATGGCCTATAATTAAGGTTGGTTGGTTGGTTTTACTATTTTCCATTGAGTCTGATACTGTTTTTGCCACTCCTGCTTCTTTCCATTATATATTTGAGTCTGATACTGCCTTGACACATCTGATTTACAATTTTTTGAGTCCGATACTGTTTTTTCTGTCTGACTATTTTATATTTGAGTCTGATACTGTTTTGCTACTCCTGTTTTAAGGCTGCTCTTAGCTTTGCTGTGCTTATTTGTGTTGTGTTGTTTTGAAGGTTTTATTTTCTTTTAATTCTGTTGTTATGTAAAGCACTTTGGTCAGCCAGTGGCTGTTGTGAAATGTGCTTTATAAATAAAATAAAATTAACTTGAACTTTCAATCCGATCGTAATTTCAGGTCGAGCTCAATCGGATTAAGGAGTTTTATATGAAGGCTTTTCAGTCCGATTGAGCCGTCAATCCCATTACTAACGGGTTATTTGGTTGCATGTAAACGTAGCCAGTGAACGCATACATTTGCAAGGCCTGGTTTAGTTTTTGTGCAAAAGCGAGTGACACACTCTGTGTATCATTACGAATTACATGCATATGACACATCGTGTGTCTGTCGTCACACACACTCACGTTTTTGCTTCATGTTTGTGTCTGCAGGTCCGTCCCACAAGAAGAAGTACACCAGGAAGGTGCGTGTGTGTGTGTGTGTGTGTGTGTGCTTGTCCCATCAGGTACATGTGTTGACAGATACTTGCGCTGTTTAATGCGTTTTAGATGTGGGGTTTTCCTCAGTGCATAACTTACATTTCACAGGTATATTCTTCATCTGTAAATGTTAGAAACTCGTGCAAATATTTCCATTTGACTTTCAGGAGTGAATCTCCACTAAACTTCGATTATTTCCATGAACAAGCGCCGCCATTCACGGAAAAACAGAATTATTGGGCTCCTATTCTATTGCGCTCTGTCTGAGTAAAATTACATATGGCACATTAATTGTCCAACAACAAATATTTTGGCAATATGTAGAGTTTTAAACATACAAGTGTATTTTTAGCAGTAACTTTAGACTATTGTAATGGGGTAATCAAATGTAGGCTAATTAGTCTGTGCTTTTGTATTTGTTTTTAGTGTAGTGTATTTAAAAATAAAATCATTATTTTTGTTTTTAGATTGTTACAATGTCATGTGATTTTAACCCATTTTTGCACATAATATATATAGCATAGACTACATGGTTAAATTCACTTTCATAGCCTTCATGTGAACAGTTTGTTGGACAACATTGGGCAGGATGTGAAATATAGATTTTTTAAAATAAATATAGATCTTTTTTTTATCCAAGTAGGAAAACGTTGAAAATATATACAGTATATTGCCATTCACCCAAAAAATACATATATAAGATTTTTTGGCCATATCGCCCAGCCCTAATTCACACAAAATGATGTCAGAATGCCTTGTGGAGTAAACTTTTCAGTACCTGAAAAGAACTGTTTATTTAATTTGTATATGTTTTATTTGTGCTATTCCTCGTACTTTTGATTATTTGTTCTTATTTTATTACTGACTATAACAATATTTAAAAATGTACGAGTTAGGCTAGTAGTATTTGGTGTCGTAACCTTATTTATTAAGGTTACATGGATCAAAAACAACTAAAACAATAACTAGACGTATTTTATTTGATGTATTTGTTACTTTTTTGTTTTGGGGCCCATGCAAAATTTGGCAGGGCAAGTAAAATTTTCAACCAATTGAAGTAGGAAAAGCCCTTATGGTTGCGCCCTGTTGTTTGTGTGTGTCAGCTGTGGACGGTGCAGGAGTCGGACTGGCTGAAGGAGGGCGTGCGGCGCTTTGGTGTGGGACACTGGGAGCCGATCCGCTCCGCCTTCCCCTTCACGGGCCGCTCCGCCTGCAACCTGAAGGACCGCTGGAGGACCATGGTCAAGCTCAAGATGGTGTGACACACAATCATCTTCATTTTATACCCATGTTCAGAGACTGTTTTATAACACCGTGTGTGTGTGTGTGTGAGAGAGAGAGGTTTTCGTTCCTTATTAAATGTTCGTTATGTTAGAGCAAGTGCTGCTGTCGTCATTCAACACCATCATCTGCTGAAACTGAAGATCTCGATGAACACCTTCATAAACACCACAAATACCTCAACTGTCTCAAATCAAGATGCAATATAGATATTAGGTCTCGTTTTCTTAAAACAAGAGCAAACGTCTGTCAGTGGGGTCAGTAAATTCTTCATTCACAAGAACAATGCATAATTTAACAGCAGAAAACAGTATTTTCACCACAGCTGATGATACATGACATGCTCACAGGGGAAAGCGCGTGTCAGATTTTGCTCAATGTGCTTATATAATGTGTGTGTGGTGAAATCACTGTAACAGAATACACACAAGCAGTTCAGAGGTCATATGACTTCCAAGCCTCGTGTTCAGAGCGGCAGTGAAGCGGTCGTGTGTGTGTGTGTATCAGCACTCGCAGGGCTTCTTGTCGGCTGATGATGCTGAGGTCAGGCTGACGGTGTGTGAGTTGCTCGGCAGCATTACGGCGTGTGTGTGTTCCTGCGAGATGCTGGTGTCGTTCTGCACCAGCAGCCGGCGAGCCATCATGACGAAGGCCTCCTCCACACTCCAGGCGTCTCTAGCCGACGTCTCCACCGCCGCTAGCAAGCCCTGCTCCTCCGCTAGCGTACACGCCTCCTCGAACTGCACCTTGCGCTCTGCCTCCAGGTCTCGCTTGTTACCTGAGGAAACACACATTTAGACCAAGCGGCTCTCTCTTCAATCTAACACTGAAGTGACTTAAACTGCAGTTCATTCCCTGGCCTCTAGAATCAGGCTGCAGAAGAGAGTCAATCCCATAAACTCGCATGTTAAAATGCCCAACTTTTCAGCAGAAAAAAAAAGTCTACAGCATGTCCCCTTACATCGACATGTTTCTACAGTGGCCCTGAACGGACAAACGCGTTTCCTCACTATGTTGTTGTTCGTGCAAAGAAGCTAGCTAAAGTCAGCGAATAAAACACTGACACAATGATGAACAAGTAACAATAATAATCACAATAACATCGTTTTACTGAATAATTAAGTAAACATAATTTCTTTATTAATCTTTGTAAAGAAACCTTATTGTTTAACTGGATACTCTGCTGTCTCAGACGATGACATCACTTCCTGTCGGCCGCGTAACTTCTGTTGGTTGCAATTCACAACATCACCACTAGATGCTGCTAAAATTTACACACTGCACCTTTAAGCCTTAAAGTTTGCATAATTAAGAGCCACTTGAGTGACGGGTGGATTGCCGCTGATGTCACTACTAGCCGTTTGTCTGCTGTTTGTAGCGTCAGCTCAGCTAATTCGCCTCGCTGCCCATTTTCGTTTATCCGGGAGTGACTCGCTGCCAAGATGGCGACGGCCAGCTCCGCCCACTTTGGGCTTCAAAAATGCTCTTCAGAAACATTACGCATTACGACACGGGCACTTCGCCCATATTGTTTTACAGGCTATAGCTGTGTCTGAAACTGCTCACTCGTTCACTCATTCTCTAATCCCTTTATATTGATGGCATTTGAGTGCACTATATCTTTAAGGAGTGAACGAAATGAAGCGAGTGAATTCAGACGCTGACGTTTACACTGTGCGTCGGAGAGCTGGAGCTGTCCAAAAAACGTCTTTGTCACGTACTGACAAAACTCCTTTTATCTTGCATGTTACTACCTTTATAAAATAATATTAATAACAATCATAATGATTTTTGCTAAAAACATGTTAGCAGGTGTAGGGGGTGGTGTAGTTGCACACGGCAAGCACCACACACATTCTCTTCAGGAAATGTACATTCCAGTCTTCTCCGCATTGGATTTTGGGAAATAGTGCTTCAGCAAATGTACATCGATTGTACACTGTAATTCAGAGAGAATTGTGGGTATAAAGTAGTGAACAAATGTAGGGAATGATGTCGTTCACTCAGAATTCGGACACCACTACAAAATGGCCGACACCCGATCTAGTGCACTATATAGTGGATAGGGAGCGGTTCTGGACACAGCTTATGGTTTAAACGTAAGCTGTTCAGTAACTCAGTGTTCAGCGTGTGGAGGATTAGCGTTCAGTCATACTGATGAGCGCAGTGAGCACGTTAGCGGCCCCGTTCAGGGACTCAGTGTTTAGCGTGTGGAGGACTAGCGTTCAGTCGTACCGATAAGCGCAGTGAGCACGTTAGCGGCCCCGAACTGCTTTAGCTCGTTGATCCAGCGTGTCAGTGAGTTGAAGGTGTCCCGGCGGCTGATGTCGGCCCCGTTCAGGGACTCAGTGTTTAGCGTGTGGAGGACTAGCGTTCAGTCGTACCGATAAGCGCAGTGAGCACGTTAGCGGCCCCGAACTGCTTTAGCTCGTTGATCCAGCGTGTCAGTGAGTTGAATGTGTCCCGGCGGCTGATGTCGTAGGCGATCATGGCCCCGTGTGCGCTACGGTAATAGCTCTGCGTGATGGTGCGGAAGCGCTCCTGCCCGGCCGTGTCCCACACCTGCATCTGCACACACACACACAGAGAGAGTCGGTACACGAGGGACGTTCACTGCTCACTGCTACTCCTCTGACAGAGAGTCATAGAAACCAAACACACCTGCGGCACAGTGGCCTCACATGAGAACAACACTGGCTCACTGCATACTGAACACTACACATGACATACTGAACACTACACATGACATACTGAACACTACACATGACATACTGAACACTACACATGACATACTGAAAACTACACATGACATACTGAACACTACACATGACATACTGAAAACTACACATGACATACTGAACACTACACATGACATACTGAACACTACACATGACATACTGAAAACTACACATGACATACTGAAAACTACACATGACATACTGAACACTACACATGACATACTGAACACTGCACATGACATACTGAACACTGCACATGACATACTGAACACTGCACATGACATACTGAACACTGCACATGACATACTGAACACTGCACATGACATACTGAAAACTACACATGACATACTGAAAACTACACGACATACTGAACACTACACATGACATACTGAACACTGCACATGACATACTGAAAACTACACATGACATACTGAAAACTACACGACATACTGAAAGCTACACATGACATACTGAACACTACACATGACATATATACTGAAAACTACACATGACATACTGAAAACTACACATGACATATATACTGAAAACTACACATGACATACTGAAAACTACACATGACATACTGAAAACTGCACATGACATACTGAACACTGCACATGACATACTGAAAACTACACATGACATACTGAAAACTACACATGACATATATACTGAAAACTACACATGACATACTGAAAACTACACATGACATATATACTGAAAACTACACATGACATACTGAAAACTACACATGACATACTGAAAACTGCACATGACATACTGAACACTGCACATGACATACTGAAAACTACACATGACATACTGAAAACTACACATGACATATATACTGAAAACTACACATGACATACTGAACACTACACATGACATACTGAAAACTACACATGACATACTGAAAACTACACATGACATACTGAAAACTACACATGACATACTGAACACTACACATGACATACTGAACACTGCACATGACATACTGAAAACTACACATGACATACTGAAAACTACACGACATACTGAAAGCTACACATGACATACTGAACACTACACATGACATACTGAACACTACACATGACATATATACTGAAAACTACACATGACATACTGAAAACTACACATGACATACTGAAAACTACACATGACATACTGAAAACTACACATGACATACTGAAAACTGCACATGACATACTGAAAACTACACATGACATACTGAAAACTACACATGACATACTGAAAACTACACATGACATACTGAACACTGCACATGACATACTGAACACTGCACATGACATACTGAAAACTACACATGACATACTGAAAACTACACATGACATACTGAAAACTACACATGACATACTGAAAACTGCACATGACATACTGAAAACTACACATGACATACTGAAAACTACACATGACATACTGAAAACTACACATGACATACTGAACACTGCACATGACATACTGAAAACTACACATGACATACTGAAAACTACACATGACATACTGAAAACTACACATGACATACTGAAAACTACACATGACATACTGAAAACTACACATGACATACTGAAAACTACACATGACATACTGAAAACTACACATGACATACTGAAAACTACACATGACATACTGAAAACTACACATGACATACTGAAAACTACACATGACATACTGAACACTGCACATGACATACTGAAAACTACACATGACATACTGAAAACTACACATGACATACTGAAAACTACACATGACATACTGAAAACTACACATGACATACTGAAAACTACACATGACATACTGAAAGCTACACATGACATACTGAAAGCTACACATGACATACTGAACACTACACATGACATACTGAACACTACACATGACATACTGAACACTACACATGACATACTGAACACTACACATGACATATATACTGAAAACTACACATGACATACTGAAAACTACACATGACATACTGAAAACTGCACATGACATACTGAACACTGCACATGACATACTGAAAACTACACATGACATACTGAAAACTACACATGACATACTGAACACTACACATGACACTGAACACTACACATGACATACTGAACACTACACATGACATACTGAAAACTACACATGACATACTGAAAACTACACATGACATACTGAACACTACACATGACATACTGAAAACTGCACATGACATACTGAAAACTACACATGACATACTGAAAACTACACATGACATACTGAAAACTGCACATGACATACTGAAAACTACACATGACATACTGAAAACTACACATGACATACTGAAAACTACACATGACATACTGAACACTGCACATGACATACTGAAAACTACACATGACATACTGAAAACTACACGACATACTGAAAACTACACATGACATACTGAAAACTACACATGACATACTGAAAACTGCACATGACATACTGAAAACTACACATGACATACTGAAAACTACACATGACATACTGAAAACTACACATGACATACTGAAAACTACACATGACATACTGAAAACTACACATGACATACTGAACACTGCACGACATACTGAAAACTACACATGACATACTGAAAACTACACATGACATACTGAACACTACACATGTAATACTGAACACTGCACATGTAATACTGAACACTGCACATGACATACTGAACACTACACTTAATACTGAACACTGCACATGACATACTGAAAACTACACTTAATACTGAACACTAAACATGATATACTGAACACTACACATGATATACTGAACACTACACATGACCTACTGAACACTACACTTAATACTGAATACTAAACATGATATACTGAACACTACCTACTGAACACTACACTTAATACTGAACACTACACATGCCATACTGAACACTACACTTAATACTGAACACTACACTTAATACTGAACACTAAACATGATATACTGAACACTACCTACTGAACACTACACTTAATACTGAAAACTACACATGCCATACTGAACACTACACTTAATACTGAACACTGCACATGACATACTGAACACTATACATGACATACTGAACACTACACATGACATACTGAACACTACACATGACATACTGAACACTGCCTACTGAACACTACACTTAATACTGAACACTACACATGACATACTGAACACTGCCTACTGAACACTGCACATGACATACTGAAAACTACACTTAATACTGAACACTAAACATGATATACTGAACACTACCTACTGAACACTACACTTAATACTGAACACTAAACATGATATACTGAACACTACCTACTGAACACTACACTTAATACTGAATACTGAACACTGCCTAATGAACCCTGCATTACCTCTACTCAGTGTACACTACATACTGTCTACTATACATATTGCCTACATACTGCAGTGTACACTACAAACTATTACATATCTTCTACACACACTGCCTGGTGTTCAGTGTACACTATAAACTGCATTACAGAACACTTCACTTCCTATTGTACACTGCATAGTGTCTGCTAAACACTGTACAATACATGCTGTTAACTGAACAGTGTATACAACATACTGTAGTGTACACTGCACTTATGCTCCGAGTACACAGCATGTTGCTTACTGAACAGTATACATACTGTAGTGTACACTATATACTGCCTATTGCTAAGTGTACACTACTTACTGCATGCCGAAAGCTGTACACTACATATTGAAATCTGCAGTGTCCACTACATATTGTCTACTGCACAATGTATACTACTTGCTACCAAGAGTACACAACGGTCCATACATACAATATTCCACAATAAACATTTCAAACTGTCATCACATATAAATATATATTTATATACATATATTTATTTTATTTTCCTGATTAACTTTGCTCTCACATTTGTCTTTATACGGTTTCACCTTATTTTGATGGTCCCTTTAACACTGTTGACTATAACTAGCGTTGCACCTACATTACTAATACTCTAATGAGAGTTAGTAGAGGAGTATTAGTAGACTGGTTGGGTTATAGGGTTAGTATAAGTTCACATGTAGTTACAATGTTACTTATATTCAGTAGAATGTCTGTTTGAGGACTATCACAATAAAGAGTTAGCAGATGTTAAGCAGACAGTCTACTAATACACTAATGTTGTCATGTAGTTGTAAAGTTAATTATAGTCAAGAGAATGTTCAAAAGGCACCATCAAAATAAAGTGTAACACTTTATACTTCTAGATTCACACACATATATAAGAGATATAGCCTAGCATGTTTGCGTATGCTGCAGGAAGTGTTTTTCTCCCTGATGTGCGACACTAACACACTGAGAGGATAAACCTGCTCGACCGGTTCTGCTGGCTGAGCCAGCTCAGTGTAACAGCCACACGTGCAGCAGGAGAACACACTGACCTGCGTATACACACACTCAATCTGACTAACATCACGAACACGAGCTGTGGTGTGACCTCTGACCTTCACTCTGCGGCCCTCGATGTTGAGCGTGCGCACGGTGAAGTCCACGCCGATGGTGTTCTGCTGGCGCTCGCAGAAGCGGCCCGTGCTGAAGCTCTGCACCAGGCAGGTCTTGCCCACGTTTGAGTCCCCGATGAGGATGATCTTGAAGAGGAAGTCGAAGGAGTCGTCCTGAGGATCCATGGGTCAGGATCCCATAGCTCATACACACACACACACAAACAGAGAGAGAGAGAGAGGTCTGCCGTCAGTCTCACTGCGCTGCTGCTCTAACCTTCCTTCTCAACCCGGTTCAACAGGTGCGACCGCCACCTGCTCAGGTGCATTCTGGGTAATGTAGTGCAGCAGACTACTTCCCAACCACGTATGTTTTACTATGGTCAATGTGGCAGTTTACATGAATATCCTGCACACATGGCAGCATGTTTCGTTTTCAACAAAGGGTTCAGAAAATGTTTATCATTAACCTCAAATCTAAACATGATACAGGTGAAACTCAAAAAATTTGAATATCGTGCAAAAGTTATAATTTTGATGATTATGGCTTACAGCTTATGAAAACCCCAAATTCAAAATCTCAGAAACTTAGAATATTACATGAAATCAATAAAAAAAAAAGGATTTTAAATACAGACATGTCGGCCCTCTGAAAAGTATAAGAATGCATATGTAAAGTTATATATACTAAATATATTACTTTTGCCTTTTAATTTGAATTACTGAAATGAATGAACGATATTGAAATTTTTCGAGTTTCACTTGTATATAAAAAAATTATGAAAGGAAACTTTTTTTTGTGCATTTTATCCGAGTTTAAAAGTATTGTAAGCGTTATTGTAAGTATGGATTGGGTTATTATTATTGTTGTCCATTAATTGAACTTCCATGCCTCTTATATAGTAATTATATATTACTATGAACCAATTTACTAAAGCTCGGACACACTGGGTCTCTCTCGCGCAGTGTCTCATATTGAGGAACTACTCGGTTACTCACGTAACCTCAGTTCCCTGAGTTAGGGAACGAGTATTGCGTAGCTATACGCAGTGGGGAAACTCCTTTTCCTCGATTTACTGAAGCCTTTATGTAAAGCGCATTTGCAGCTGCACAGCTAGAACATGAGCGTCTGGCTCGCTCATAGGCTGCGCTGCGGCAACTGCACATCCAATGGCGCGGGCGCCTCTGACGTGCGACCAATGAGATTACTCTGCGTCATACACGTCAGAGCCCGCCAAGGGGGCGTGACCTCAGTCTATAATAGTCCCCGAATTCGCCATTATAGCAGGTTTAACGACTGAAGCGACAACTTGCCATGTTACCATAGTGCGGCCGGCTACGCAATACTCGTTCCCTAACTCAGGGAACTGAGGTTACGTGAGTAACCGAGTAGTTCCCTTTCGAACGGTCACTTCGTATTGCGTAGCTATACGCAGTGGGGACGCCATGCAAAACGCCGCACTGAGTAACTGGCTGCCACTGCAACTCAGGCCCCTGAGCATACAGAACAAGCCATAACCGCACCATTATGCATAAATAGACCAGACACCGTCCGGTCTAAATAGTACGCATCAGTTAGAATAACCCAACATACTACACCAACGAACCCAGACACTGTCGGGGTTATTAGTATATGAACGTATACCCAGACAAGTGGGTTTATACATGAAATTATAACCGGCCAAAGCGGGTTTTATATATGTATGGAATATAACCGGCAAAAGCGGGTTTTATATCATATAACCGGCCAAAAGCGGGTTTTATATATGTAATTATAACCAGCAACAGCGGGTTTATATATATATATATGTGAATGTGATTGTGCACAGTAATATATGACAAGACCGGCCACAGACGGGCCTTAATCATACCGAAAGCACCTTCGCCTGCAGGGAAGGCACTTCCATATTATAAAAAGTCATAAATGTGGAAGGCGAGGACCAGCCGGCCGCATCACAAATATCACTTATGGGAATGCCAGATGACCAAGCCCATGACGAGGCCATACCTCTGGTCGAATGGGCCTTGACGCCTATAGGGCAAACTTGACCTACTGCGGTATAAGCCATAGAAATAGCATCCACTATCCATCTAGACAGTCTTTGCTTAGTGACTGGATCCCCCTTGGATCTACCACCAAAGCAGACAAAAAGCTGTTCTGATTGCCTAAAAGACGCAGAACGCTCCAGATAGATTCTCAGCGCTCTGACAGGGCAGAGAAGATTAACCTCTCCATCCTCTGCAGAAGGAGGGAGGGCTGATAACGTCACCACCTGTGCTCTGAACGGTGTTGAGAGCACTTTAGGGACGTAACCATGTCTGGGCTTGAGGACGACTCTGGAGTCATCCGGACCCCACTCCAAACATGCAGGGCTCACAGAGAGCGCCTGCAGATCTCCCACTCGCTTGATAGATGCCAAAGCCATAAGGAGAGCAGTCTTCAGCGAGAGGGGTTTTAGATCAACCGATTGGAGCGGTTCGAAAGGCGGACCTTTCAGAGCCCTCAGGACCATGGAGAGGTCCCAGGACGGCACAGATGGAGGTCTGGAGGGGTTCATCCTCCTAGCACCTTTAAGGAATCTCACGACCAAGTCGTTTCTTCCCAGTGACTGGCCTGCCACCAGAACATGATGTGCTGCTATGGCTGCCACATACACTTTGAGCGTGGACGGGGAGCGACCCGCATCCAGCAGCTCCTGTAGGAATGAGAGAACCACAGATATCTCACATGACCCTGGGTCAGCCTGATTTTTCGAGCACCAGCTGGAAAAACCTGACCATTTTGAAGCATAGAGGCGCCGAGTCGACGGGGCCCTGGCTTCAGATATAGTGCTTAAAACCTTCTCAGGAAGGTCTTTGGGTACCCGTTGAGGGGCCACACATGGAGGGCCCATAAATCGGGTCTCGGATGCCACAGTGTCCCGTTCGCCTGTGTGAGGAGGTCTTTCCTCAGTGGGACAGGCCATGGGATTGTGTCCGATAACTGAACCAGTTCCGGGAACCACGGTCTGGTTTTCCAGAGAGGGGCCACCAGAAGGACTGGGCACCCGCTCTCTCTGACCCGTTTGATGACCTGTGGGATCATCGAGACGGGGGGAAAGGCATAGAGGGGACGGTTGGGCCAGACATGGGCCAGCGCGTCCCTGTCCTTCGAGAAGAACCACTTGCAGTGGGTGTTGATTCTCGAGGCGAACAGGTCGATTTCGGCCTCGCCAAACACCTGCCATATCAGACTGACCGTCTGTGGGTTCAGGGACCACTCGCCGAGGGGAGTGTTGCCCCGTGAAAGCATATCCGCGCCCACATTCTGGAGGCCCGGTATATGCGCTGCTCTCAGAGAGCTCAGGTTGGTTTGTGCCCATAAGAGGAGGTCTCTCGCCATCGCATGCAGGTTTCCAGACCTGATGCCCCCCTGGCGATTTATGTAGGCCACCACTGACATATTGTCTGTGCGGACTAAAACATGGTGACCTCTGAGGTTCGACAGAAACGCCATCAGGGCCAATGCAACTGCTTTCATCTCCAGACAGTTGATATGTAAGCTCTGCTCCGTGCTCGACCAGAGGCCGGATGCAGGCATGCCCTCGTGCAGCGCTCCCCAACCCAGGTTGGACGCATCTGTAAGAACCACTTTCCTCCTGGAAATTGTTCCCATTGTCACCCCCTCGTTGTACCAGCTCTGAGCCCGCCAGGGAATCAGGGTTCTTAAACAACCGTGATTTACCACGATGCGCAGTTTGCCCGACTGCCATGCGTGAGTCGGCACACGGCGCTTCAGCCAATGCTGCAGCGGGCGCATGCGCAGTAATCCCAAGCGGAGTACTGGCGATGCTGCTGCCATGAGACCGAGCAGTTTCTGAAATTTTTTCAGCGGCGCGTGCTCGCGCGCTCTGAAAGTGCCTGCAAGCGCGCGCTCTGGTGTGAGACGCGCTGTCATAGCTCTCGAGTTCAGCACTGTGCCCAGAAAAATCACGCTCTGGCTGGGGGTTAGTTTGCTTTTTGAAACATTGATTGTGAAACCCAGGCATTTTAGATGGCCGAGAATCAAATCCCTGTGTGTTAATAGCTCGATTCTCGACTGTGCCAGCACCAGCCAGTCGTCGAGATAATTTAACACACGCACTCCCTGATGTCTCAGAGGAGAAAGCGCTGCATCCACACACTTCGTGAATGTACGGGGCGCCAACGATAGACCGAACGGCAGAACGGTGTATTGATAAGCTTGGCCCTCGAAGGCGAATCTCAAGAATGGCCTGTGACGAGGGTTTATTTGAATGTGAAAGTAAGCATCTTTCAGATCCATTGTGACAAACCAATCCCCCGGGCGCACTTGCGCGAGGATATGTTTGATAGTTAACATTTTGAACGGCCGTCTCATGAGAGCTTTGTTCAAATGTCTCAAATCTAGAATGGGTCTGAGACCGCCGTCTTTTTTCGGAACCAGAAAATAGCGGCTGTAAAAACCCATCTGTTTTAGCGCGGGGGGGACTAGTTCTATCGCCCCTTTTGCTAATAGATTCTGTACTTCGGTGCGAAGCACGTGACTCACGCTGCTTCTCACCGAAGTCTCGAGAACCGCCTGAAATTTTGGGGGTCTGCGAGCGAATTGGAGCGAGTAACCTCGCTGTATAGTGTTTATGACCCAACTCGACACACCGGGGATAGCTTGCCAGGCTAGAACCCGTGTGGCTAGGGCTTGACACACAGATTGGGGCTGGTCGCCTAATGTAAGGGGACCTGATACCCTTATATTGTGATTTGTGCATACATTGAATATTGGACTGACTGTACAGGCATTCGCGTGTGGGGAAGTCAGTGATACAACAGGGGAGGGGCCACCTAGTGAAGGGGGACCTGATACCCTTATATTGTGATTTGTGCACACATTGAGTATTGGACTGACTGTACAAGCATTTGCGTGTAGGGAAGGCAGTATTACAACGGGGGAGGGGCCGCCTGGTAAAGGGGGACCGTGAACCCACGTGTTGTGTTTGTGAAACATACTCTTTTTGTGCTTTATTTGGGTCGCCGTGAAAACGGCGTTTGTTTGCAAGAACGCGCTTACTGTTGCGGGCCTGTTTGCAGTAATAAAATCCCCAGCCGCCTGAACTGAACAGGGGGCTGTGGGAAGTTTTGTTGACTTCTTTGAGGGTGGTCCGGCTAGTGCGGGACCCGTGCCCTCTCTCTTCCTCTTGCATGCTAGGACGACTTAGGCGGCGCTGTGTGAGGCGCGGCGCTTGGTCTGGGGCCTTGGCGTCGAGGAAGCGGGAAGCGCTTGGTTGCTCTCGGCTGGCGCTGGGCTTCAGCCGCAGGGCGGGGCTGAGAGGCCTGTTTCGCGGGCTTTGCTTGCCGAGGCGTCGACGGGGCTAGCTTGTGAGCACTCGACGCCGAGCTAGAACGTTTTGGCAGGAAGTGACGCATGGCCTGGGACGCTTTCTGTGCCTCGGTGTATCTCTCCGAGAACCCCGTCACCGCCGGGCCAAAGAGGCCGGTGCTGGATACTGGGGCGTCGAGGAACTTCGTTCTCTCCGCGTCCTTAATGTCAGTGAGGGTAAGCCAGAGGTGGCGCTCGAGCACGACCAAACTCGCCATGTTCCTCCCGATAGCCTGCGCTGTGGCCTTGGTAGCTCTCAAGGCCAGGTCCGTGGCGCTCCGCAGGTCCCGAAAAGCCTCAGGGTCCGGGCCAGCCTCGTCCATAGACCGGAGGAGTTTGGCCTGGTAAACCTGCAGCACGGCCATCGTGTGCAGGGCCGATGCAGCCTGACCGGAGGCGGAATACGCGCGTCCAGCAAGGGCTGAAGTGCTACGGCACGGCTTGTTGGGATGAACAGCTCTAGTTCGCCAGCTAGCAGCTGTGTTCGGGAAAAGATGAGCGGCCAACGCCTCTTCGAGGGGCGGCAACGACTCATAGCCTTTTCCCGCTGCTCCGTCCACGGAGGAGAGCGTCGCGTAAACTGCGGGGCCTCGTGTAGAATAAGGAGAGCGCCAGGCCTTGGTAAGCTCCTCGTGTACCTCAGGAAAAAATGGCGCTGGTTTGTGGCGAGGGGCCTGTTGGTGCCCTGGCAGAAACCAGCCGTCCAGCCGACTTCGAGGGGGTTCAGCGGGCGCGGCCCACTCGAGCTCGAGGTCCGCTACGGCCTGCGTCAGGATCCGAAGCATTTCCGCGTCGGAGTTAGTCCTGGTAGCTGAGGCGTTGGGCGTCGGCTGGGAAGCCATGACGGGGTCGAAAGAGCCCGGCCATTCTTCCTCAGACGCGGCGATAGGCAGGCTGTCGTCGTGCTCGCTAGGCCCACCGAAGGAGACAAGGCCCGCCACGTGGGGGGGGCGCAGATCTCCCTCGAACAGGACCGGAGATGAACGGGCTGGAGAGAGTGAGGCACGCGGGGACGTGGCCGGCGTGCGTTCACTAACATCCATGCTCTCCGGATGCCGTTGGCTGCGGCGCTTCTTCTTCCTCGGTTGAAGTAGGGCCGGAAAAGGAAGCGCGGGAAGGGCGGCATCACCGTCACGGGAGAGGGCTAGCCGAGATCGCAGCACGGAGATAGGCATGCTCTCGCAGGCCGCACATCCGCCGGCAGACAGTGCATTCTCAGCATGGTGGAGTCCCAGGCATGGAATGCATTTAGCGTGTTGGTCCGCCTCGTGCAGCTTGCATCCGCACGTGGCGCAGGTATTGACACGAGGCATTTGAAACAACGCTCGTAACAAATAATACACACTAATATACAATTGTGGTGAAAAGGATATCGCCGGATAGCCACAGGAGAGACGGCGTCAGGAGAAACACGATGAATAGTGTCGTCTGCTGAACTGTAGCTCGCTCAGGCTGAAGGCTTGTTCGACGGCGAAGACTCAATAAATGGTCAGAGACATGAAGTTTGTCGCTGAAGGAGTAAAATCTGCTATAATGGCGAATTCGGGGACTATTATAGACTGAGGTCACGCCCCCTTGGCGGGCTCTGACGTGTATGACGCAGAGTAATCTCATTGGTCGCACGTCAGAGGCGCCCGCGCCATTGGATGTGCAGTTGCCGCAGCGCAGCCTATGAGCGAGCCAGACGCTCATGTTCTAGCTGTGCAGCTGCAAATGCGCTTTACATAAAGGCTTCAGTAAATCGAGGAAAAGGAGTTTCCCCACTGCGTATAGCTACGCAATACGAAGTGACCGTTCGAAAGGGAACCTGCTTTGAGACTGGTAGCGATGGCCTTTGAATCATTATCAGATTCACAAAAAGTTGTGCTGTCCTCCTCTTTTTCTTCCCCAGAATGGGAAACTGTAGCAGCTTCTTCATTGCTAGTGCAAGGCTCTGTGGTAATGCTAACGTTGTTCAAATCCAGTGGTTTTGCAAAGAAATTTGAAATTGAAGGAAACGTCTTCAAAAAAATAGCTTCCTTCAATTCCCTGGTCTTATTTTATTTTAAAAGCACCACTTGTTTTCTTTAGATACATTGTTAAGCATTTATTAGCAAACAAATATGTCAAGGAACAATGTCAAAAGTCTATCTGTGATAGGTATTAAAATCTGATTGGACCAGTAAAAAAAATAAAATCAGTTATTTAAAATGTACACACTATTGACTATACTTTTATAGTTGACGGAGGGTATTTTATAATCGTTCAACCAACTGTATTAAAGTAAAGGGTGTAAAGCCGGGAACATACTTTCAGGCTGAGTATTATGGGGTGCCGTTTGTAAAGCGGCTCACGCTGAAAATAACAGCAACATTTTGTCACATTTAGCTTCAAACAATGTTTAAAAAACTGGTATGAATTTTTGACGGTCACTTTTTAGCACATTTACAACAATATAGAGATATTTTAAATAGTTAAATCTAAATATTAAATGTTACACCTAAATTTTAAACCTAAATGCTAAATATAAATGTTAAATATAAATCTAAATGTTGAATCTAAATGTTTCGGGTGAAACTAAATACTTAACTAATATGCAAATTCAAAATGCCGGTTACCGGAAGTGCCTAAATAAAAGCTCGAGGAGGTCAGTGGCCCAGTCCCAATTCGCATACTATCCGTCCTAAATAGTATTCGAAAATAGAATTAGAATGTCCCAAATCGTAGTATGTTGAAATGAGTGTTCCAAAGATACCCGGATGGTCTACTATTTCCAGTCAGAATCTGAAGTGCAGATCGATGCACACCATAGATATAAACACTAGATGTCGCCTTGGCTACAGCAGTTCATTGGAACGAATGCGTCAATAGAGCCGCCATCTTGAAACAGGGGAGCCCCTCATCAGCGTCAATGTAGGAAAAGGTCTAACGGAAATAAAATCACCATAAATCGTCATGAATGCGATTTTCTAGTTGTTTTGGTTCGTTCCAACGGTCAGACATGTATTTATTATAGAGTCCAGAGAAATTTAAAAAAACTTACAAAATTTCACAATCTTGTGAAATGTAATCCATTGCTGTCTGGTTTTTAGATTTCGTTCGTGTGAACATCCATACGCAGCACAAAAGTCCGGCATCATCCATGAATTCAGCGTTACCTAGCTACTTCCTATGACAAGACCCCTGTTCCAAGATGGCGGCGGTTTTGACGCATGCTTAGAACCCCAAGGCGACATCTAGTGTTTATATCTATGGATGCACACCAGGGAATGGCTCTGTGCACACTCTAACGGCTAATATACGCTTATTTCACGCAGCCGTTATTTTGAAATCGAAAGCGAGGCGCCGGTGGGAAGAAAACCAGAAGTGTCGCCTTTAATCATAGGAGAGTCGCGAATGCGATGGCGTATTGTTGTGTTTAATGTAGAAATTAACTATTCTAAAAATGTACATACATTTCTTTCATACTTTAGACTATATACAGTGAAATTCATTTATAAATATATTTTTTTTCAGAAAGTAAAAAAAGCAGCAGGAACGAACTATATACATATCCTATATTGGATATTAACATCCAATAGGTATCCACTGAGGTATATCCCGAACGTCGTCAAGGAAAATGGTTAATTATTGCCGTGTTTCAGGTTGTACCAATAGGAATAACCGAGAAAAACATTTGGAATATTATCGACTTCCTAAAGTTATTAAAAACCAGGGAGAGGAATGCCAGAAGTTATCTGAGGAAAGGAGGCGCTTTTGGTTGGCAAAGCTCAACCAAGATCTAGGAGGGAAAAATCTGGACAATATCCGGATTTGTTCGGCACATTTCTTGTCAGGTATTGTGAAATGTTGATTGCAGCAGCTCACAACACATTTTCTCGAGTAATGATATTAATATTTTGAATAGTAAATAGTAATTCTGTGTGCTTATTTTACTGTAAAGCACTTTGGTAACGTTAGGACACTGGCTATTTTAAATTTTCTATATAAATAAAGCTGACATTGACATAATATAATTCATATCAAGCTACCGCATGTGGCATTAATGACTTAATATGTTATTCTTATCGTTCTTAAAATGTAGAGCTAAAATGTGCTGTATTTCTCATTGTATTCCAGGGAAAAAGTCTGACCTTTACCAAAAGGATACTGCTACTGCTTCTAGTGCTGCTGCTGCTGAGACTGATGATGACCCCACCACAAGTGATTATGTCAGCGACAATTTTTGCTGCACAGGGACTCAAACTGAATGGACTGGTGATGTCATTGAGGCTATGACCACTGAACTTCAAAATCTTAGAACTGAAAACATTCAGTTGAGCTCTGATGTTGCACATGTGTCCACTTCCTATGACCAAAGTGCCTTTGTTGACAAGGATGAAAAGGTTTTATTTTTCACTGGCCTACCTACATACCAGATACTGATAGTACTCTTCACACTCCTTAGTCCCCACCTCCCTGTGAGGAAGTCACTTGATAAGTTTAAGCAGTTGATGCTGACATTGATGCGTCTTAGGCTTAATGTTTCCACAACCTTCCTGTCATATGCATTCAACGTGTCAAAAGCCACTGCTTCAAGGATAGTCACTGATGTCATTGATGTCATGTTTATTCGCATGAAGCCACTTATATGGCCAGAAAGAGATAAATTGCAAAAAACCATGCCAATGCAATTCAGGAAACATTTTGGGAAAAAATGTGCTGTTATTATTTACTGTTTTGAGGTTTTTATAGAACGTTCATCTAACCTTATAGCCAGAGCAGAAACATGGTCTTCCTACAAGCACCATAACACAGTTCAATTCTTGATTGGTATTACACCCCATGGCACAGTCTCCTACATTTCAAATGCATGGGGAGGAAGAGTAAGTGACAAATACATAACTGAAAACTGTGGCTTTTTGGACAACATACTTCCTGGTGATCTAGTTCTTGCTGACCGTGGCTTTAATATTCAGGCCACTTTAGGTTGTAGAATGGCTCATGTACAAATTCCAGCCTTCACTCGTGGAAAGTCACAGTTAGCTCCTGTTGACTTAGAAACCACAAGGAAAATTGCCCACGTCAGGATTCATGTTGAGCGTGTGATTGGTTGTGTGCGCCAGAAATTTACTATTTTGGGGGGAATATTGCCAATTGATTTATTGATTTACAAAGATAGTGATGGGTATTGTACCATAGATAAGATTGGACTTGTCTGTTGTGCTCTGGTGAACTTTTGTCCATCAGTAGTTGATTTTGACTAAAGTATATTTTTATATGCACTTTGCCAATAAAAATATAAATGAATCCATGTCTGGACTTGTCTATTAAGCCTAAAATGATCTAATAAATTAATTTACATTTGTCAAGTCATTGTTATTGTTTTGTTGTGGATGACAACACACAGCATATCACGATCATCAAAACACAGATTTATTAAAGAAAAAACACTTATCAGCACACTTATAAACTTTACACTACTATAAATTATACATTGTAATATAGTGCAATACTCTAACTGTAAACACAATTTTGTATATAACTTGAGTATAACTTTTTTTGTCAGAATAGCTTTACAAAAATCTCACCAACTTGAAATCAAATGCCAAAAATATTTAAAGAATATATCACATTTTCAAAAAAGGTGCACAATTATAAATGAATTAAATATAATTAAACCTACATTAAAACAAAGTGCCTGAAGTGCAAAACTTCACAGCAGCCAACTAAAAAAGTTTTATTTTTTTGTTTTATTACTTTGGAGGTTTCTTTCCTTTTTTTGGCAGAGACTGGGGTAGCTTTTGGCACTGTGGGCAATACCATTTTCCCTTTGGTGCAATCTTAACATTAATGCACGAGTAGTGAAACCACTTAATATGACATTTTGCATTATCACATAGAATCATCTTTCCAAACTCAACCTGGCCACAAAAACACCAGGTTTTTTCTTGGTCACTGGCACTTGCAGCACAATCAGAGCCATGTGATCCAGCTGAGGCAAATATTGCAGGTTGTGAGGACACAGTGGCCATTGGAGATGAAAGCCTTGTGTAAAACTTGCCAACTAACTCTGGCATAATGGCTGTGTCAAAAATGTTCTTGCTTTTCTGGCATATCATACCCCAGAACTCTTCATCAAATACAATTTGCTCAACATGCAAATCCTTTTCTGTCCAAACAACAAAACAGGCAGATTCCAGTTTGCACACCCCAAGTTGAGTTTGCACCTGGTAGAAATACTGGTGGTTTCGGTTAAGTGTCAGTTTCCCTTCACTGTCCTTCTCCAAGTAAGATACTCTCTCTAATTTGGCACTTTTCACACAGAATGGACATTTCACTTCAATTACACTGACACCACAACAATCACAAGAAACAAAGCCATCGGGAGAAGCACCCAAGAATGGCACACTTGGATTTATGAAGAAACCTGTGTCATGTACTTTCACATTTTCATGAGATTCTTTATGTACATCTATAAACATGTCACGTGCAAATTTCTCTTGATTACATCCCCAGGTAGTGGCTTTTGATGTGAATTTGTATGACTCAGTAGGGCTGGGACGGTTACCGCATTACCGCAATACCGCGGTCACGTGACTCCAACCGCGGGTCTGAGCTCATCACCGCAAAAAAAAAAAAAAAAACATTGGCCTGCACATGTGTCTAATGACATGGATTCATTGATTCTAATGACATGGATTATGTTTAATGATATTGTGTCTTACATGGATTCAAGGTTTTCTAAACAAAACTTATCATCAAAAGATGGAGCAAATCCGACCTTTCGCGAGTTGAGGAGCGCAATGTTCCATGACGCATAACATTAACATAACAATAACATTCCATTCGTATTAGAGATGCGCGGATGGGCTATTATTATTTCATCCGCAACCGCATCACAAAACTCATCATCTGTCCGTCATCCACCCGCACCAACGGTTTTTGAAATTTTCGAAACCGCATCCGTGGCGCTGACAAAGGTCTATGAGCAATGCAAGGCGCTGCTGCCGCGAGGCTAGAAAGCTCCTGGCTGCTCTAGAAAGATCCAATGCAGCAAAGATATTTAAAGGCTAAAGTCCCTAGTATATTGGCTATGTTGTGTCCCCAGAATATCAGCAGTGAACTCCGTCTCCGATCGGCGCACAGGGATAAATAAGTAAAGCCTAACGCACATCGGCAAACCTGACCTTACCTGACTAGGCTACTGTAGCCTAAAATTGTATCATTTCGTTTTGAATTTTGTTTAAAAGTAGACATTTAGGCCTACGCCGAGTTTCGGTTCATTTATAAGACGAGCTCCAGTTCACGCGCAAGAGATCGCACCGGCGCTTCCACGTCCTCCTGATTATATGTCTGCTATATTTGCTTCTTATTTTCTTAATTCCAGGCAATTAGTTAATGAAACAGTGATTAAAATGAAGGTACAATTTATACAAAACGAAATTTAATTTAAAGAAAGGCTTTCTACAAAACAAAACTTAATAAAGTGGTCAAAATCGTGTCTGACCCATCTTATGATCCTATCTTACTCATGCTGTTCACTTTTCATATAATCGACATAGATTAAATAAAAAATAACACTATATTATGTAAACATAAATATGGAGTATAATATTTGTAACTAAGACATGTTGCAAAAGGTGTTCATCTTTCATTTCCAATGTGAACATCATAATGTAGGCTATTCTTCTGAAAATGATGAATTCAATGCGAATGTATCTGAGAATATTCTTAAATAAGGAAATCTATTCAGTGATTGGTTCATGCCAGATTACTGCTTGATGAAAATTGGACTATTTCAAATTGTGCTCGTTTTTTTTTTCGGATGTAGGTGACAATATTTAACAAAGTCTGTCTAGCAAAAACGACTTCTGGTGCGTGCGCGAAAGTCTGTATGGGGGGGTATTTAAAGCGGTTTACCGCCATACCGCGGGAAAATCTTGCTTTTCAACCGCGGTTAGAAAAAATCCATACCGCCCCAGCCCTATGACTCAGGATAGCACACACTTTTGATGAAGCTTTGTGATGGTTGTTTTAGATCAGTGCAACATGCAGTTTTCATTTTAGATGCTGTAATTCGACCAGCACGAAATCGAAACCACAGTTTAACGGAAGCTTGATCCCTTGTAGCAGCCTCAACTGCCTTTGCTTGCTCCTCTGATACTGAAATGTCAACATCTTTGCACATGGACAATATATCACTATAGTCCATTTGAACTGCTTCATCCTTTCGCAATTCAGTTAACACAGGAGGGAAGTTTTCTCCAATCACTTTGGGGACAAAACTGTCAGAGTAAGGTTCAATCAGGGACAAAATAGCAGACTTTGATCCAGTTGCGCTAAGAGCACTGAATAATGATGACAGTTCATCACTGGTTGGGGGTTGTGTTTTCCTAACTGTATCATTAGAAAAATCACTAGCACTTTGTTCCTCAAGTGACTGTCCATGAGCAGCATAATTCATCTTGCCAACTCTTACTTTTCTTTTTTACAGTGAAGTCAATCTTCTGGCATTCTCTGTATTCCACCTTTGACAGTGCAGTAGGCAACAGCCAATATGCCTTTTCTTGCGTCACTGTTTTTGAGTCCCTCAACTTCTCTGATTCTTCAATGAGAAACAACAATGCAGCAACATGTGTGCATGTCTCTCCGAGGCCAGCCATACATGTGCAGTGGGCTCCAAGTATACGACCAGACTTCTCAGCGATTATCCAGGGTTCAAGGGGTGTTTCTCGGATTGATTGAGAATGGAGTACCTTAATAAAAGACAAGAAAAACAAATATAAGACTCTAAGAATAACAAAATAGTTTCTCACCACTTATTTGAAAAAAAAAAAGTAAATAAATAATAACAGGTAGGCTTATCTGCGTCACTGATTCACAATTGAGGCCCCCAGGCATCTTTAACTGAAGGGTAAGCATAAGCTTGATAGCTTCAGCCTACTCTTTTTCGATCTAATAGTGTGTTTTTTTGGGGTGTCAGATTGTACATGTGCATATATATGAAAGAATGAAATACTATGAAACTAACTCAGATAGTGTACAGTGTAGATAGCAAACTGGGGATCTTTGAAATGAAAAAAAATATATATTGAGAGCCACTTGGCTACACTTTGAGTATCGCAATGATATCATACAGGTAAGATTAGGTCGATTAAAAACGTTATTGCATTACTTACTTTGGCCTTCACAACACAACGGTCGTTGATAACTTGGTACTGCGTCTCCCTCACCCATCCACACACCATCTGGTTATAGGCCTCCAAACCTTTGTAGGATTTAAGGTCTTCTGCTGTGTATGGGCTCGGCGAGAAAACCGGGTAGTTGACTATATCAGGATATGCAACTGAAGGAAGAATCACCGGGTCGTCATGGATCCAAGAAGAGGGAGCTAACTCGTAGGGATCTGCACCGCCAATAAATCGTACTTTCTCGAAATATCGCGCCTTTTCTTGTGGCCCAAGTCCTTCCCTATATGCCTTTGCATCTTGGACACGTTTTGATGAGCTTTTCTGTTGTTTAGACATGGCAACAATTCACTTAAAGTATCCAAAGCGCACAATACTCCATTGTACTCCATTCATTTGTTTACACTGAGTACCTCCATAATGGCTGCGCATCCGGGTTACCGCCCAGAACGTGACGTCGGTGAAACCCCTCTATAGAGCTTATGTAGCCCCGCCCCTTTTCAGCGCTGCGCTCATTGTCTTTTGTCTTCCGGTCTGTATTTTCACAGCGATCTTGCCTATTTATAAATGAACGGCTCGTTTTAAAATCTTCCCGGCATACTGACATTTGTTAAGACATATGCTTTAAACATTACAATCCTCATGATAACTTTTGTTAACTTTACATCAAGTAAATCCACTTTAAAAGCTAATTACTCCTGGACAGCAATCCCATAGAAATATACAGAGCGACCGCAAAAACGGAAGTTCAAAGACAATATTCTAAAGATGGCGGCGCCCTTGTTTCTCTGGCGCATAAGGTCTATAGACGGACTCTGTTGGCATTGTTGTTTATCTTTACTTCCGGGGTTCTTCCCACCGGAGCCTCGCTTTCGAATTCAAAATTACGGCTGCGTGAAATAAGCGTATTGCCAAAGCCGTCTAAGGAAAGCCTGGCCACTCCCTATTAAGCCCTATTGTACCGAATTTTGGTTGTAGTTCCACCAGAGTTCCACTGGGGGGCGATCGTCCGAGTGCAAAATGAATGGGAGTCTATGGGGCTAGACGGCTAAATTTGTCTCAGCATGGGTTATAGGGTTATAAGTTCAACATGGGTTATAGGTCCAAAGTTGAAAGAACAAGTACTTATGTCCTTTCGATTTCTTACAGGTTGAGTTGTGGTTGCCCATAACACGCTAGCATTCTGCCAATGGACTTTGTCTTTGATTGGTCAGTGAAGGACTGATTACGTCCAGAGATACCGCTTGATGGCATCGTGGCATCTGAAGTATTTTCGGCGTGGTCTTTTAAAACAACAAAACAAAAACTCTACTAGCACGTGTATTTACCTGTGTCAGCGGTGTTGTCGATGCCTCGAGAGAAAAGAAAGTGCAGATCGCGAAAGCACCAAAGTGACTGAAGGATTGCCGTAAAGCAGTATCTCTGGTCGTATGACGTCATTGCCATTTTAAAAGACTTTTTAAAGCAAATAAGTGACTCTAAAAAATCTAACACCCAGTAATCTGTAATTTATTTGCATCTCCTTTCGAAAACAACATTCTAATTACTAGACAAAAAATTATATCCTGAGAAAAGTGGATTTTTAGGGGTATAGCGCCATAGACCTCCATTCATTCTGCACTCGTCCTGTGAGCGCCCTCATATGGAGCCAGAGTGGAACTGCAACCAGTTCAGAACCCGGAAGTTTACTGCCAGTGAAACTTCTCCCCATATTAGACATTCTCTGGTATTGCCCACAACACATCGCGCGTTGGACGAGGATTCGGTTAGAACTACAAACACGAGTGAAAAGTGTTAAAAAACTACAGACATGGAGGATGCGCGAGTCCGCCGGTTATGTGGAGAGATTTAGATAAAGGGGTTTGAGTGACTAATTATCAGTATCTAACATGACGAAAAGGTATTTATTCAACGTTGTCTACATTATATTGCATCTGCAGCAGCATGGTGAACTTTTGTAAAGATACGTTTAGCCATTTCCCTTTTAAATGCATCATTATATTCAAATTGCAAACACATGAGGAGTCGCCGCATTAAAAACCCACGACTGGCAGATGAACGTGCTCTCCGAAACGGTAGGAAATAAAATTAGATTGAATGGAGGATTTTAACTGTTTCAAGATGATTGACAGGGCAGTTTACGGTGACAGGATGATTGACAGGGCAGTTTACGGTGACAGGAACACGCAACACAGCTGTCCGTTAAAGGTGAAGCTATGTCCCAAAGCTTGCCTACTCTTTTGCTACACACTCAAAAGTATGTACTTTTTCTTCACAAAAAGAGTACATACTTTTAGGTCATAGTATAAGTAGGCGAATTGGGACTGGGCCAGTGTGTGTTTAAAGTGTCAAATAACAAATAAAAACCATCTTATCCGGGAAAATGGACTATTGGACATGGATTATCGTGATAATAACTACCTAAAATAATAAACACGTTTGGAGAAACTGTATTTGAAGAGTAGGCTACTCTGAGTTTTTTTAGTGTCACTTTTATGAAAGGTCCGGGACTTATGACATATATATATATATATATATATATATATATATATTAGTGCTGTCAAACGATTAAAATATTTAATCACGATTAATCGCATTAATGCCATAGTTAACTCGCGATTAATCGCACATTTTTATCGATACTAAATGTCCCTTGATTTCTATTTGTCCCATTATTTTTTCTAATTTGAATGCTCTTATCAACATGGAAAAGTGGATCGGCAGTAAGTTTGTTCTTAGCTGTGGTATCCATGTGCTTCTGTCTGAAGTCATCCATTGTAGAGCTTAGATCGGGCCCAAAAAATCAAGCCCGACCCTACCCGAGCCTGGCCCGACACATTAATTATGAGCCCGATTTAAACCCGACCATTTTTTTAATACGTGGGTTGTTATAACTGACGTTCTCAACTACTTTCTATGTTACTTTCTCCCGCCCGCAACATTTTTGTCCCGCTCCCGCCCGCAAATAGACTTTTTTTTGTAGGCTACCTCCAAATACTTTCGCCTACGTGTCGCCACCATACACATCAGCATAAATGCTCCTGATAAATTATTTGTTATTAAAGCATTAACACACAAACCACTGTTATAACATAAAAGCAAGCAGATACTGCGTGCATGGTTTGGCAATGACTGAATGCGCGCAAACAGGGGCGGTTCTAGGGTGAGTGGATATCCGGGGCTTAGCCCAGAGAAATCCATGTATGTGTCAGGATACAAGGAATAAACTTTAAATAAAATGTTTAATATTTGCTTCTTTAATTGTTTATTTGTTTGTTTTTTAACAAGGTAAATCTTTCTGGTGTATTAAAATTAAAAGTCACAATGTCACACAGAGTTAAACTGAAAAATCAATCCACCCTCATCAACAAAAATGGAATAACCCATTCCAAAGTAAGAATACCAAACATTCCAAGATGCTAATTACAAACAGGTCAAGTTCAACATCAATTCAATACCAATTGATAGCGATTACACAGCAATTACAATTTGCATAAATAATCGAATGAGGCTAATGTATCAAATATCAAATTTGTAATACAGAAATATGAAATATTGAAAAAATTAGAATGGTACTTTGCCACTAGATGGCGGCAAGCCACTGCCTTAATTAGTGAGTCGGTTTATTCAATCGATTCGTTCAAAACAGATGATTCATTTAGAAAAAAAGTAAGAAATGTTTTTTGAATAGCGGGGTCAGTGAATCGTTTACAAGCAAATTCATTCAGTAACCACCGTGATGCTTTGTTTGAAACCATTTTCGTTAGCGAAATATTTTCTTTACTTTTATTATCTTTTTTATTTAATTGTTACCCTGACACAGGCAGGCCATGCTAACCAAACATATAACGCTCTAATTTTGTGTGTGTGTGTGTGTGTGTGTGTGTGTGTGTGTGTGTGTGTGTCCTATAGACTGTGCTGCGCAACCATTAACTGTTAGACGATCAAAATGTAAATCAGACACAATTTAAAACCGAATAAGAAATATAATACTATGATTAAAAGTTACAGATACCAGCTGAAGCTGTTGTATCTTGTTTTAGTGCTGGCTGGGGGTGTTTTACTTCCTTTTTTTGAAGAATTTTGATATACCCATTTTACTAACTTACACATCAACAAACCGCCTGGCTCCAAAATATCTAATTTCATTGACTGGATGATCGTACAGACGCTGAACTTCTCATCGATGGTTGGCCAGTTTACATGTCAGTCAGAAGCACTAGCCTGAGTGGGCGGTTCTTGTCGGTTGTGAATGACAACGCATATATTGACGGACACTGTAGATGTGAGAGTCGAGAGATATACATTTAATTAATTAAATTCGAATAAAAAATATTTTAATGCGCATGAAAACTCAGTGATGGTGCGTACAATGCATGGTAATAAAAACATTCGGGGCTTTACTGAAAACATTCGGGGCTCCAGCCCCCTTAGCCCACCCCTAGCGCCGCCCCTGCGCGCAAAGTGCGCTCCCTTAAAAATTCCTAAAAAGCTGACATCTGTTCATCGCAATCTCACACATCTCTGTTATTATCAATGAAGCAGACTGCACAATGAATCTTTCATACACTTTGTTTGTTATAATTAGAGGATTTGCCAGCACATACAGAATTCAGCTCTGAACAAAAAGTCCGTTTTGAGCGGTGATGGGAGTCTATCTTAAATGCTTCTGATTGGCCATTGCAAGAAATCAACACATATGTCTGTGATTGGCTACATCGCTCAACGCTGCAAACATGTTATAAAAAGAAACTCTGGCCCGTAAATCGTTTCTATTTTGTTTTAGTTGTTCTTGTTGCTTTTCTGCAACATATGAATAAAAATGTATTAGTTTTATGTTTTATTAATAGATATTTCTAGTTTGCGGGAGTCCCGCAAATCATTTTATTCTCCCGTACCCGCACACACAGAGTGAGTGCTCGCACTCGGCAATCAAATCTAGTCCCGCGCTGCACTCTCTAGATCGGCGTCTCGCGCTCGCGCTCGCGCCCGCGCCCGCGCCATCCACTCAAAACGTAAAGTTAGCCTACTTTAGTTTGTAGCCTACAAACAAGTGTGTGCAGCGTGCCTGTTATTTTGTTTCCGGTCTAGCTATCCGGTGTGATGTTGTAGTTTTTCTAACGTTACTAGTTGTTGCAACAGCATGTGAAAAAAACTACAAAGTTTGCTAGGCCAAAAAGAGCGTTAATCTCGCGATAAAAAAATTGACGCTGTTAAAATGTGTTTGCGTTAACGCCGTTAATAACGCGTTTAACTGACAGCACTAATATATATATATATATATGTATACCAGAGATGGGGGACTCAAGTCGCAAATTTAAGAACTTGAGACTTGCTTGACTAAATTAAGAAAATTACTTGACTTGACTTTGACTTGAGATCCAATGACTCGAGACTTGACTTGACTTGAACTGTATGACTCGAAAATGACTTCATATACATTTTTATATAAATCATCGCAACATCAATTTATGAACAAAATGAAAGCTACGGAACCATTGACGCCAGTCATCAGATTCTGCGCGATTGTGTGACCAGAGACTATTTATATAGAGACATGCCACTTCCTCCATCCTCAATACAATATAGGGAAAACCCGTAACGCCAAAGATGGCGGTTGTATGCACATATCCCGCCCCTCCCGCTGGAAAGCCAATCGTCTGCTTTTAACAGTCAAGCCGGGAAACATTTAAGCCTATCGTCTGGTTCCACTGACACATGCGCACAGTTGAGGTTTGCGACAGCGGAAAATACGTTACTGTTTGAAAAGGTGGCAGATTTGATATGCAGTGTATGTGTGCGTTGTGTAAATATCAGACATCCCAAGTCTCCCGGAAGTTCTGGGAGTCTCCCGCATATTGATAGCGGCTCTCTGATGCTCGCAAATTAGTTCAAATCTCCCAGAATCTAGAGCGAGCGAGCAAGAGCGCGCAGATACTGTGCTTCAAACCGTGTAGCACCCACGACAGAGAGGGAGAACACCTGCGCATGCGTAGTAAAGTATAACCTGTGGGGGAAAAGGCGTTTTAAACCTTATTTTGGGGCAAAGTCATCAAACTTTTTCAGTTATTTTTATCATATTTTACTGCTGTTTCTATACATGCAGTTTTTATGTCCCGGTGACCAGTGAAAGTGCAGTTCTGACTCTCTGCCCATTAATTTAGATAGGAGCCTGGTCTTGTTAGTTCGAAATAGCTGCCCGGAGGCGTTGCCAAGATGGCGGCCGAGTGGCATGACTTGCCTAAAAGGACTTTGGTGTGACGCTGCACAGAACAAACCTACATCTCGGTGAGCGCGCTAAATACAAAAACATCTCCCAGCATCGTTTCTTTTTGGATATAAACACTAGAAATTGACCATATTCATACAAGAAGATTTGCTGTACGCATAATAACTGGCAAGGGATATCGGACACGACCATCACAACCTCGAACTTCATTCACCACCTCTAAAAGTAAGCTATGGCTTGTTTAACCTGTTTGTTATAGTTAATTTGACTAATGTTAAATCTAGAGAGAATAGTGGTCAAAACAGCATGCCTCTTTATACAATATTATGTTTTCAAATATAGCTTAAGGCTGTCAATAGATTCAAATGATAATTAATGGTGGCATATGTTTTGTATAACGTGCATAAATTCACACAGACATTTGCCACAGTTTCTTTCAAATCACGCTTTAAAGCAAAATATGTCGCTCTTTCCAATGACGAAAAACAAAATAAAAAAACGTTAATGATGTATTGTCGTGTTTTATGTTTCTCTTGCAGCAGGGTCAGATGTTAGGCCTATCAGGGGGTTGGGGGGCAAAATGTGAGTGGAATTAATATGCACCCAAAATTCAAGATGTGGAAAAAATGTCCCTAGTAGGAGTTATTTTTATATATATAACATATGATATTAAAAAATATTTCCAGAATATTGGCGCGATTGCAAATGTGATAATGATTTTATACAACAGTTCAGTAAACAAAGAGTGAATATTGTTGTGTGACATTTTAGACGTAATGTAAATATTCTCTGTTTTTGCTCTATTTCTCCAATGACAGTAGTTCCAAACAAGCCACAGAAAAAGAGTTGTACGTATCCGAACAAATCCAGGGTTTTTGTGATTCAGTGACCTAGTTGCTTGGTTCCAGAATGAATCTACCGCTTTGAACGAATCAGTTGAATGAATGCTTCTATGACTCGCTCATTAAGACTCAATCTTAAGTTTATCAAGCGACGAGAATACTTATTGTGCGCAAAAACAAACAAAAATAACAACTTTATTTCAACTATGCATTTCCTTCTCTGTTGGCCTCTAGTCACACGTAGGCTCACTATTGGCCGACGCTGGTCAAGTGGGTGATGCGTCTGACGTACAACAACAGAAGCTTATGCTATTACACTAGTGAACTAACTCGAGGCCCAGAGAGAAGGAAATGAATAGTGGAAATAAAGTTGTTATTTTTGGGGGTTTTTGCGCACAAAACGTATTCTCATCGTTTGATAAACTTAAGATTGAGCCACTGTAGTCACTTGGACTATTTTAACGATGTCTTTAATGACTTTTCAGGGTTGGCAAGTTTCAATCCCTGAAGAGGCCTATGGAGGAGTGATCCAGCTCTCAGATTTCATCAAAAATATCTTCATCTGTGTTCCGAAGATGAACGAAGGTCTTACGGGGTTGAACAACATGAGGGTGTTTATTAAATTTTAAATGATAATACACACACATGAACTGTTAATTTTGCAAGAAGACTACTTAAATGTAATATATATGTATCCAGGCCCGCCGACAGGGGGGGACAAACGGGTCTGTTGTCCCGGGCCCAGGGTAGGGGGGGGCCCAGAACTGGGCCCTCATTAAATTATGGAATAATTGTTAAAAAATAAATAAAATAGGCATATTTGTGGAAAAAATATCTAATATTTGAGTTACATAAAAGCTTTTTGTTTGTTTCCTTCCTAATTGTCCTTGAAATAGTGGTCAAGAACCCCGCCCACCCCCAAAACAAAAATGGTTTGGCCACCGATCAAAATTTTATGTTGTCATTTGATTTGAAGTTCAGTAGGCTAATGTTACAATCAAAATGTCCGGTCAGCACAAGTCTGGTGCTCAGAAAAGAAAAGAAAAGAGAAGAAAAGAAGAAGAAAATAGAGGCTTTCGAGATGTCCTGAAGAAATATTTTTAAAAAGGTGGTGACGGTGAAGCTGGTACTAATGTTAGTAAAGTCAACGTAGAGCAAGGTAAGAAACAGCGCAGCCAACGTTTATGAGTGTTGTCAAAGACCCGGTACTTCGGTACCAAGTCGGTACTAATTTTGTTTTAAACGTCACGCCACCGTACCAGGTTTTCTCAAACCCGGTACTTGATGCGTGTGCATGCCCAAAGCGCGTGCAGTTGCGTCCTCTTCATAAAAGTGCTGAGACATTGCGACCGGTCCGGCGGTGCTGCTGATGTGGTGGCTGTAAATCCACTTGTTGATAAAAAAGGAGGAAAGAGACACATATGGAAATATTTTGGATATTAGCTCGTAATAGCGACGCGGCGCGCTCGTTTTTACAGGCGCGCAAGTTCATTGTTGCATAGCAACGACAGACGCCACGGGAGAGCAAGTGCTCGTCGAAAGGAGAAAGCGGTGCGAACTGCGCTCTCCATGAATTAGCAAAGAATTCATTGATTTCTAGCCCTTGCATTAGCTTTACTACTAGATATATTTATGGAGATGAGAAATAAAAAGCCGGCTGAAATGCGTCACTGTTGGCATCGGTGAACAGATAATGGGCCAGATTAAATGTGAAACATGCTTAATGCTTAATTAAAAGTGAAAGCATACTTTTGATGGACAAAAAATAAATATGATTTCACACAAAAAGTGCCCAAAATGCACAGATTTTGCATGTCTAGTGTGTTTTAACCATAGACTGTCAAAAATATGGACAAAGCGTCTGGAACGTCACCCATAGACTTTCTGAAGAACGGTTTTGAAGCCGTTTATGGGGGGTATGGGCGGCGCCATCTTGGAAAATCTTGGGAAATCCTAACCCCGCTCACCTTCTGGCCAACCCATATGAGTTTCGTGCCTGCTTGGGGCTGTACAAATCGCCACACAATTGAAAACAAGTCTCGATGAATTATCTTTCACAAGCAAGACTGAACATTTGTTTCTGGTTGTATTTGGTCATGATATAAATAGTAATAGTAACGTTCAGAGGAGAAAAGCCGCGAAATTTAAAAATACTACTGTTATTGTGTCACGAAATGTAGTTTTAATAGTTTTTCAGTCGACAATGTAGTTGTTTAAAGCTAAAATCTGTGGTTTATTTATAAAGATAGCGCCTATTTAAAAATTTGATCTGACGTTTTCGGAGTTGAGATCCAGGGATCAGCGCGCGCTCAGCGCTCATGTACCCCGCCTGGAACAGCCTTACCTCGGCTAGTACTTCTGACGTGTGCCGCTGGCTCTGATGTCTCTAGTCTAGTGGTTGAACATGAGATATAATTCGTCTTGTGTATATCTAACAGGCGATCTTTGTTCTCACAAAAAGAGACAGGGTTTTGACATTTTATTTTATAAAGCCTATTTAGGAATATTTTAAATGTTATGTTACATTTATTCATTTGGCAGACGCATTTACAGTGTTTCAAACGTCAGTTATAACCATAGGTAAAGTAAGTTACCTCGGACGCTATCTTATCTGAGGCGATTTAATGCTAACTGTTGCAGTGCCACTGCCCACAAACATTGACTCTAAATAGTGCTAACTACGTGAAATAGTAGTGGAATGTCACTTAACGTTACCGGAAAAAATGAAGCGAAGTCCTCCTACAGTGTCGGTTAGTGTAGTTTATAGCAGAGCAACCAATTTTATGTACGATATTTCAATACAAATGTTCAGAAAGGATACAGAGGTGGTATGATGTGTTGTGTCAGATCATGGCCGAGACATCAAATTTCAGGAATTCCACTAGGCGCAGCACGTTATCAGCTGTCAATCAAGCTGTCAATCAAAGTTAACCACGCCCTTATTTGTCATACATTTTATATCTAAATACGATCTAAACTAACGAGTTAGAAAAAAATTCACTCCCCTCACAGTTGTCAGGCACTCGGAACCTATCGAAAAATACAATAAAAGTCCATGGGACCAACCTGTAAAAACATGAATTTATGCTGTGAAAACGGACATTTTAACATGGAGTCTATGGACATTTGCTCCCTTTTGGGACCTGCCCCTAGCGGATTTTCGGTGTATTGCAGTTTTTCGCACTTCAGGGTAGGCTTCATTTTTTTAGATTAGAATGTTGCCGCTTGGTTTTAACAAGAACTGCAGTAGGCTATGTCAGAAAAAAAAATGAAGACATTTATAGAAAATGTACCCATTTAAACGTGTTTTTATTATTCAGTTTGGGTAAAAGTATATGGTGTTTTATAAAAAAAAAAAAAATGGAAGTCTGCTGTAAAGTGGTTAGAACAACGGAATCAGCTAAAATAAGAATTGGCCTAGAAAATTGTGATTGGTGCATCTCTAGTATAAGAGCCTGACACAACACGTTATCTTTGACAGAAACAGTTGAGTTTGGTAGCTCCGTCAGAGAGGATGAGACAGAGAGGAGAGAGATCCAGCTGCAGTCAGGTGACAGAGAGAGTGATGCGGGAGGGGCCCGCTGCCCCGGAGCAGAGGGACAGAGTCAGGCTACCAGTGAGAGAGAAGAGAGAGAGAGGGAGAGTCACAGTAATGCGGGAGGGGCCCGCTGCCCCGTCGGAGAGTCTGAGCAGGATGGATCAGAGACTGATCACACACTTAATTTCAGTGATCCTGCATTATAGCCAACTAGAATGACCGACTCTGATAGAGTGATCCTCATACGTGTGATGGCAAAGGAATGCCTTTCTCAGAGAGGGCAAAGGAATTGCCAGCAGATGCAGAGGGCAGGGAATTCTCAAACTATTTGACATATTCCAGATCCCACAATGGAAGGGAAAAAATCGATAGGGACTGGATAGTATATAGCAGCTCAAAAAGGGCCTTATTTTGCCTACCATGCTTGCTGTTCTCCTTTGAAGTAGAGAAAAAGTCAACTAGTGCACTAAATTCCACAGATGGGATGAAAATATTGAATATAAAATATAGGAAGCTTTATGAGATATTTCCAGAACATGAAAGAAACTGTGCACACAAACATTGTTATTGGAAATGGAAGAACCTACAACATTCTGTCCTACAGACTTCTGGAATCGACAACCAACAACAAAAATTGATGGAGACAGAAATCGAAAAAAACAAAGCACTACTGAAGCGGCTGCTAGATGTAACACTGTACTTAGCCTTCAGGAATCTGCCATTCAGGGGCAGCACAAATACACTAGATGAGCCAGACAATGGAAATTTTCTTGACATAATTGAGCTGTTGGCAAAGTATGACAGTATCCTAAATGACCATTTACAAAACATTAGAGAGCACCGGCAACAGGGAAAGAGACTCCAAGCTCATTACCTTTCACCTGACAGCCAAAATGAATTTATTGAACTTTGTGCTCAGCGTGTCCTAAACACTATTTTGAGGGAAAGGCAAGAAACAACATTCTATTCCATGATGTGTGATGCAACCCCAGATGTGTCAAACTTGGAGCAAAATGTACTGTTGCTGAGGTATGTCAGTAAAACTTCCCCTGAGGGTGGGTGGGTAATAAATGAACGTTTCCTTGAATTTAAGGACTTTTCAAAATAGACAGGAGAGGAAATCGCCACAATGGTGGAACAATCACTAGGTGAACATGGGATAGATATAGCTGATTGCAGGGGTCAGTGCTATGATAATGGAGCTAACATGGCAGGAAAAGTGAGAGGAGTGCAAGCTCGCATACTGAACAAAAATCCCTTGGCCACATACTCACCATGTGCATCTCACACGTTAAACCTAGTTGGTGTCCATGCAGCCGGGCCTGCCCAGAAATAGACATATTCTTTGGCTTCATCAATCAGCTGTACAAAGTATTCAGTGGCAGCCCTCACCGATGGGAAATCTTACAAAGAGTTTTGGGTTGTTCTCTGCACAGCTTGTCTGACACACGATGGAGTGCGCGGATAGAGGCAGTGCGCCCAGTGGCAAAACATTTGCCCGGTGTGATCCAGGCATTAGACACCTTTATCACTACAGGTAACCTCACCAGTGAAGCCAAAGCTGAAGCACATGGTCTAAAGACCTACTTTCAGTCCTTTAATGCAGTTTTGCTCCTCACTTTTTGGGTTAAGGTGTTACAATGCATAGAGGATAGAAACCTTACCAGCCAGTCCTCAACCATCTCACTTGATGTGCAAGCTGTCAATATAAAGGAACTGGAGGAAGAGATTGCCTGCATGCGTGCATCATGGGATAGTTTTCTGACAGAGGCAACTGCTGTTGCCATGTCCATGGGCATCAAATCCCAGTTAGAAATGAGACAGAGAAAGAGAAAACATTTCTTTGATGAGTCGGAAAAGCAAGGGACAGAGGAGGAAAGCCCAGAGACCCTATTCAGAGATAGAGTGTTTCATGTTGCAATGGACAGCATAATCTCTCAACTACATGTACGGTTCTCATCAATGCAGCAGATATGTGACGAGTTCTGTGTCCTGTGGAAATTCAGAGATATGCCACAGGATAGCATCAGTGCATCATGCTCAAAGCTCTCTGAGAAATATAAGAATGACCTCATAGAGTCCCTTGAAGACCAAATTCAGCACTTAAAGAAAATATATAGTGCAACTTTTGAAGACGGTCTTGGACCTCTGGACATACTTAATGCCATATATACAATGGGACTACAGAGCATTTATGGAGACCTGTGTGTCCTGCTGTGTATTTTCCTGTCTCTGCCTGTGACTGTGTCTGGAGGTGAGCGGGCCTTCAGTAAAATGAAGATAATAAAAAACTACTTGCGCTCTAACGTGTCCCAGGAGAGGCTCAATGGTTTGGCAATGCTCTCCATAGAGCGTCAACTTGCCAAGAAACTGGACTTTAAAGACATCATAGATGATTTTGCCACAAGGAAAGTTCGGCGCATGGCATTTGGAGTTCAAATCTAAACGTCACACCAGTAGTAGCCTAAAATACAATGGTAAATATGAATTTATTTCCTGCTAGTGTCAGAATTCCAATACATAAGGAGAGTGTATTTGGCAACAACTTATGTGTAGTTAATGTTAACCATTATTGTCAATGCATTGCACTTGTCTTTTGCAGAGAGGAGAGGAAGAGCAGAGGAGAGGAACAGGAGAGGAAGCGCAGAGGAGGGGAACAGGAGAGGAAGAGCAGAGGAGGGGAACAGGAGAGGAAGAGCAGAGGAGAGGAACAGGAGAGGAAGGGAACAGGAGGAGAACAGGAGAGGAAGAGCAGAGGAGGGGAACAGCAGAGGAAGAGCAGAGGAGAGGAACAGGTGAGGAAGAGCAGAGGAGGGGAGAGGAACAAGAGAGGAAGAGCAGAGGAGAGGAACAGGAGTGGAAGAGCAGAGGAGGGGAGAGGAACAGGAGAGGAAGAGCAGAGGAGGGGAACAGGAGAGGAAGAGCAGAGGAGGGGAACATGAGAGGAAGAGCAGAGGAGAGGAACAGGAGAGGAAGGGAACAGGAGAGGAAGAGCAGAGAAGGAGAACAGGAGAGGAAGAGCAGAGGAGGGGAACAGGAGAGGAAGAGCAGAGGAGAGGAACAGGAGAGGAAGAGCAGAGGAGGGGAACAGGAGAGGAAGAGCAGAGGAGGGGAACAGGAGAGGAAGAGCAGAGGAGGGGAACAGGAGAGGAAGAGCAGAGGAGGGGAACAGGAGAGGAAGAGCAGAGGAGGGGAGAAGAACAAGAGAGGAAGAACAGAGGAGGGGAACAGGAGAGGAAGAGCAGAGGAGGAGAACAGGAGAGGGAGAGCAGAGGGGGGGAACAGGAGAGGAAGAGCAGAGGAGGGGAACAGGAGAGGAAGAGCAGAGGAGAGGAGAAGAACAAGAGAGGAAGAGCAGAGGAGGGGAACAGGAGAGGAAGAGCGGAGGAGGGGAGAAGAACAAGAGAGGAAGAGCAGAGGAGGGGAACAGGAGAGGAAGAGCAGAGGAGGGGAACAGGAGAGGAAGAGCAGAGGAGGGGAGAAGAACAAGAGAGGAAGAGCAGAGGATGGGAACAGGAGAGGAAGAGCAGAGGAGGGGAACAGGAGAGGAAGAGCAGAGGAGGGGAGAAGAACAAGAGAGGAAGAGCAGAGGATGGGAACAGGAGAGGAAGAGCAGAGGAGGGGAACAGGAGAGGAAGAGCAGAGGAGGGGAACAGGAGAGGAAGAGCAGAGGAGGGGAACAGGAGAGGAAGAGCAGAGGAGGGGAACAGGAGAGGAAGAGCAGAGGAGAGGAACAGGAGAGGAAGAGCGGAGGAGGGGAACAGGAGAGGAAGAGCAAGGGAAAAGGAGAGATCTGGGCATGGGGGGGCCCATCTAAGATTATCTTGTCCCGGGCCCAGGCAAGACTGTCAGCTGGCCTGTATGTATCCTTTGTGAATGTCTTCAGCCATGTCTGTTGTGTTTTCTGTGGAGTTCTGTCATTTGTGAAGTTTTGTTATTTTTATATATATGTTTAAATTAAAATGTTTAACTTAAACTACAGTTACAAATGTTGCAAGTAACACTTGAGAAACGTTTGAGGTTTAGTAGCCTAATAGTGTAGTGCCTCTTTAAGAGAGGAGTGTGCTGTGAAACATGTGACCGGAGTTTACTATGTGAAAAGGAAGCGCGATTCATTTAGTTTGCAATGACTTTCAACCCAGTGTGCAGCCACTTGGTAAGCTCTCTTAATTTTAAATGTTTTCTTGTCTGCTTTTATGATGTACGCTTCATGTTGTATGCTGTCACCATGCTATGTTTGTACTGTGTTTATGTCCGATGCACCTTAAAGATAACGCTATGCTCCGGTAGATCTAAGCAGTTTAGTTAACTGATAAAGAGAACGCTATCCTCCAAAGTTATAAGTTGACGAGATGGCCGTAGCCGTGGGGCATAAAGCTAACATTTAGACTTATTATATCGCTATACCAGACGTGTCCATTCGTGTTTACTTTCTTTGGCTTTATAAATGTTTGATGAAGTATGAATCGCGGACCGGTATTTAATGTTAGTGATGTTGTTTTCCTGGTTTGCCGCGGGGCATTCTGGGAACTGTAGTTTCCAGCTGTAGTTTCCTGCTTGCATAGGTTTGGTAGGATTAGAGTATGGTGTATAATGTTTGAAGTGTGAAGCGTGTACATGAAAATTATGAAATGATTATTATAGCATATTAATTTTGTTATATAATTTGTATTTTGATTAATGTTATTTATTGTTGCATATTGTTATTGGGCTATTGAAGTATGTTTGTAGTATGTATATGAAAATTGAAATGTTGTATTTTTCTTATTATTTCAGGTTTATTACCTGCTTATCATTCGTGGCAAAATAAACGAACAAAAGTGAAATACAGAGTAATATCCTGTGTACACTGGGTTGCCCTTTCCGTGGGGAGAACACGGAACAGTAATAAACCAACTACGGCCCGAGAGTGTTAAGCCAAGTTTGCCACTACCCTATTAGCATTGATCAGTGAAGGAGCACGAAGGGAAGAGGATCAGGCCGAATAGACCCCTCTGTCAAACAGCGCCTTGGTCAGTGCAGGGAAAGTAAGATGGATTCGGCAGAATTAGTGGCCTTAAAAGGAAAGCGCTCAACAGCACAGAGCTCTTTTAGCAAGAGAGCCAAAAAGTTGTCCCTCACTGTAGACCTCCTAGAAAAAAGGGTGCTTATTGACGAGATCAGAGCACTTGGTGTGGATTTTGGAAAGCTGCACGACACTGGACTCGAATATGTTGATGCTCTTGGGGAAGTGGATAGCGAGGAAGAAAAAACAGAAAAAGAAGCGGCTCAGGTAGAGGAGAAAATGGCGACGTGTCTTGCCACCTATACTGAAACGCTCCGGCTTGCTAAGGAGACGTTATGGTTCAAATTCGCCTATGTCGACCTTCAATTGTACGCCGACGGTGCAGAGGAAAAATGTACTGAAGTGGAGAACACTGATGTGAAGAAGTTGTCGGAGGATGACTTTCAAGGCCTGAGGGAGGGCCTGGTGGAGAGAATCAAAATGCTTGAGGAGAAGGTGTTTGAATGGGAAAGTCTTGTCCCCGGAGCCAAGACAACAGTGTATAAGCAGCAGCTATACAAGCTGGTCAACAGATGACTGGGTACGGAGCTGGCAAAAGTTGAAGCGGGTAGAAGAGGTCGACGGGGAAGAAGAGGTTGAAGAAGCAGGTACTAATGAAGAGCATAGCGAGTCCGGCGAGGGTCCCACTAGAGCTGGCATGCAGCCCCAAATCCCCGGTGTAACACCTGTATCTAGTACTCTAGCAGCTGCGTTTCCATATGCACCATCACAAAGCATCCCTGGCCTGCATCCCGGGGCACACGGCTTCAGACCACAGATCAATCTTGAAAGAACACGCCTGCCCAAGTTCTCGGGAGACATGACCGACTACTATCGGTGGAAGGCTGAGTGGGAAGAGCTGGAACAGCTGGGAAACCCACTGAGAACGGCTGGTGTTACAAGGTTCCACCTCCTGGCAAGTCTCGGCGACAGGGTGAAGAAAGACTTGGTTCTGTCTAGCTGTGCATCGGCGGATGAAATGTTCAGGCGCCTCGACAACCGCTTCGGGAACAAGGCGAAAATCATCCTGAAGATCTCCGAGGAGGTTCAGGGCCTACCTTCCGTAAAGGGAGGTAAAAATCTGCTCTGCTATGGCCTGGAGAGTATTGCGGAGATAAGTCAGCCTGTCACTCCGCAACAGCTGCAAAAGATCTTTCCTGACGTCACTGCAGAAGAGCTGGTCCGTCCTGAGAACATCGATCTTCTGATCAGCCACAGGGAAGGTCGTCTAGTTCCACAGCCGTTCAAGTTGGAGGGAGATCTAGTTCTCTGGGACGGCCCATTGGGCAAAACTGTTGGCGGTACTCACCCTGATCTCTTTGAGGTGGTTGACCTAATGCTGCACCAGTCTGAGACTCATTTTGCAAGGTCTATGAGAACATCCTCAAGGGTGTACAAGGAGGTTCTTGTGGACTCCAAAGACTTGAGTGAGGACCCAACGAGAATGGAAGAAGTGACCCTCAGTAGCACCACTGTCACGAATAAGGAGGTGTTTGAGTGGTTCAGGTGGGATAGTATTGGAGCAGCATGTGACCCGAAATGCGGGAGCTGCAAGTGCAGCAAGTGCCCTCCGGGAGGCAAAGAGATGACCCTTGGAGAAGAGAGGGACTTAGAAAAGATAAAGGACTGTCTCTCTTATGTGCTAGTGGACAAACATAGCGATGCTCCACACTGGGATACGGCCTACCCATGGAAAGTAAGCCCAGCGATTCTGCCAGATAACCGCCGAGCAGTAGAAGCAACCTTCAAGAACACAGAGGCTCGGCTGGCGAGAGAACCTGTGTGGAAAGCGGCATATGGAGAGCAGATACGTGAGAGCAGCCATTAAGCTCACGAAGGAAGTGATCAAAGGCTGGAACGGCCCAATCTGGTTGCCCCAAATCCTCATTCTAGCTCAACGCCAGTGAGGATAGTCTGGAATAGTAGCCAGGAGTTCAGAGGGTTGAGCCTGAACAACCTCTTGCACAAAGGCCCTGATGTCCTCAACTCGATCCGAGGTGTCCTGCTTAGATTCAGGAGCAGTTTGTATGCTGCCCTTGGCGATGTTAAAAAAATGTATAATTCAGTGTGGCTGAAGGACGAGGAGGTCCACCTCCATCGATTCCTCTGGAGGGATAACCCCGAAGATGAAATCGGTGTGTTTGCCGTCGTCAGAGTTAACATCGGCGACAAGCCTGCTGGATGTATAGCTCAGGTTGCCATGAGAGAAACGGCAAACCTGCCTCAGTTTACATCCATGGTTGAAGAGCGCCGGATCCTGACAGAGGACTGCTATGTGGACGACATTTTGACATCGCATGATGATCTCCAAACTCTGAGTAGGATGACCGAAGGAGTGGAAGAGATCCTAAAAGCAGGTGGCTTCTCCCTCAAGCCCTGGGTCATTACGGGCCAAAGTGGGAGGAGTGGAAAACCCACTGACCCCAGCAAAGTCAGGTCAACAGAGCCCAAGACTCTGATACTCCCCAACCAGATGCGGGACGAAGAGAACAGGGCATTGGGATTGGGATATGAACCCGAATCTGACAAACTCCGTGTGCTTACGTCAGTAAACTTCTCAAGGAGGCGAGGAAAGATGAGGACCGGTTTGGATCTACGAGAGGATGAGATCAGAGGTAGTACCCCCGACCCTCTCACCCGACGCATGATGCTGAGTCAAATCGCAGGATTCTATGACCCCATCGGTCTGGCCTCACCTGCCAAGCAACGAGGAGTGATGCTCATAAGAGAGTCCTTTCAGGAAGCAGGAAGAGACCATCCCTCCAAGGACACCTGGGACGATCCTCTTTCGCCACGTCTTCGAGAGGCTGCAATAAAACTCTTTGAGCAATATGTGAGGCTTGGCCAACTTAGATTCGACAGGAGTCTAACACCCCTTGGAGCCATAGGTTGCCCAATGGGGATCACGTTTTCTGACGGTAGTGAAGCTTCCTACGGAGCCGTTCTTTACCTACGGTGGGAGACAGAAGTTGGAGTCGTAGTGAAGCTGGTTGAATCGAAGGCCAAGCTCACCCCTCTAGACCAGAAAGGTGATGTCATTAAAGCAGAGCTTTGTGGGGCTGTCTTTGCATCTCGACTGAAGACATACTTCGAGAAACACTGCTACATCAAGGTTGATCGGTGGATCCATTTTGTCGATAGTCAGACAATCCTGGGAGCCATCCAGAAGGATAGTTATGGCTATCAGACATTTTTTGCAAACCGGATTGGAGAAATCCAAAAGGCCGGATCAGTAGAGAGCTGGAGGTGGGTCGAAGGAAGACAGAACATCGCCGACCTCATCACAAGAGAGGCATCCCCTGAGGAGCTTGCTGAAGGATCAGTCTGGCAGGAAGGCCCAGAATTTTTGAAGTTGCCTGAATCAGATTGGCCTGTGAAAACTGCCAGAGAGATCAACCCCTCTGTTGCTGAGGAGATCGGGGGACTTCGAAGGAAGGCGTTCTCTGCACTGGTGATAGCAGGAGCCCTGCCCAGGAAATGGTCAGGCCCAACCAGTGTTGCACTTGTGCGCCTTGTGGACCCCCGAAGGTTCAGTTCACTGGCATGGTTGTGCGGGACCATCGCTTGGGTGAGACAAGCAGTTGAAATCTGGCTAGGTAACAACCAGGCCCCAGTTCAGTCAAAGTGGGAGGCAAGACCATACCTGTCTGTGGAAAAAAGAGCAACAGCTTTCAAAGATCTAGCTCTCGAAGCTCAAGATGGTGTCGAGTTCCGGGACACAACCCTAGATCGCCTGGTTGTTCAGAAGGAGGAAAAGACAGGACTCTTGCTCTGTGGAGGGAGAATCCAACGCTGGAATGAGGATAGAGTGGCTGTACTGCTAATCCCATGCCAGTCGTGGCTCGCAACCCTACTGGCCAGGGAGGCACATGAAGAAAATCATGAAGGTGTTGCCTCGACCCTTCTACGAACAAGAAGGAAAGCCTGGATTATGCAGGGACGAAGAACAGTTAAGAAGGTGCTGAACAATTGTGTCACCTGCAGAAAGCAAAGAGCCAAGATGTGTCAGCAAGTAATGAGTGATCTCCCTCATGAGCGTACCAAAAGAGCAAGCCCATTCGAGTATACAACCCTCGACCTTTTTGGCCCCTTCGAGGTGAAAGACGCTGTTAAAAGAAGGACAAGTAAGAAGGTCTGGGGTATTGTTTTCTGTTGTATGGCCTCAAGAGCTGTCCATGCGGACCTCACCGATGACCAGTCGGCAGAAAGCTTCCTCCAAGCGTACTCCCGCTTTGTTGCTCTGAGGGGGCATCCAAGGAAACTATGGTCCGACAGAGGCACCAACTTCGTTGGTGCCAAGTCGGCTCTGTGTGAGCTGTATAAAAATCTGGCTTGCTTGCAGGCTACGTCCATAGAAGATATAGCCGCTAAGAACGGGACTGAGTGGAAGTGGGATTTTCACCCTGCAGACGCACCCCACAGGAATGGAGCTGCGGAGGCTGCTGTGAAGCTTTTGAAGAGGGTGCTCATGAGCCTCAGAGGAGCTACAGAGTCTCTCACATGGGGGGAGCTCCAAATTCTGTTCTATCAGGCAGCCGACCTGACAAACGAACGCCCAATCGATGCCAGAGCTCAAGAACAGGAAGACTCAATCGAGTACTTAACACCCAATTCCCTTATATTGGGTCGAGCATCGCTTGGAGGAGACACCAGCGGGCTTGACCTAGAGATTCATCCCTGGCGTCGTTTAAGGGCTATTCAAATCGGAGTGGACCGGTTCTAGGCAAAGTGGAGGGAACTAGCTGGCCCAAATCTTTTCATTCGACATAAGTGGCACCGGACGGAGAGGAACGTCAAAGTTGGCGATCTTGTCTGGATTGCTGACCCAAATGCTTTGAGAGGTCAGTTTCGTTTGGGCCGGATTCTGACAGCTTATCCTGACAGTAAAGGTATTGTCAGGGATGCTGACATTGCAACATGTGCTGGCCTTCCTGTTACCCTGGTGGGTGGCCGGAAGAAGAGGAGTTCTTCACTGCCCATGACAGTTATCAGAAGAGACGTGAGAAGACTGGTGGTCCTTCTCCCGGTGGAGGAAGAAACTCATCCACCCCAGCCACCATGACACCTGCATCTTCCTGAAACCCTCTTATTCTGCACACCGCCCTATTCCCTACCCCCTGTCACTGCCCTTACCCTGTTGGTTAGTTGGTGCAAGCCTAGCGCTGCGACCATGCCCATCACATTGCAAATACACGAAGTAAGAGCATGCATATCCCATACCTCGCATACCCGGGCAGTACACCACACACCTGCCAAAGGGATGTGATTGACTTGGACATTGGACTAAGCTGTTCCTCCATCGGTCGTGCCTTCATCAGACATCAGGTTCTTTGAGTGATTTGGTAAGTTCCCTGGATCATAAGATCAGGAACTTAAGTGGGAGGTGTTGTGTTTTCTGTGGAGTTCTGTCATTTGTGAAGTTTTGTTATTTTTATATATATGTTTAAATTAAAATGTTTAACTTAAACTACAGTTACAAATGTTGAAAGTAACACTTGAGAAACGTTTGAGGTTTAGTAGCCTAATAGTGTAGTGCCTCTTTAAGAGAGGAGTGTGCTGTGAAACATGTGACCGGAGTTTACTATGTGAAAAGGAAGCGCGATTCATTTAGTTTGCAATGACTTTCAACCCAGTGTGCAGCCACTTGGTAAGCTCTCTTAATTTTAAATGTTTTCTTGTCTGCTTTTATGATGTACGCTTCATGTTGTATGCTGTCTAGGGATGCGCGGTATACCGGTACTGCAAAAATACCGGTATATATTATATTTCAAACGGTACAATATCATAATTTTGTTCAATTCGGTATTTGATGCGCTGCTGTTTCGAAGTTCACCGCTAGGCGGCAGTGCGCTACCTAAACTGACGCGGGTCATGCGAAACCGGCAAACGGTGACAACAGAGGAACACGATGGATCAAACGAAGCTCACTCGAATTTCTACACGCCCGAAATTAATAAATAGAGAGAGCAGTATGAGTGAAATAAGGCATTACTTTGCCTACAAAAGTAATGAGACAAGTAAAGAAACAGATCTCAATGCACCACTCTGCATATGGGGAGGCAACACATCAAATCTGCCTAAGCACTTGACTCGTCAGTTGCTCATCCTGACTTGTTCAAAGAGTTCAGAGATCGACAGGTTAGTCCATCATTCAACTGATTTAATTTAGACTTTTATTGAACACTGAACAGCGCACATACAAGAGCTTATCAATTATATGATACGGTAAACACGAAAGCTCAAATCTGCTTGCATGACACGCTAGAACCAATTCAGTTTAGGTCTCATCATTTTTGCATTTTTAAACGAACATATATTAACTGAATTTGAATGAATAAAGAATAAAAATTTTAATAATATTAATTTTAGTATTAGTGATAGTAAAATGAATGGCATATTAGTGCCGCTGTGGCGACCAAAGCAGAGAGAGAGAGAGAGAGAGAGAGAGAGTAATAGTAGTAATATGAATATTACTAATATTACAATTAAGCTACATTTGTCAACATTCATTAGGTAACCTGACCATACAGTATTATAGCATTTATTAATCTTTATCAATCAGTAATTAAATGACCTAGAAAATTAAATATACTAATACATGTTTAGCAATGCATTAAACTAATATGAACCCAAACAGTAAGCAAATGTGGATAATTCTGTGTTGATGCATGACAGCTAATGGTTTACATGTCATTTCATTATTCTATTATTATTATATGTTAATCTATTATTATAGATATTAACCTATTTTAATTATAATAATTTATAATGTATAATTTCAGTTTTTTTTTTTTTTCAAAATCAAAATTTAACCTACTGTATGTTCCCTGACTGAATTAATTATTATTTTATTTTACATTTTGATACCTTTTTCTTAGCACATTTGGTAGTGGAGAGTTTCAAGCAGTGTTTTTTAAGTGTCACTTAAATTTTGAGACTTTTTTTTTTTTTTTTTTACCTGTGGTATCGATTTAGTATCGATACCGAGGTATTAGGTTCTGGTATCGTACCGAAGCCAAAATTGTGGTATCGAGCCATCCCTAATGCTGTCACCATGCTATGTTTGTACTGTGTTTATGTCCGATGCACGTTAAAGATAACGCTATGCTCCGGTAGACCTAAGCAGTTTAGTTAACTGATAAAGAGAACGCTATCCTCCAAAGTTATAAGTTGACGAGATGGCCGTAGCCGTGGGGCATAAAGCTAACATTTAGACTTATTATATCGCTATACCAGACGTGTCCATTCGTGTTTACTTTCTTTGGCTTTATAAATGTTTGATGAAGTATGAATCGCGGACCGGTATTTAATGTTAGTGATGTTGTTTTCCTGGTTTGCCGCGGGGCATTCTGGGAACTGTAGTTTCCAGCTGTAGTTTCCTGCTTGCATAGGTTTGGTAGGATTAGAGTATGGTGTATAATGTTTGAAGTGTGAAGCGTGTACATGAAAATTATGAAATGATTATTATAGCATATTAATTTTGTTATATAATTTGTATTTTGATTAATGTTATTTATTGTTGCATATTGTTATTGGGCTATTGAAGTATGTTTGTAGTATGTATATGAAAATTGAAATGTTGTATTTTTCTTATTATTTCAGGTTTATTACCTGCTTATCATTTGTGGCAAAATAAACGAACAAAAGTGAAATACCGAGTACTATCCTGTGTACACTGGGTTGCCCTTTCCGTGGGGAGAACACGGAACAATGTCTCTTCTTAGATTTTGAAGAGATTGCTTTGATGAGTCAATCTCAAACATCTGTGGAACGTTTGGAAATCCCATCACTGTCATCTTGGCCAAAGAACATGTGTTGTGTCTTATACAGTAACAGTACAGTACATGTTATCACATCTGTCCTAATGTTAATAAATTTCATATATGTGGTTCTGTGTATACAGAATACAGATATAAATATGGATATATAAACATATATAAAACACAAACAATATCAATAAAGCTTATTTGGCAAAAAAATGACGAATAGCGGTGAAATATAACACAATAAATCTCTATGGTGATATACTTGAAAAAGTGGGAATGGATGTGTGTGTGCGCTAATGCTGAACACAAGCTGTGCATGCGAGCATGGCTACTGCTGCATGTGCGGTCGAACCGAGATGTAAACAACTATGAGCGCATGCGCACGACCTGAGATACAACCGTGCATTGGTGATTATAAGGAATAAACATAACTATTACTGGCAATGAATGACATAAATATACATGGAATTGCAGTAATGTCAGAGCAGTAGAATATAATTCAGTAAACAACCTGAAATGTAAACACGGATACAGGCGGATTAGCGTTAGCTGAGAATGTTCAATAATTATGGGATTACTTACAGTGTGATGCATGCACACGCACGCACAATCGATAAAACTCCTCCGATTTGGGCTAATACACTATATTTCACTCTACCAACTATTTACACAACATTCAGCCGATCTCCTTTCCCTTTAAAGGGTCATGAAACCCTAAACCAAATTTTCTGAGATTTTAACAGAGGTATGTGTGTTGAACACCATTTAAGACAATGTTAGCATCTGTTAGATTTAATAGTAGGGTGAAAATGGTTACATTTTAGTTTTTTTCCGCTATTTTCGTCTTCCTGGTTTAAAATCTTCATTGCAGGCTGTGACGTGGCAGAGCACTGTATAGTGCGTTGATGACTCATCGGTCTCTCATAATTATTAATGAGACTGAGTTTTCATTATCCTATGAGAAGACACTGTCTTTTAATTATTCATGACACCACCTGGATCTTTTCAATGACAGACATGTCTGTTATGGAAAAATTGATCTTTTCTTTGAATTTTATTTTCAATGATTTTATTTTTGAATGCCATGCGTTCTTTGGCTGTATTTTGGGTTCCCTTTCGTTGTCACTCCGAGTTACGTCGGATGACGACGAAATGGGGTTTCGCTTAGAAAGCCTATCATCTTCGAGTATTACAAAACGAGCCAATGGCAAAGAAATGCCATAGGTCTGCGGAATTTGCATGGCATAACTCCGCCCCACCTCGTGGGTATAAAAGGAGGACGCCGGCAACATGCAGATATGTTTTCGCTTCGGAGCCAAGTTTATCCTTCTCTCCACAAGCCATCTCTGAATTGTCAGCTTCACAAACGAGTACATCGAGTGTTGGTGTGACGGCGATCTACGGCGAGCGCGTGCTTCCTGCTGATCTGTTGCAGTGGTCTGCCAGTCGGTGCGTGTCTCCCCGGGTGCTTCAACACTTGAGTTTTCTCTCACTAAAAGAGCTCGCACGCGGCACGTCTTTTTAAAGACAGCTCGCCCGTGCATTTCAAAAAAAAAAAAAATGAATGGTGCGGCAGCTTGGTATCGGACTCTGATGGGCACGAGCGTTGTCTAGTATGTTTGGGCTTGATCATGCTAGAGCAGCGCTCGTGGATGACTCATGTTTTCTCCGTGGGAACATGACCATCGCGTCATTAAGGTCAAGACTCTGTGAACTCACATGAGTGAGAGTCCCCTCATCCACCCCCGATCTTCGGCTGGTGGCCTGGGTGACCTGAGGGTTACGTCTGGAACAAGGCGCCGACTATGTGTCCGCGACCCCAGCCCCCCTCTTCAATGACGGTGCCCGCTAGTGAACAGGTGATTCCCATGGGTCTACCCTCTGGTGGCCCGTGTGTTTCATTTGAAGCTACAGAGGATGATATTATGCTTGTAGCAGCTTCACTAGCTGCCACCTTCTGGTGCATACGGCTGTGCCTGAGTCTGATCCGGAGATGACGGCCATGCTTTCCCTGGACGATTGGTTTTTGGGTAAGGCCGCCGACCCTCGTCCACGGCAAACCCCAATACCTTTCTTCCCGGACGTGCATGATGAGATCTCGAAGTCCTAGAAGACCCCCTTGTCTTCTCGGGACCGCTCGCTGATCTCATCCGCCTTTCCTCCCCTCGATGGGGCCGCTGCCCATGGGTACACTGGGGTCCCCCCGGCTGAACTTATTCTGAGAATCCTTATTCTCCAAAGAACTGACTCTCCCGTCTCTGAGCACACAGAGTTCTCGGACGACACAGAGCGCCGCCCACAAGCCGTGCTCTCCTCGTCCCCCTCTGTCCCAGAGGTGGTTGACACGGCGTGCCGTCCACGGACCGCTTCGCCCCTGTCCCCCTCTGTCGCCAGACCCCTGGTAGAGCAGGCCCCCGCGGGACGACCAGCTTGGTCCTCCCCTGGCCCCCTCTGCCAGGGCGCGCTTGCTAACTGTGCCCCCACACCGGACCGCTATGCCGTCCACGTCTGGGCAAGTTACTCTGCTTCGCTGCCCCTCCGGGGGGACGCCTGTGGTTCGCATGACCCCGCTGGTTCAGTTCCTGGGAGCCTGGTTAGAGCTTCCCCATCTGTCCCACTGGGTCGCGCGGACCGTCAGGCTCGGCTATGCGATTCAGTTCGCACGGTCTCCACCCCGCTTCAGGGGAGTCCACTCCACTTTGATCGGTGGCAAGGCGCCCCATCGTAGAGCAGAGATTGCGACCCTGCTGACGAAGGGTGCAATCGAGACTGTCCCTCCAGCCGGAATGAGGTCCGGCTTCTACAGGCCTTACTTCATTGTCCCCAAGAAGACCGGTGGGTTACGGCCAATCCTGGACTTGCGCGTTCCGAATCGCTCCCTTCACAGGCCGCCGTTCAGATGCTCATTGCCAAACACATTTTCGACTTAGTCCCGAGGTGGGCATGGCAACAAGGCACGCTCCGAGTACCAGTTACTCCGACCTGCCTTCAGTTCTTCACCCCGTGGTCGAACCTCAGTTTTCTAAGGGCGGGTGTCCCCCTGGAACGAGCTTCCCGGCATGTTGTTGTCTCAACAGATGCCTCCACCACGGGCTGGGGCGCCATGTGCAATGGACATCAGACAATACCGCTACTGTAGCGTACATCAACCGTCAAGGTGGTCTACGCTTCCGCCGTATGTCACAACTCGATCGCCACCTCCTCCTATGGAGTCAGAAGCATCTGAGGACACTTCGAGCCATTTTCATTCCCGGAGCTCTGAACTGTGCAGCCGACGAGCTCTCACGGCTTCAGCCCCTCCCTGGAGAATGGCGACTCCATCCCCAGTCGGTTCAGCTGATTTGGGTCCAGTTCGGGGACGCACAGATAGATCTGTTTGCCTCTCACGACTCGACCCATTGCACCCTGTATTATTCCCTGACCGAGGGCTCGCTCGGCACGGATGCACTGGCGCACAGCTGGCCGCCGGGCCCACCCGGACCTGGTTCCCCGAACTTGTACTCCTCGCGACAGCACCTCCCTGGCCCATTCCTCTGAGGAAGGACCTCCTTTCTCAGGGACGGGGCACCCTCTGGCACCCTCGTCCCGATCTCTGGAGCCTCCACGTGTGGCTACTGGACGGCTCGAGGCAGGTTTGAGTACCCTACCACCAGCGGTGGTGGCTACCATCACTTCCGCTAGAGCGTTGTCCACGAGACACGTCTATGCGTTGAAGTGGAACCTCTTCGTCAACTGGTGCTCTTCTCACCGAGAAGACCCCCGGAGATGCTCGATCAGCGTTGTGCTTTCCTTCCTTCAACATGGGGTGGAGCGAAGGCTGTCTCCCTCCACCCTGAAGGTCTATGTTGCCGCTATTGCCGCACACCATGACCTCTTCGAAGGTAAGTCGGTGGGGAAGCACGACCTGGTCATCAGGTTCCTGAGAGGAGCGAGGAGACTAAATCCTCCTCGCCCTCCTCTCGTTCCCTCTTGGGACCTCTCAGTGGTTCTAACTGCCCTGCAGAGTGCTCCCCTTGAGCCTCTGCAATCAGTCAAGCTTAAGTTCCTGTCAATGAAGACAGCGCTCCTGGTTGCACTGGCCTCCATCAAGAGGGTAGGGGACCTGCACGCTTTCTCTGCTGACGAAGCGTGCCTGGATTTCGGGCCGGCTTACTCTCACGTGATCCTGAGACCCCGGCCTGGATATGTGCCCAAGGTTCCTACCACTCCTTTTCGGGACCAGGTGGTGAACCTGCAAGCACTGCCTCCGGAGGAGGCAGACCCAGCCTTGGCACTGCTCTGTCCAGTACGCGCTCTCCGCGCCTATGTAGACAGAACGCAGTGTTTCAGGACCTCAGACCAGCTCTTTGTCTGTTATGGTGGGAAGCTGAAGGGAAAGGCTCTCTCCAAGCAAAGGTTGTCTCACTGGATAGTGGACGCCATTGCTTCGGCATACCAGCAGCAAGGTCGACCGTGCCCCCTTGGTGTGACTGCCCACTCCACCCGGAGTGTGGCGTCCTCTTGGGCTCTAGCGCATGGCGCCTCGCTAACAGACATCTGCAGAGCTGCAGGCTGGGCGACACCTAACACATTCGCCAGATTCCATAATCGGCGAGTGGAGCCTGTGTCCTCTCATGTACTCGCTTCAACCAGCTAGTACTGGACCCGCTCAGGTGTCTTCGCTTGCTCGCCATTCCACTCCACGGACTGGATACGTGCGTTGTGTTCTCCTGAGGTGAGCTTCCCCGAAAGCCCTGAGCTCCTCCAGCACTCCTGACGTCGGCGCCAGTGTCTATTGCCTGCGCGTCAGCTAGGTGCCTCCCGTGTGCATGGTCCCTCCCTCGAGCGACCCCCACATGTGTATTTCCACTGTAAGCCTCTCTAAGCGTGTGTCTTTCCCTTGGCAAGCCACCTTGCCACCCCGGGGTTGAAATATTCCACCTGCGGCTGGACACCCCAGTGTCTCCATATGTTTCCTTCGGGTCATATGTGTATTCTCTAAGTCCCCCCCCTCTGGGTTGGCATTAATTGCATACTTCCCCCAGCTTGGGATATGCTTCCCAGTGTACTTTGGTATTCCTGTGATAAATGGAGTCCTTCGTCCAGTCTACGACAGGGATCTCGATTTACGCAGGGCACTGGAAGACAGCTGAGAAGGTGGCGTGATTAGACTGGTAACCCCATGTCATCGTCATCCGATGTAACTTGGAGTGACAACGAAAGGGAACGTCTTTGGTTACGTATGTAACCCTCGTTCCCTGAGTAGGGAACGGAGACGTTACGTCTGCCTGCCACTTTCCACTGTACCGCGGGGATCGCCTGAGCTCAGTCTTGGCTCCTCAGCGAAGAAACATATCTGCATGTTGCCGACGTCCTCCTTTTATACCCACGAGGTGGGGCGGAGTTACGCCATGCAAATTCCGCAGACCCATGGCATTTCTTTGCCATTGGCTCGTTTTGTAATACTCGAAGTTGATAGGCTTTCTAAGCGAAACCCCATTTCGTCAACATCCGACGTAACGTCTCCGTTCCCTATTCAGGGAACGAGGGTTACATACGTAACCAAAGACGTTTCTTTTGTGATGTTGATACAGCTGCAGGGTGTGTGAGTGTGGGACTTCAGAGGTGAGAGTATTCCCGGGCTGGGGAGGGGGCTGTAAAAGGTAGCTTTGAGGAACATTATAAAACTGCCAGCCAAGCACCTCTGAAATGCCTCACTCTGCCTGTAGCCGGTCTATGGGTAGACTGGGAACATTCTTGCAAGAATAAATATATTTTAAGGACAATTTGAATCCTGATGTCTCTTATGCTGTGATGCTATTTTGTTAGTTATTGTTTTTGCCGCAACAATTGGTGTCAGAATTCGGATTCCTTGAGGTTTTCTTCTGGTCCTGACAGCGGATTTGACGAACTGATCATCTCAAAGCACAGGCTTTGATCTTACCTCGCCAAATCGAGAGAGAAGAGCCAAAACTGCTATCAGAGCTAGGAGGAACCCACTGGAATCAGAAAGAACTCAGTGGCAGTAAAAGCATCTCGGGTAAGAGAAAGTAAAATAATTTTTTTTGTGCGATGTAATTTGATATAACTTTGAATGAACCATAGTGGCTGGAATTATCTCTTTGGTCGGGCAGAGAAGGTTTTCGAGGGGAAAATTGAGGTAGTGACGGGCATTACGTCTCTTTTTCTTGAGCCGGCTCGTTTGAGTTGGCTCACTGAAAAGAGCCGGCTCTTAGATCCGGTAATTGTAACACGTGAACCAGCATGAACGACCCATCACTACAAGTCAATTTTATGCCGAAAACTAGCTCGTAAAGCGGACGGAAGAGCCGCAGTGGACGGAAGCACCACTACTGATTAATTGGTTTACTCAAAATTTTTAATTGGAACCTGAGGAAGTCGGGCCAATTTTATGCCGAAAAGTGGAATTGAAACCTGAGGAAGTCGGATCAATTTCATGCAATCGAGCGTTGAAAAGCGCTCACGGAAAGATTTGTTACTAAACTGTATTTTTTCAATCGAGCGTTGAAAAGCGATCACGGAAAGATTTGTTACTAACTGTATTTTTCTATGTACATTTCTGAAATGCACTTTCTGTAAAGCTGCTTTGAATCTATGTATTGTGAAAAGTGCTTTACAATTTTTTTTTTTATTAAATTGAATTTTGAGTAAACCGTAATTACAGAGCATATTTGCTAACCTTGCCGGATCGAGGTGACAGAACCGGGTCTGTTGAAGACGTTCGACAGATTATTAGGCGCGCGCGTCGAGGGAAAATCCAGGAGAGATACAGTTCAGCCAGAATGGGATCATTTTACAGTAGGCCTAAGCTTGATAAAAAGTTTTTAGACACCAGTTGTCGGTCAAATGAAAAAGAATTACGGACATAAATGTATGTTGGACATAGGAAAAGTTGATCAAATATCATGATTTTCCTGAAGAAGGGACACTGAGCAAAATAAGACTGAATGTTGTGAAAAAAGTCAGTTAAAGAAAAGCAGTGAAAAGCAACAGAGTTGTCGGGGTTGTTTTCGTCATGTGTGTAAAGAATGTGAGCAGACAGATTGTTGGCTTGAGGAAGCAGATAGGAGGGAACGAAAACAAATGCAGAAAGAATAAGCATGTAGAACTGAAAGTGAAGAAAGAATAAGCATGTAGAACTGAAAGCGAAGAAAGAAAAGCATGTAGGACTGAATATGAAGAAAGAATTGGCATGTAGAACTGAGGATGTAGAAAGAAATATAGTAGAAGGAAGTATTTTATAAAAATAAAATGTCTGATAAAATTTATGGAACTATTTAGGCCTATGATAAGCCTGTTAAGTCAAATTAAGTTGAAATGGTATGAAAAGATTCAGATAAAATAATAAGGCATTGAGTATGATTAACAGGAATTAATGTGATATGAAGATAAGGAATGTTTCATTAAGCAAAATGGGGAACAATTCTATATTTTAATGATAAAATAATGATTGAAATGATGATGTGAATGTGCCTTATTGTATTAATGTTATGAAAACAAGGGTATTGAAGAATAGATTGCCATATTTTTATAACTAAATTTGAAGGTGCGAGCGGCTATGATAGCTGTCTGTGTAATGTAGGGACTGAGACGAATAATAGAATCTTGTGGTTTCTGTGGAACAGTAGAGGTGGAACTGAGGAATAATGATAATATTAAGTTGACTCTGCAGACTAACCATTTGATAGAAGAATAAGCTTTCAAACCAGTGTTAATGAAATTGATGACATGCTAAATTTCCTTATACTGTATGAAGAGTAACTGAACAGTCATGATAGTGAGACAGAAAAGAGCAAATGCTGTAAACGGCTCAGCTCTGAAACTCTCACTTAAAAGAGATTTGCAGATTATGTTTAGTTTTAGTTTGATAACCATTGTGTTTTTGAACCTAAAGGGTCTATAGTGGGGGTAGTGAAAAGATGGATTAAATATCAACCTTCGTTTATTATAAAAGGAATTGGAAATTAGTTTTATAAAAATAAAAAATAAAACGAATGCATATATCCTGGTATTTATGATTGTAGACGATGTCTGTATCTAATAACTGAGGAGGGACTGAGAGTCCAGCTATACTGGGAGTATGGAACAGTGATTGTTTATTTAGCCCGGCTACCGGATGTTAGATATGTTGTTCTGTAATTAGTGTTGATGCTAATACCAAATTAGTAAGATGTAAAGACAGTCTGTTTTATAAAAGAAATTCTGGGTCGGGGATCATTTCCCTGGACAAGTATGACTAAAGTTAAACGAAAACTTTGTGAAAACAACTTAAAATATTTGAGCATTTCCGTGCAGCTTATGGAAATTAATGTTCTGCCAATGATAATGATGAAGTTTATGATTCGGCTATTGTCATTGAATCCGCCATTGGTGGACTGTAAAAGAATACAGAGAACTGCTTATCAGCTCTGTTTGCATTCCTGATTGGGACACACTGCTTCAAGGGTGTGCAGTAAGTTAGAGCCGTTTGCAAGCTTACAGTGATCAAGGGGTCTGAAGCTGTAGTTGAGGCTGTTGCAAAGAGTGTAAAAGAAAGTGATAATGTGAGTTTGAAAGTAGATCAGTGTTTAATATGACGATATTAACATTTTCGTCAGAGAAAGAATAAGAGATAAAAATAAGGTCAAAAGATTGAAGTTGTAAATTATCCTTTTAAAAGAACGATCGATAATAAGTAACGGTTGATGTAAAATTACAGATAATGACTACAAATATGAGTTGTAAAATTGTAAAAGTAACTAAAAGTATGATTTAAAATAACTGCAAAAGATGTATGTGTATCAAAATGTATCATAAGCGGAGCGTGATAGCCACGTAAAAGTTAGTGTAAATTATAATTGGAGATTGATAATCTCCTAGGAAAATTTAATCAGATATTAAACTATGGTAATTGAGAACCTGACAACTAACATTTAGATGAAATTTGAAACATTATTATTTTTATAAAGATCACATAGGCTAAGCAGAAGCAGTGTTAGGGGATTAACAGTTGCTAGATGTAAAATGCGTAAAAAAGGCATTTGATTAAACAAAAGCTTGTTAGTGTTGACCATGAAAGAACTAGAAGCTGATGTGTTGATTTTAGAAAATAAGCTTGTGATTTGGCTGAAACAATTTGCTTATCTGAATCTGGTGTGTGCTGGGGCAAAATAAAACTATAAAACTGTGCTTGTATTGAAAATACATGTAATTCATGGAAAATAAGCTGGGCTAGAGTTAAAAAGATGACAGATAAAGTCTGAAGTTAGAAGTATATGAGGGTGCAAAGGTACCAGCCCTGAATGCCTCAGAGTCTCTCTCTCAGTCAATGTCAGTTAAGAGCTGTTATCTGAGCCTGTGTCATGCTATTTATAGCAAAGCACAGTGTTTCAGTTAAAAACCATAGATGTGGAAAAATGCAAAAAGAAATAATGTTAGAGGCAGTTCAGATTTGATCAATTCAGAGGACAATTTGTAAATGCTTTAGGAGCAAAACTGAATGATTTTAAAGAAGTCTTTAAAATAATAATACGGAACTTGAATGATAGAAGATATTTTGACTAGTTTATTTTAGGTTTAATGGATTTAAGTGATTAAATACTGTTGTTGTTGTTGTTGTTGTTGTTGTTGTTGTTGTTTCACCCACACCCAAGAAAGAAGTTTGTATATCATATTGTCAAATTTTAGAAGAGTCTCTTTGATAATTCTGCCCAATTGGATGGAGCTGTAACCAGTGTGCATGAGGTGTCGACCCAGAGACGGGTACGATTCTCCGATGGCCATAGGAGGACAACCTAAGCCAGGGCGGCAACGCCACTGGGCACCTGCCCACCAGGGAAGGGGGGTGTGATCTGTGCGAAGGGAGTGGATATGATGCTACTTTGGGCCAAGAGCATCAGAGAGGGGACTGTAATAAATTTTAGTCTGCCTCGACCCAGATTCCACTCCAAAATATACTTTAGGAATGAGCTCATCCCCAAAATGGCTTAATTATCATAGAGATGAAGGAGGTGAAATTATATTGTTTCTTCACCATTTGGGTTGATCACATCCTGAGCAATTGTAGAATGGGACTGGGTGTGGGACACAAAGAACCTTATCAGGCAATGGGGTGTCTAAACTTCATTAACATACAGATCACAGATGCAGTAACAAAACTTTTTATGATTTTAGTTGCCTTAAGGCCAAGGAAAATGCAGAGATGTCAGGGTATCGGGCATGACAAAGGACCATTATAGGACATGGTGGTGGCTAAAAGTCTGAATCACAATGGTCAAAGTTTAGTGAAAGGGATTTACATTCTGTCTAAATTACAGTCTTAAGGAGGCTGATTGAAAACATTATTAGTTTTTTCAAGAGAGAAGGAGAAAGAGACTGCTTGAGTGGGGGAAGGGATGGTACTCTGTCTGTCTTTCTGTTATCAGTCAGCCAAAACAAGCAAAGTAATAATAATGCACCAAAACAATCCAGCTGACTTTTCTAAAATCAAATGAATAATAAACAGACATGCTTTTGAAACTGGTTAAGAGGCCAGAAAAACATTAGATAAAAGATACAGGAAAAATGTAAGGTTAAAATGTCATTTAAAATTTAAATCTTTTTAGAGAAAAGATATGAATAAGAAATATGAGCGGTTCATGGTCAGGGATGAGTGTGAGTGTTAATTCATGTTTTGTACAGTATGTGTAAGTTTAGGACAACTATTCTGTCTGAATAGTGTGTATAAATGTGTCAATTACCTCTGGAAAGAGTGTTTTAGCATTATAGATGGGTTAAGGGAAATGACAAATTCGAAAGTAAGCTGAGAAATTTGAGTCAATCTGATGAGAAGGCAACACAGAACATAGGACGAGCTTTAAGTTGATTGATCATCGAGCTCTGTCTGTTTTGGTCATTTATGATGTGCAGTAGATTTGAATTACTTTCTGGACAGGTTTAAGTATTGATGTGTAAATTAGAATTGTCAATTTGTAGATAGCCGTCAGTCATGTGTTGAGAAAATGTTATAGATTTGACAGCAACAAACACGTAGGCTAAGTAAATATCAGATTATCCAGAGAGCCCTTTACAGTTATGTATTGTAAAAAGGGGGAGATTGTTGTTCGACTGACGTTGACGAAGTGTGCACACCACAACCTGACCTGACCAATTGATGACCTGGAGAATGTTTGTAGATGACTGAATTGCGAGACCAACAACAGGCCTGAAAAGCAGGATACGCTGTATCTACGCTGTAGACTCGGGGCCATTGCCTTTAAACAATTTGATAAGAAGATAAAGTAATATTTTTGTTTCAGAGGCAGAGAAAGATGTCTAAAGGAAAATTGGCTGAAGGACAACGTTTGGGTTAGCAAACTTTATCCAAACAAATGTTACCAAATAAATATTAACAAATATTGCAGTTTTTCCTGTTGCTCAAACAGTATTGGCGCTTGTAACGCCAAGGTCATGCGTTTCGATTTCCGAGGGAAAGCAAGAACTGATTAGAAAGTAAATGTGTACCTTGAAATGTAAGTCGCTTTGGATAAAAGCGTCTGATAAATGTAACAGAATCTTATTATGTTTGATTGATGCAAGAGATGTGTCGTGCATCAATGTCAGACTTTTGAGACTTTTGCGCACATGGCATGAGCAAAGACACACACACACATGAACAAATGGTAAGATAAGAGCCTTTCAACTCTTCAGGGGGGTCAGAAGGACAGGAAAGCCCAGAGGGGGGTTAGAAGGACCATTTGTCTAAAACCAGCTGATCTTGTCATACAGGAGTGAACGGGTAGGGCAGACTGTGCCCAGTGAAAACAATGGCTATGGATGAATTTGACTAGTTATACTGGCCTAGGTTAATATTGTGGCAGAAAGGTGCCACACCTTGCGCAGCGCTAACTTAAAAGTTTCATTTTGCAGGATGTCAGGATGGATTGAACCAAACAGAACTGATTCTGTATTGTGTTGTTAACATGAGTAAAATGGGTTGAGTGTTTTTCAGGGGAAAACGACCCTGAGTGCTATTCAATGAGCAATAAATTATCCGGTGATATGTTTCAGGTTGAAAATTCCACAGGTCACACCAAAAAGGACGACAAGACAAGCGGTCACTAACAAAATCACTTAAGGTCTCCATTCGCAGGTGACAGCAGACAGTAAATTACTCATTCCAGTGGGGGTGCGATCGTGATCTAAGGGAAAATCTTGTAAGGATTTGAAAATGATTGGAGAGTGTTAGACCTGGGTCCAAGCATCTCACCTTAAACTACACCAACCAACGTCAGCAACCCCACACGCCAACGGGAAGAATAAAGTGGGGGATCAAGGGCGTGCTAGCAACGCACCTCTCTCGCCAACGCAGGAAAAAACATTGCAACGGCGCGCAAAGTGTCAAAATGGTGAAGATGGAACGTCCATGGGGCAACGAGATGATCCACACATCTGGAGAAAGATGTGGATCAACTGATGGTTTAAGTTTAGCAGAAGAATATGTTTTTGTGATGATTTTGATGATTTTATTTGATTGAATCAAACTAGGTATTGATTTGTTTGGTGCAAATGTAGAAAATCTATTAACTGATATGAAATAAGCTATGAAAGACAGTCCGTAATGGAAGTATTAGAGTTAATTTTGAACAACTACATTGGTTAGAAGGAAGCAGGGTTTTGAAATGAGGGATTTTTATTCTACTTTCAATCTTTGAATTTTATTGGTAAACATTTGTATTCAAATCAACCAGGGGTGTTGAATTGATATGGTTTTCCTACTATGACAATCTATACTATTCCTTGTTTATACTGGAGTGACTGAGGGTCCGATTTATCGGGAATGCGGTAACAGTGCTTATCCATTTAGCCCGGCTTTAGATAAAATGTTTACTTGCTTGCTCCTAAGTTTTATTTTTATTTTTTATTTCTTTCAAGGTTCAAGTAGAGTGATCAGGTATACGAAAATCAGACATGAAGAATATAACTGTGATGTAAAGACTTGAAATGATTGTAACCATTTATGAGTTTTGACGTTGAGTGGTGTTTTCGGTATTATAATCATGCATGAGTTTGATTACAGAATTAAAAACAAGCGTGTTATTAATTTGTTATAATCAAACCTATTGTTAATGAAACCAAATAGTTTATCAGAGAATGATAAAGAGGAGGAATTGTTATGGAAAAATGTATATTTTCTTTGTATTTTATTTTCAATGATTTAATTTTTGAATGCCATGCGTTCTTTGGCTGTAATTTGGGTTTCTTTTGTGATGTTGATACAGCTGCAGGGTGTGTAAGTGTGGGACTTCAGAGGTTAGAGGATTCCCGGGCTGGGGAGGGGTCAAGGGGGGTCCCTTTTGTTCCTTGTGTTTGGGGGGCTGTAAAAGGTAGCTTTGAGGAACATTATAAAACTGCCAGCCAAGCACCTCTGAAATGTCTCACTCTGCCTGTAGCCGGTCTATGGGTAGACCGGGAACATTCTTGCAAGAATAAATATATTTTAAGGACAATTTGAATCCTGATGTCTATTATGCTGTGATGCTATTTTGTTAGTTATTGTTTTTGCCGCAACATGTCAAACTGTGATATCGCGTAGTAGAGGAGAGAGACAATCATGGGACGCAAGTGTATATTTTCGTGGTGCAAAAGTCAAAGTGGGTTGAATATATTTCCCCGCAATGCTGCCAGGGCTAGTCTCTGGCTCCGGGCGGTTGGTTGGCCATCAACCACGGACACATCTAATCTGTACGTGTGCCGCAAACATTTTACCCGAGAGAGCTTGGAGAATTGGAGAATGGTGGACTTTGGCCTTGTTGACGACCAATGCAACTTACGTCTTGCGAGTAATGCGGTACCAAGTCCCGAGGACTTTTCTATCCCTTCGGAGGTATGTGTGTGCCTAAAATGTAACCCTGGTCATTTTACTTGCCTTTTGTTAAATAAGCGCTCGTTATTAAAATTTTAGATATTTCGATAATACATCAATTGTATGCTTAATTTGTGTAAGTAAATACGTGTCATTGGGGTTCAGGGGGCGCGAAGATCTATTGGCTATGCACGGAACGTTTTTTTAGGCGGAAAATTAATTATTTTCAAATATATGCATTTATAGTGTGTATATAAACAAATATATATTTTAAAATTACATTATAATTAGACATGTACATTAATATGTTTTAAATAAAATTACGATTACTGTAGGCTAATTGTGTTGTTTTTGTTTGTTTGTTCTGCGTTTAGTCATTCTTTTCCTATCAGTTTCACCAAAGACGAACTACTGGACATTAGGAAACACACACCAGATAACTTTTCTACAGTTTTTGATTATTCGGACGTCTTGCAGGACATTCTCGTCGGTGGGGCAGCGGTGTTGTTCAAACGCGCGTTCAGACGCAAACGCGGGAAGCGAGCAGGCGCTCTGGTTAAACTCCGCGAGCGCGGCCTGCGCACTGCACTCCCCAGTATTCATCTCGCGAATCTCCGATCCCTTCCTAACAAAACGGACGAACTTCTTCTCCTCACCCGCACTAACAAGGATTTTCTAAACTCTGCTGCTCTGTGCTTCACTGAAACCTGGCTGAGTGAAGCCATACCGGACAACGCAATACATCTGCCGGGCTTCCAGCTTTTCCGAGCGGATCGCATCGCGGAGCTAACGGGGAAAACAAGAGGTGGTGGATTGTGTTTCTACATTAACGAAAGTTGGTGTTCAGATGTAACAACACTGAAGAAGATGTGCTCTCCTAACTTAGAGGCACATTTCATAAACTGTAAACCCTTCTACTCGCCTCGGGAGTTTTCCTCTTTCATTCTCGTGAATGTTTACATCCCTCCAGACGCGTGCGTGAGTGCGGCGCTACAACAGCTGGCTGATCAAATAGCAAAGGTACCCAGACTCTCTTTTAATCATTCTTGGGGATTTTAACAAAGCAAATCTTTCCCGTGAACTACCAAAATACAGACAGCACGTTACATGTCCCACCAGACACAGTAATATACTGGTCTGTACAGATACTGTAACATCATATATACGTTTCTGTGAGGATACATGCATTCCTACCAGGGCATTCTTATCATTTACTAATGATAAACCATGGTTTACTGGGAAACTCAAACACCTTCGTCATGCCAAAGAGGATGCTTACAGAAGTGGGGATAAAATCTTGTATAACCAGGCCAGAAACAGATTGACAAAGGAGATCAGAGTTGCTAAAAGGAACTACTCTGAAAAACTGAAAAACCAGTTTTCATCCAACGACCCATCATCAGTCTGGAATGGCCTGAGGAACATCACCAATTACAAGTCACTATCCCCTCGATCTGTGGACAATCAACACCTGGCTGATGATTTAAACTCATTTTATTGCAGGTTTGAAAAGCCCTCATTCACACCACACACCCAGTCTGATCTGCATTTCACACATTCACCATCACCTCCTGCACTCCCATTACTCCCCCCTCCTGCCATCCAACCTGAGCTTAAGGTCTGTGTGGAGGACGTGAGCCGAGTCTTCAAAAAACAGAAGACTAGGAAAGCCTCAGGCCCAGACGGCATCTCATCTGCTTGTTTAAAAGCCTGCGCTGACCAACTGGCCCCGGTCTTCACGCAGATCTTCAATAGATCATTGGAGCAGTGTGAAGTTCCCTGCTGCTTCAAACGCTCCACTATCATTCCTGTCCCCAAAAAACCCAAAATCACTGGACTTAATGACTACAGACCTGTCGCTCTCACGTCTGTGGTAATGAAGTCGTTTGAAAGACTGGTGCTGGCCCACCTGAAAGACATCACTGGACCCCTGCTGGATCCCTTTCAGTTTGCTTACAGAGCAAACAGGTCTGTGGATGATGCAATCAACATGGGACTGCATTATATCCTGCAACATCTCGACAGACCAGGGACTTATGCAAGGATCCTCTTTGTGGACTTCAGTTCGGCCTTCAATACCATCATGCCTGGTCTTCTCACAGCCAAACTGACCCAGCTCTCCATACCATCCTCGATCTGTCAGTGGATCACCAGCTTCCTGACGGACCGGCAGCAGCGAGTGAGACTGGGGAAACACACATCCAGGACTCTCACCACCAGCACTGGCGCCCCCCAAGGGTGCGTTCTCTCCCCACTGCTCTTCTCCCTGTACATTAATGACTGCACTTCTAAAGACCCCACTGTCAAGCTCCTGAAATTTGCAGACGACACCACTGTCATCGGTCTCATCCAAAACGGCGACGAGTCTGCTTACAGACTGGAGGTTGAACAGCTGGCTGTCTAGTGCAGTTATAACAACCTTGAGCTGAACACGCTCAAAACAGTGGAGATGATCGTGGACTTCAGGAGGAACAGCCCAGCACTCTCCCCACTCATCATCATGAACAGCACTGTGGAAGCAGTGGAGTCATTCAGGTTCCTGGGCACTATCATCTCTCAGGACCTGAAGTGGGACAATCACATTGACTCCACTGTGAAAAAGGCCCAGCAGAGACTGTACTTCCTTCGTCAGCTGAGGAAGTTCAACTTGCCACAGGAGCTGCTGATTCAGTTCTACTCAGCCGTCATTGAGTCTGTTTTATGCACTTCCATCACTGTCTGGTTCGGTTCAGCTACCAAATCAGACATCAGGAGACTGCGGCGGACAATCCGGACTGCGGAGAGGATTATTGGTGCCCCCCTGCCAACCCTCCAGGACCTGTACTCTTCCAGAGTGAGGAAGAGAGCAGGTAAAATCATCACAGACTCCACTCACCCTGGACACCTCCTGTTTGAACTGTTACCGTCAAGACGGAGACTCAGATCACTGTCCACAAGAACATCTCGGCACAGGAACAGTTTCTTCCCACAGGCCATTTCCCTCCTGAACAGTTAACACACCTCCCAAGGCATAAGTGCAATACTCCCACTGTTTAGTGCAATACCCTACAACTCAGGTGATACTTATATGTAGATTTATTTATTTATAATATTCAAAACACTGTAAATATGTTCATAATCTGTAAATCTGGAAATGTCTATTCTGACTAAACCCAACTGTGATACTTTTATTCTCATATATTTATATTTTTATTTTTTATTCTTATAATTTGTAGTATTATGTTTCTTGTTGTATTTGTATCTGTATATGTCCACTGGAAGCCTCAGTACCAAAAACAAATTCCTTGTGTGTGCAAGCACACTTGGCAATAAAGCTCTTTCTGATTCTGATTCTGATTCTTCTAATATATGTAGCAGGGCATTCAGTTACTTTTGAAAGGACAATAATAAAGTGTAAGTGTATTTCATTAGACTTTAACTTTGCGAGCTATAAAAAAAAATCTAGCATTTCCTCACGTTTTACCACTGATTTTTAGTGACAGTCAATATGCATGGGCCACTGGCTGATGACAGATCCCCCTCTCCCCTGCCGTGCCACACCCATTCCCTCTCTTCTTCCCACAGCCACCCACGGCCATTTAAGGTGCATTTTTCAAAAAGACTGTGAGCTAGACTTGAGCTGAAAGAGGGGGGTTTCATGACCCTTTAATATCCGTCTACTCTCTTCCCCGTCACTTCGCGAACTCTAGGGGAAAGTTTGGAATAGTCCATTTCTTGCTGAATGACAGGGGTGACTGGGAGAGTCCATGTCCCAAGGGGGAGCACTTTCTACAGAAGGTGTGGGTTATCTTTCCAGGCTGCCACTTGATGTTAACCCAGTCCTCCTTTCCAAGTCTATTCCGTCGCATCAGTGAATTACAGTGAAGTTATTGAATATTTCTCATAAATAAAAATCATCAAACAATATGCAAAAATATTGTTTTCCAAAATAAGTTTTGTAGTATAACCATCAGGACAGCAGTGGTGTGTAAACTGAATTTGGTGACACTATAGTGTGTGACAGTGAAGCTATTGTCTGTTTTCGTAGTAACGCTATTAACTGGGTTAGTTGATTTACTCCCCAAAATAACGCTCTCATCATATTGTTAAATAAAGCATTGCAATGTTTCAAGAATGGTTCATTTATTGTCCATAGCTTGTATAAAAAAACGTAATTGACTGAACGGTTTGCAATGATTTAAACACTTTAAATGTTTAAAAACTTGAACCTTTCGGCAGCCGAATCGCAACAATAGACAGTAAAAGAAATGGACACAGCGACCCCCTAGATTTCAACGGAGAAAACTGAAGCCCGATTAAAGCACTTCCTTCCTGATGGCTGAGCGACTGCGCAGACTCAAACTGAGCTTGACGACAGTCTGACAGTTGTAAATCTTCTAGTAGCTGTGGCAAGAAAAATTTGAATCACCTAATTCCCCAAAAACGTTGAAATATTTTGTCTCGTTGCTTTTATGGACTCTCTATCTATGGGCTTCTCCCTTGACTTTATGCCTCTATGTCCCCCCGATTGCCTCATAGACGGTAAAAGATTGCCTGCGAGCTTCTCCTCCTGTCTATACGGTAATTTCTCTATTGTGCAACAGAGAGTTGCGTGGTTATGACGCAATCGTTAGCCTATTTTTACAAAAACGGCTTCTACGGGGCCATAACGTAAGATACAAAGTAATGGAGCCTTTTATACATTGTCGTGTTTCTTTATGTGACTGGGGATTTAAGTTTAACACCAAGAACACATTAGGGGTTCTATTTACTTTAAGTTTATTCTTTTAATGATGAAAAATAAAAAAAACTTATTTTCAATTGCGGTTTATCAATTTAATTGACAAAAGAAATAATTCCAGTTTTAAATGTTCACAAAAAGAAACCCAAGAAGCGCAGAAAAACCAAAATTCAATAAATGGGTTTCACAGAGCGAATGATACCATACGGTTCAATACGTTTCTTTACAATACTTCACAATACGATACGGCAAAATGTACCATACAATACGGCAGTGGGAATAATAACAATCAGCTCCTACACACCTCCACATTCACATCACGAGGGCTGAAATCCCCAACATTATGTTGCACACCATGGATGAACTCTAATTCCTTGCAATCTCCCAAGAGTGCGCGTCTCTCTCGCACTGCCCGCTGCACGTCTCACAAAAATGACTGAGGCGAGATTGCGCACGCACTGTATCGTACGCAACACACCTAGTGCCACCTGTTGAAGACTCCAGGGAAGTACAGGTAATCTCTGTTTTTCCAGTCTTTATAATTAAACAGTGAACAACTATGAAATAACAGATTTTTAACATGCAAGGAGAAAAACAAACTTTAAAAGTATGTACCACCCTGTTACATTTACAGGTCCTTCTAAAAAAATTAGCATATTGTGATAAAGTTCATTATTTTCCATAATGTAATGATAAAAATTAAACTTTCATATATTTTAGATTCATTGCACACCAACTGAAATATTTCAGGTCTTTTATTGTTTTAATACTGATGATTTTGGCATACAGCTCATGAAAACCCAAAATTCCTATCTCAAAAAATTTGCATATTTCATCCGACCAATAAAATAAGTGTTTTTAATACAAAAAAAGTCAACCTTCAAATAATTCTGTTCAGTTATGCACTCAATACTTGGTCGGGAATCCTTTTGCAGAAATGACTGCTTCAATGCGGCGTGGCATGGAGGCAATCAGCCTGTGGCACTGCTGAGGTGTTATGGAGGCCCAGGATGCTTCGATAGCGGCCTTAAGCTCATCCAGAGTGTTGGGTCTTGCGTCTCTCAACTTTCTCTTCACAATATACCACAGATTCTCTATGGGGTTCAGGTCAGGAGAGTTGGCAGGCCAATTGAGCACAGTAATGCCATGGTCAGTAAACCATTTGCCAGTGGTTTTGGCACTGTGAGCAGGTGCCAGGTCGTGCTGAAAAATGAAATCAGATGGAAGCATGAAGTGCTCCAAAATCTCCTGATAGCTAGCTGCATTGACCCTGCCCTTGATAAAACACAGTGGACCAACACCAGCAGCTGACATGGCACCCCAGACCATCACTGACTGTGGGTACTTGACACTGGACTTAAGGCATTTTGGCATTTCCTTCTCCCCAGTCTTCCTCCAGACTCTGGCACCTTGATTTCCGAATGACATGCAAAATTTGCTTTCATACAAAAAAAGTACTTTGGACCACTGAGCAACAGTCCAGTGCTGCTTCTCTGTAGCCCAGGTCAGGCGCTTCTGCCGCTGTTTCTGGTTCAAAAGTGGCTTGACCTGGGGAATGCGGCACCTGTAGCCCATTTCCTGCACCCGCCTGTGCACGGTGGCTCTGGATGTTTCTACTCCAGACTCAGTCCACTGCTTCCGCAGGTCCCCCAAGGTCTGGAATCGGTCCTTCTCCACAATCTTCCTCAGGGTCCGGTCACCTCTTCTCGTTGTGCAGCGTTTTTTGCCATACTTTTTTCTTCCCACAGACTTCCCACTGAGGTGCCTTGATACAGCACTCTGGGAACAGCCTATTTGTTCAGAAATTACTTTCTGTGTCTTACCCTCTTGCTTGAGGGTGTCAATGATGGCCTTCTGGACAGCAGTCAGGTCGGCAGTCTTACCCATGATTGCGGTTTTGAGTAATGAAACAGGCTGGGAGTTTTTAAAAGCCTCAGGAATCTTTTGCAGGTGTTTAGAGTTAATTAGTTGATTCAGATGAGTAGGTTAATAGCTCGTTTAGAGAACCTTTTCATGATATGCTAATTTTTTGAGATAGGAATTTTGGGTTTTCATGAGCTGTATACCAAAGTCATCAGTATTAAAACAATAAAAGACCTGAAATATTTCAGTTGGTGTGCAATTAATCTAAAATATATGAAAGTTTAATTTTTATCATTACATTATGGAAAATAAAGAACTTTATCACAATATGCAAATTTTTTTAGAAGGACCTGTAGAAATACATAATGGACAAATTAAGTCTTTGGACGCCTCAGATGTAAAGTTATTCTTTTAGATGTAAGTTTTTCTTTTGCACCCAATAAAATATTAATAACTGGTAATGAGAGAGTATGGGATTCTGTTTAATAAGCAAAACTGTAATGTTTGGGTGCAGAAACCATTTATAACAGGTATTACAGTATTAATATGCAAATGGATACAAATGTTGTTTAAGTTAAAAATACATATTAAAACATTGTATGAATTAATAAAGAAAAGTTCATATTATGTGTCATTGTGGGATTGGCAATATGACCAAAATCATATTTCAAGATGAGACATTTTAACAATAACACCAGGGGCCCTATTTTAACGATCTGAAACGCAAGTGTCAAAGCGCAAAGCGCAAGTAACTTTGTGGGCGGATCCCGGCGCTGTTGCTATTTTCCCGGCGGGATAAATGCCTCTTGCGCCTGGCGCAAATCTAAAAGGGGTTGGTCTGAAGTAGCTTCATTATTCATAGGTGTGGTTTGGGCGTAACGTGAAATAAACCAATCAGAGCGTCATCCAACATAACCTTTAAGAGCAGGTGCGCATGTTGCATGACGGATTGTTATTATTATGGCACATTTACCAGGCGCGCGCCAGGAGCAGTTCACAACCGAGGAGACCGATGTTCTCGTCAGGGCCGTAAAAGAAAGAGAATTGACATTGGGGATGGGACAAACCCACCCAAATCAATAGAAAAAAATTATGAGAAAGCTCAACTTAACTGGTAAGTTAAAGAGTAAGGTTTTTAATGTACTTACATTATGGTAAAGGTGATTTCGCAGTCTTCAGAATTTTTTTTCCTGGTTCTTGACGGACAAACTAATTTGTCAGATGTCCTTATATTACATAATGTGTCTTGCCACTATTGGGCAAACAGGTCTGATCCGTCATTACTACAATTTGCCTGAAAAATTTGGGTAAATGTGTAAGCTAGATTTATGCCTATTTTTTCACATCTTCATGGACACCACAATGATTTCCCTCGTGTGGTAATATATTTCCTTGTTATAATGTATGATTTGCAAAAATAAAAACTGCTGCATCTGTGTTGATGAGAGAATCAAAGTGTATGCGCGTTGTGCACCCGCTACATTATGGCCAAGCATGCGCGCTTAAAATAGCATTATGAACAACGCGCAACGCGCCACTTACTTTAGACCAGGTTTTTTTTGGTCAGTGGCGGAATTGTTTTCTGGAAGTGCAAAATAGCACTAGGGAATGTTTGCGCCGAAACACGCCTCCTTTTTGCGCCGAGCCGCCCAGGGAGCGCAAGTTCATTTCCTAGTTTACCGACGTGCGTCTGTGGAGGGAAAAGCCCGCTTTGCGCGGGTGCAAAATAGGAATGATACATGCGTCAGTGTACAAAGTCATTTGCGCCGGGTGCAAGATAGGGCCCCAGGTCTGTAAATTCAGTTCTGTTCAGGAGGTTTATTTAAAGTAAACTGGATTATATTACAATAATTGATCAAGTGTTTACAGTATGATCAGATGATTTTGTTTGATATTTTTCACATTTATTAATAAATTGACATTTATCAATTTTACAACAAATAACATGTTTCATAGAATGATACATTTCATTGAAAGGTAATTTTGATAGTAATAATAAAATGATTTATGTGACAGTACAATAAGAACTGAATATAGTTTGAGAAAAGCACAGATACACACCGTCACTCATCGTGACTCACAAACACACTGATCTTTCTGTCTGTATGAGGATTCATTACACACATTTATTCTGACATGTTATTTTCCTGTAGTATTATGGGTAGAATCTCTACAGTCTATTCTCATTCATCAACACAGTTTCACTGATGATCCAGGATAAAGCTGAAACCCAGGATAGAGTTTGTGAGTGAATGTGGTCTGGACTGTGTGTATGAGGCTCATTGTGTCAGAGACGCTGTAGAAGGACAGAGTTCCTGCACTGTGATCCACACACACTCCTATTCTCCTGCTGATGGGCTTTACAAGGAGTATAGTCGCTATGTTATTGTGTCTGAATAAGTAACTGGAGGGAAAGCAGATCAAACTCCAGGACTGATCATTAAATCCAAACACACACTCATTACCCGATCCCTTCCTGCTGATGCTCTTATATGACACTGATATTAACACACCACCACTCCACTCAATCTCCCAGTAACAGCGTCCACACACACTCTCTCTACACAACACCTGAGGCACATAATCAAATCTGTCTCGATGATCAGGATACGGCTGGACTCCGTGAGTAAATGTGAGAGTGTTAGTGTAAGTAATCACTCTGTTATTCTCAGACAGACGGAGGTGTTTATTCACTGTGTTCGGATCCAGAGTGAACTGATGATAATCTGATGGAGAGAAAACACATCATTGAGTGTGTGTGTGTGAGAGAGAGAGTTTGTGTGTGTGTACTGATGAGAATCTGATGGAGAGAAAATGCATCGGTGTGTGTGTGAGAGACATTTGTGTGTGTGTGTGTGTGTGTGTGTGTATGATTGTTTGTGTGTGTGCGCGAGAGTGTGTGTGAGTGAGTGTGTTTGTGCGTGTGCGCGAGAGTGTGTGTAGACGTACATTTTTGTAGTCCTGCTTTAATCCTGATCTCTCCTCCATGGTCCACACTACAAAACATACACAGTGACAGTTAATCAGTAAACACACTCTCTCTCACACACACACACACACACACACACACACACACACACACACACACACACACACACACACACACACACTAGCTCCCTGCAGTAGTCAACATGAAACAAACACAAGGTCTTGTTTAAAATACGCGGTTTATTTCTCCAACATATGTCAACCCTCAACCCGTGAGAACTGGGTTGAAAGAGAGAGAAAATAAAAGATAATATGAATACAATGCATGCATGTATGTCTTGAATACAGTTTGTGCCATTATATATAGTTACACACTAGTTAACACAAGCTATGCACATGAAATATATCACAGAAAACCGGATACAAAAGAAACTTACCTCGTAAGCTGCTTTCTACTTAAGAGGGGCTAAATCTTAAAGTCTTCTTCCTTGTCTTCTTTATCTTCAGATAATATACGTCTAGATATGTTTATTTTCTTAATATTTACTTAGCTTGGAGAGCTCTTGCCATGCAATGGCTTTTAGCGCTTCTTCTCTTCTTCTTCTGTTGTTTAAATGGCGGTTGGCAAACCAACTTAAAGGTGCATTGTCCGCCACCTACTGGATTGGAGTATTACTTATAGCTCAACTTAAGAACTGGTTGAAAGAGTGACTAGAGGATGCTGAAGTCTTCAGTCAGCTTCCAACAATGTAACTGTCTTATGGATGGGCCTCTCCAAAGGAACAGGTTTAGAGATGCGCTTTTCTCTTCCATCCAGAGTTGAATCGCCGATAAGCAACTTGAGTCTTCTCACTCTTCCATTCTTTCCTGGGTACACTTCAATAACCTTTGCTAACTTCCACTGGTTTCGTGGTGTAGAATTATCTTGCAAAATGACAATATCATTGATCTTAGCGTTTCTGCTGTCTTTGATCCACTTCTGTCTGTGTTGGAGATTGAGGAGGCATTCCACCGTCCACCTTGTCCAAAAGTTGTTGGCTAAGAATTGAACTCTGCGCCATCTCTTGCGGAGGTACAGATCTTCCCTGACGAACTTTCCAGGAGGTGGAGAGATGATCGTGGATTTCATGATCAGGATGTGGTTTGGTGTCAAGGGCCCTGGACCGGATAGGTCGTTCAGATAATCCGTGGGCAGAGGTCTGCTATTTACAACAGCCATGACTTCATATAGGAACGTTCATAGTGAAGACCAGTCAAGTTGTCTGGCTGACTGTTCTAGAATGGACGTCAAGACACTTCTGATAGTGCGTATTTGTCTTTCCCAGACGCCACCCATATGACTTGAAGCTGGGGTGTTCATGATGAACTCGCATCTCAGTTCTTTGAGTTCCTCTTGATCCATCTCCTTTAATGCTTTGATACACTCACGCCTGGTGCCGATAAAGTTTGTCCCTTGATCACACCTTATTTGCCATACTGTTCCACGAAAAGTGATGCATGAATGCAGAGCGTTAATGAAGGCATCTGTGGTCAAATCGTTGAGCATTTCAATGTGAAATGCTCTGGAACAGTCCATACCGCTTTAACTCCTTTCTTCCTTCCTTGATGTAGAATGGCCCTTGGTCATCCAGGAATGGACCCAACTTGTGTAATTTGTTGGCCTTTTCTTTGATTTGTGTGTCCTTATGACACTGGATGCCCTATATTTCTTGAGAGAGGGTTGCTTGTTGGACCATCTTGATTATGGTGAGCTCTGCTTCTCTCCTTTCCTCTAAACTGGTGCTTTCACAGGACCTTGGCTTGAGGCCTTTCGCTTCCTTTGCACGCTGCTTTAGTCTGGCTATAGCTTTCACCATTCTTGACCAGACAGAGAACTTTTGAAGGCAATCTAACAGTGTCCGTATTTCCTTTGCCTGGACCTTCTTAATCTCTGGATCACTACTTGCAATCTCTCCCACCTTGACTACTCCACTGGGTAGCTCTTTCTGCCAAAGAAATTCTGGGTTAGTTGTCTACAAAAATCTACAAGATGCTCTGCTGCAAGACCTCTTGAGGCATGATCTGCTGGATTTTCTTCAGAAGCCACATACCTCCATTGTGCAGACTCTGTACTTTGCTTGATGCGTTCCATCCGGTTTGCTACGAATACATGAAATCTCCTGGCTTCATTACTGATGTATCCGAGGACAACTTTTGAATCTGTCCAGAAGAATTCATGTCAATGGTGCGGACAGCTACGACTGCTGCTGACAGCTCAAGTCTTGGTATGGTGGTAACCTTAGCAGGGGCTACTCTTGACTTCCCCATTACCAAAGAGCATACGAACACTCGCCATAACCTGACAAGCTGGCATCAGAGAAATGATGGAGCTCGTAGCTCTGAACCTTAAAGTTTGATGAAATGTAACATCTCTGGATCTTCACACCAGCCAGGTTTCGCAGGTCATGGAGCCAAAACTTCCACAGGGGTCAAAGATCATCAAGTAAGATGTCATCCCAACTGAGCTTGTAGCGACACATCTGCTGCAGGATCTGCTTTCCCACCAGGATGAACGGTGCCACAAATCCGAGTGGATCGTATACTGAAGCAACTGTGGACAAGACTCCTCTTCGTGTAAGTGGATTTTCTTTGACAATCACTCTGAACTGGAACTCGTCAGAAGCCACGCACCACTGTATGCCAAGTGCTCTTTCCACGTGTAGTTCTCCCAAGGCCATGTCCAGGTCTTGGGTGGCTTTAGCACATTCTTCCTTGGGGATTGTGGCTAGGACTTTCTTGCTGTTGGAGATGAACTTGTGCAGCCGGAGTTTGCCTGTGTTGCACAGCTCTCTTGCCTCCTTCACTAGGTGGATAGCTTGGCTTTCAGACGCTAAACTTGACAAGCCATCATCAATGTAGAAGTTCTTCTGAATGAACTTGATGGTGGCTTTACTGAAGTGTCCTTGTCCTTCGGCTGTGAGGTGCTTGAGTCCATAGTTAGTGCAACCAGGAGATGAAGCAGCACCAAACAAGTGGACCTTCATCCGATAGATGGATGGTTTGTCTTCAAGATTTCCACTCTCCCACCACAGGAATCTTAGTTAATCTTGGTCTTCTGCTTTAACATGGAACTGGTGGAACATGCATTCTATGTCACACATGATTGCCACTGGACCTTTCCGGAAACGACACAGAACTCCCACCAAGGTGTTCGTCAGCTCTGGACCCGTCAGGAGATGGTCGTTTAAGGATGTCTTTTGAAATCTTGCTGAGCAATCGAAGACAACACGTATCTTCCTAGGCTTTTGGGGATGATACACCCCATGGTGTGGGATGTACCATGCTGAAGCTTTATTGATGTCTTCTGTGACCCTTTCTGCGTCTCCACATGTTATGATCTCATCCATGAAGGTCTTGTAGTCTTTGTAGTACTGTTTGTTTCTTTTCAGCTTCCGTTCCAGGCATCTGAGACGGTGGATGGTGCACACCATATTATCTGGTAAGTTGGGTCTTTCCTTCTTGAATGACAGCGGCATCTCATAATGACCATTGTCCTTGAGCCTGATGCCTCTTTCCATCTTTGACAGGAATTGGAGATCCTCTTGAGAGATGTGGCTGTCCTCCAAAGTGTCACAGTGTCTGGTTGTGTTCCCTTGTCTATCACTAGAGGTCCTCGTTCTCACGGTGTCCTTCACATTTGACTTCAATTCCCAGCATTCTGTCTGTCACTGTCACTCATCAGTTCATTGCACTCAGCTGTTCCCCGTAATCATTGTTCCCAGCTGTTCTGTGTTAGTCTTGTTAAATATGTGTATATAACCCTGTCTGTTTCAGTGTGTGTCACGGAGTCCTTGTTTAATGTCACTACATTTCTGATGCCTGTTTCTTGTGTTGGATAGCCTTTTGGATTTGACCTTTGCTTGGACTGGATTATGATTTATGGATTACCCTATTAAATACTGCTTTTGGATTTAACCCCTGTTTCCCGTGTGTGGATCGTGACACAAAGACCTTTTGACAAAGTCAGATTCCAGCACCTTGATGACGTCTGCAGGTGAGACTACCTCCTTGACTTGAGTTCTACAGACATAGTGAATATTGCTTGTGAGGTTTGAAGGGGACTGGAGACCAGGCATCACTTGCTTCACGATGACCTGGTGACTTATTCCAATTTAATCTCCATAGTCGAGACATGGGTTGCCATAGCCAACTACGCTCCAGCCCAGGTCGGTTCTCTGTGCAAAGGGCTGATTTTCTTTACCAGGCACCACTTGCCTTGGGACAAGAGCTTGAGGACAGTTGTATCCAATTAGCAGGCCCACGTCACAGCTTTGCTGAGGAGCAATCTCTTCTGTGATGTGCTCAAGATGAGGCCATGCCTTTGCAGTCTCTGGTGTGGGAATATGATCTCTGTTTGCAGGGATGAATTCTCTCGAGTAGGTCACTGGCAGAGGAATTATCTTGCCTGAGTAGAATCCTCTCACTTGTAGTCCAGTCAGTTTCCAGCAGGACATGACTGTGTTTCTTGAAGCCATTTTAGAGAGCTTTAGCTGAACTGGTTCACTCCTTGTGTGGAGAGTCTTTGCCGTTTCTTTCAGGATGAATGTCGTGACGCTCTGTGTATCGAGGAGTGCATACACAAGAACTTCATGATCTGGCTCGCTTGTGACTGACAAACAACACAGGAACGACTGTGGATGTGCGAGTGTCTTTAACATTCTGTATAACTGTCCCCTGCTCCACTAGGCCGCATTGACATCCTTTCTTCCTTGGTGCGATTATCATGGAGGCAACCTTTGAGTGATGGCAAATCTTCAGACAGCCGAAACACAATTTCTTCTCTTGAACAAACTTGACTCGCTCTGAAATCGTCTCATCCATAAATTTGCGACACTTGTGTCTTCTGTGAGAAGGCAGGTCACAGTTTACACAACTTGTGGTAACCGCTTTCTCATCTGAGTTAGTTTCCAATACCTTTGCTCCATGACCTATGGTCTTTGAAACCTTGATCTTCTCACTTTCACTTGGTTTTAGAGCGTGGGAAGGATGTTATTGGGTTGCAGGTGATTTTGGCTTCATGTGTGAGAAACTTGACTAAATGGCTAAAGCTTGGGAACGTGTGACTTTGTTCTTCCACTTCTATTACCTTCCTATTCCATCTTGAGGTCAGCCAGTCTGGAAGTTTAGAGGGTATTTTCTGGTGTTCGTTGCAGTCGTTGAGTACTTCAAGACCTCTGATCTGAGACATAGCCGCCTCACAGCTGCAAAGGAAGTCAGCGAGTTCTTGAAGTTCCACACTCCCTTTGGAGCTTATCTTGGGCTATGTATCAAGCTTCTCTCTGAAGGCCTTGGCGATAAGGAATGGATTGTCGTATCTCTCTTCTAGGATGGTCCACGCTGTACAATAGGCAGACTCTGTGCCTAGCAGGGAGTAGCTTTCAATGGCCTTTTTGGCTATTCCACCCACATACTTTCGCAGATAGTATATTTTTTCTTCAGCTGGTATGTTTTTCCTGTCAATAAGTGTCTGAAAGGAGACTTTTTCAGTCATTGATTCTGATTGGGTCGCCGTTGAACATTGTTGGTTCAGGTACGGGAAAACGACTCGCACTGATGGACTCTGCGAATCCTCTAACAAGAGCTGCAGTATTATCTTGTCTTGGTTGTGTCAAAGATTGAGGTGGGGAGCGATACTGCAATAGGCTACTTTCATGCTTGACTTCATCATTCTCCTTCAGAGGGACACATTGATGGAGCAGCCCAAATATTTCTTCATCTGAGCATTTAAGATCACTAAATTCGAGGCTTCTGGTCATTCCTAGGATATCCAGATCCACCAAAGGAGGCAGAGCATTTTCACATTTAGCTCCGAAGCTCTGGAATAGCCTTCCTGATATTGTTCGTAGCTCAGACTCGCTCTCCCAGTTTAAAACTAGACTGAAGACGCATCTATTTAGCCAGGCATTCATATAAATGTTTTATCTTACAGTTACTGTAAATTCGGCCTCTAGTTCATAAACGCCAGAGGAGAACTGGCCCCCGACTGAGCCTGGGTTCTCCCAAGGTTTTTTTCTCCATTGGGTCATCTGATGGGGTGTTAGGACACCATTAGGTCACTGGATGGAGTTTTTCGGTTCCTTGCCACTGTTGCCTTTGGCTTGCTTGAATATTGGTTAATATTCAAATTAATTAACCAATCATACCATTGATCAGCTCTACCAAACTTGGATGTCTTTTTTCCAGTAATAAACAAACATTAAGTTGTTTTGATTGATACTGTGAAGCAGCTTTGATACAATCTGTATTGTGAAAAGCGCTATATAAATATATTTGACTTGACTTGACATTCATATACTTGCTGTCTCGCCTTAGCAGCCTTTAGCTTCTTAATTGTCTCCAGTCTTTCTAGTTGTCTGTGCTTGGCTTCCAGCACCCTTTGTCTTTCTGCATTTTCAGCCTCTTGTTTGGCTCGTAAATTGGCTGCTTCAGTTTCGAGTCTTTCAAGTTCTTCGATATGACGTTCTTGCTCTAGCAGTACCTTTAAAGTGGCTATATTGGCAGAAACTTCAGCAGCAGCATCTTGTCTTGCAGAAGACTGGCTTGAACGGGATGTTCTTCTTGAGTTAGCTCGAGAATGAGCAGACGACTCAGTGCTTTGAGAGTTAACGCTTACCCTGTCTGAGGCTGCAGCTTTAATTACAGACTCTGTTGCTTTCACCCCTTGTTCTTCATCCCTTTTTGTGTCTAGAAGAACCCTTGAAGTCTGGATGATTGTTCTTGTTATTGCTTCGCAGGTGTCTGCTCTGCGACGTGTGTCTTGGTCGGGAATGTCAATGTGCCTTAAATCTTCATAAACAACGTTCAGATTATCTGAGGCGTTGCTTATCTTAGTGATATTGTCATGCAGCAGGTTGAGCATTGTCCACTCAGCGCTTGTTTGACGTCCTTAGCGATAGCCTTCCACTTCTCGTAGATCATACTGAAACAGTGTGTAAATATTCTTACTTGCTCATCGTGCAGTTCTCGGCCCTTTTCCGTAAACTTACGGACTCTTTGGCTTCTTTATGTCTCTTGTGAGGAAGTGTGGTTATCTCCTGTGCCTTCAGCAGCTTGTGGTTTCATTTCTGTGCAGAGCTGCTGCACGTCTTCACCTGCACCCTCTTTGTCACTCTCAAAGAAAAGCTCAAACTCTGACATTTTACTTAATTTACTTTAGTTTGGTTAAAATCTAAACTTGCCTTTAGTTGAGTAATTACCTTGTTTACAATAATCTAAGTTAGGTTAAACATAGCCTAAGCTCAATTGAGTAGTTATTTTAATCTGATATATGAATACTCAGTTTTAACTACTTGTAGCTAAATTAACTTGATTATCCAAAATAAACTGTACTCAAAGACTAGTATAACAGTTAGATAACACTTACTTTGCAATCTATGGAGCTATGGAATTGCCTGATAACTTGTTATAGTTATATATGGCCTTATTTAAAACTTAAATCACCACAAGTGAAATTTAAAACAAACCAAAAAAATTAACTCTTCGTTAAACTTATACATGTACCATCTTAAGTAATAACCATTCACCTTTAAATGCCTAAATATTACCAATTCTGCCTTACTCTTAAGTACTAATAGTTCTTATTAATATTTACAACATACTCATCAGTAGACACAATATCAACACAGTAGCAATATCAATGAACTTCAATTTGAAAAGGTAAGTAGACAAAACAACATTCACTTGTTATGTGAAATGCAAAGAAATTTCTCAGTCTCTTGTGCAGAACGCTTAATGTCTCTAATTTGCAGATCAATTTGCGTTAGGGAACCAGATTCCTCCCGTGGGCACTGCGTCTTCTTGCGCTGGAATAAAGGTGCTCGCTGCGATGTGGAGATGTCCGGGCCCAACCACAATTTGCGCTCTCCGATGCTGTCTTCCGCCCAACCACGATTAGTGCTCTCCGGTGCCGTCTTCCTCGCCTACTCATGCGGTTCTCACTGTAGCTCCCTCCAGTAGTCAACATGAAACATGAGGTCTTGTTTAAAATACGGGGTTTATTTTCCTCAACATATGTCAACCCTCAACCCGCGAGAACTGGGTTGAAAGAGAGAAAAAATAAAAGATAATATGAATACAATGCATGCATGTATGTCTTGAATACAGTTTGTGCCGTTATAGTCACACACTAGTTAACACAAGCTATGCACATGAAATATATCACAGAAAACCGGATACAAAAGAAACATACCTCGTAGGCTGCCTTCTACTTAAGAGGGGCTAAATCTTAAAGTCTTCTTCCTTGTCTCCTTTATCTTCAGATAATATACGTCTAGATATGTTTATATTCTTAATATTTACTTAGCTTGGAGAGCTCTTGCCGTGCTATGGTTTTTAGCGCTTCGCTTGCAGGTGTTATACCCTTTTAGTTACGTGCAGATACAAGATCGTTGCTAATTAGTTCCGCCTCTACGATCTCCTATTATTTTCAGGTAGGAACCAAAAAACAGTAATAATCTTAACTAAGAATGTAAGGCAGTTACACACACACACACACAAACACACACGATGTTTATACGTCTTGTAATAAAATAAAGAAGCAAGCAAAGACACGAGTGTGCATCTTCTTTTTTCCTTTTACTACCACACCTCTCCTTCTCTCCTCTACTGCCGTCTAGTGTCTAGACAATAACTCTACAGACACAACATTTCCCCTTTTCTTTGAAGCATTTTGGTTAGGGTACTGTCTTAGAACATTACAACATAATACCATACTCTATTCCAAACACTAAGTAATACAGAATTAAAGAATTACTTAAAGAAACAACTTATCTCTTTATCTAAACCAGTAGTGTTAGCAAACTAATGGTGTATTAACCTCTGGTACTTTCTTTAAGGAGTGCCTTAATAACGTTTAAAAGTAAACAACAATTGACTGGATTTGAATCATGAACTATTTCAGCACCATTGCATCTATTTATTTCTCTAACACAAAGTCCTTCAACCAAGCTGGTTGTTTAAAAACTATCACACTTCTTCTGGGAGTCATTTGCTGTTCCTTTACATGAGCATGATGAGGCTGTAAGCTTGCTTTCCCTTCTGGTGTTTTTTCCAAACTTACCAACACCTCATTCGAAACTCCAGTGAGACGAGACGCATTCCATTTCTTCCCATCTTCCAACAGAAAGACCAACTCTCCTTCTCACCAAACATGGAGCAGTGTACTTTGTTGAGCCTTTGTGAACATGCTCTGGTTTCTTAATACGCACCCAGTCCTTTTCCTTGAATTTGGGTACCTTAGCTCCTCTCTTTTTGTCAGTTTAGTCTTTACATTTCTGCTGTTTACGTGTCACAGTGTGTTTGATCTCAGAATATGTCTTCACTTCCGTGCTGACAGGCAGGACATCCAATTTTGTACGAATCTTGCGGCCAAGCAGGAGTTTGAAAGGTGTAGCCCCTGTGGTAGCATGTGGTGTCGCCAGGAAATTACGCAAGAACTGTCACAGCTGCCTTACAGGGCTTATTTTCCTGAATTGCAGATTGGATGCATTGTTTCAAAACTCTATTAAATCGTTCTACTGCCCCGTTGGCCAGTGGATAATATTTGGTGGAGTACATATGCTTAATGTTACGTTCCTTCAGAAAGCTAGCAAAAGCAGTCGATGTTAGTTGTGGACCATTATCAGGACACTAAGCAGTGTGGATAACCTCAGTGTGGATAACCTTCTCTACTGAAGATGGTGTCCAGGAAGGTTATTATGACATCCATTGTCACTTGTGATGCAAAAGCTACTTCTGGCCACTTACTGTAGTAGTCTACCAGTGTTATGGAGTAGCGACAACAATGTAGCAGACTCAAATGGTCCCACAATATCGATGGCTACCTTTTCCCATGGACCATTAGGTAGTTCCACAGGTATGAGAGGTGCATGTGCAGGCTTGGCCATTTTGTCATTAAGCTGACATGTCAAACATGAGGCAATCAGAGTTTCTATACTTCTGCCCATTTTCGGCCACCAGTAGAGCTCGCGAAGTCTTTGTTTTGTCCGTACATGCCTTGGTGTCCTTTGTGAGCTAGATTCACCAGTCTTGTACGCAGAGACAATGGAACTACTAGGCAGTGATCCCCCCCGCATAATTAGCGGACCCTCCACAGAAAGCTCATGTCTGATGTGAAAGTAAGGTTCTAGTTCTTGTTTCACTGACTTCTTGTTTTTAGGCTAGCCGTTCTTGATCTGTGCATGAAGTTGGGCTAACTGGAGGCAGCTCTCCGATGCATAAGAAAACTCAGAGACTGACAAAGCGAGTAAGTGAGAAACAGTGGCGACCATTTCTGGTTCATCTGTTGGGTCACTCATCTCAGGTAAGGGGAGTCGAGAGAGACAGTCTGCTGCTGTGTTGTATCTCCCAGGGCGGAATGCAACATCGTAGGAATAGCATAACAGACGGGCTGACCACCTAGCAAATCGCATGCCAGCTCTACCTGTGCCTTTTGATGTAAGAAGCGTTGTAAGGGCTTGGTGGTCAGTGTGTACAACGAAATGTCTACCCCAGAGATACGTCCTCCATTTTTCAATACTCCACAAACAAGCCAGAGCTTCTCTCTCCACAGTCAAGCACTTTCTTTCAGCTGACGAAAGAGTTGTGTGTGTGTGGGAGGCAAATGCCACTATGCGCTCCATACCATCAGCATGTAGCTGAGAAAGGACTCCTCCCACGCCGTAATCAGAAGCATCAGTACTCACGTAAGTTGGCAATCGGGGATCGAATAGAGCTAGAATGGGGCTCTTTGATCGGAGTCTCTTCAGGGTGGCAAAACTTTGATCAGCCTTATCAGTCAAGAGAAAGTTCATGTCAGTGGAGGTTCTCAAAACTTCCTGCAGGGGTTCAACCACTGTTGCGTAATCAGGTAGAAATTTACTATACCAAGACGTAAGGCCCAGGAATGAGCGCAGTGAAGCTGTGTAATGGGGAGCAGGTGCATGCACGACAGCAGCTACATTATCAGGGTCTGGATGCAATCCCTCTTTAGAAATCGTGTGCCCCAAAAATTTCAAGGTTTGCAGCTTAAATTTACATTTCTGCATATTTAGTTTTAGACCAGCCTTGTTCAGACAGTGAAATACGGCCTTTAAGCGGGTGTCATGGATGTCCTCTGTGGATGTCCTTCAGATACTTGTAAAGTATCTCAAAGTATCACGGAAGTCCTAAATGCGGTCTCCATTTGCACTGCTATTGGGACAGCTTTATTCAGCCTGAGGTCAGGTTCAAGCAAAAGTCTGTCCCGAACACGTGAATTAGCTGCTCTCTCCACGCGCTGCTCGGGTAACATTTGTTCTTCCATTTCTCCGAAATCACATGCAACTGAAAGCTCCCGTAAAGCAGCCAGGAACTGATTAATAGTTTCATCAGTCCTCTGTGTCCTTTGCCTATATTTGTGCCTCTCGGCGACAACATTATCTGCAGGAACGAAATACCTTTTCAGTGCAACGACAGCCGTAGAATAAGTATTGCCCATGTCTGGTAAGGTATAAAACAGTCTTTGTCCTTCTGTGCCCAAAGCATGTAGCAGAACAGCTCGCTTTCTTTCCTCCGGCCATGCGTCACCAGTAGCATCGATTACAAGTAGGTAATTTTCAAACATTTTGAGCCATACGGTAAAAGTGAAGGCTCGCCAGGGTATGGCAGGAATGGGGCCGGTAAAGGAACTGTAATCGACATCCTTGTCGCCGAATGTGATGTTTATACGTCTTGTAATAAAATAAAGAAGCAAGCACAGACACGAGTGTGTATCTTCTTTTTCCTTTTACTACCACACCTCTCCTTCTCTCCTCTACTGCCATCTAGTGGCTACACAATAACTCTACAGACACAACAGCACACACACACACACACACACACACACATACATTTCAGGGTTTACGGCAGCATTACGTCTGTCTCCTGCACGCGAGAGGAGAGAGGAGAAGAAAATGGGTAATGTCCGTTCAAGTTCATTCTTTATATGTGTAGGGGTGTGCGATATGTATTGTCTATTATGATATTCACTGGAAGTGCAGTTATAGGTAACGTATGTCCCCAAATGAGTTTGAGTGCCGTTTTGCAATTGCAAATGTTATATTTATTTTACACAACAGTTAAATTGACAATAAGATAACATTGTGAGTTACTTTTTAGACACAATATTGTCAATATTGTTTGTTTTCAATTTATTTTGCCGATGATCATTTTAAAATAAAACCGTAGCAGGGTCTCAATGCAACAGACAGCGATGATTTTTTTTTAATTAAATCCGTGTTTTGAACGAATCAGTTTAATGATTCAATGAACGAGTCACCTGCTTCTTTCCTGAATGAATCCGCTGTTTGAATAGAAACGGTTGAATGAATGACTCCCTCAACTCACTTATTAAGACAGTGACTTGCTGCCATGCACTGGTGGTTTTAGTTTCATATTTAAAGTACCCTTTAATTAAAACATTAAAATTAGAAATCATTTCATATTTAAATATTGAATTAAAAAAACATAGTTAATTCATTAATCAACATCTCATAGCTTTATTTATGCAATTGTAAACGCAGTGTAAATATTTTACACTGATGCCACTTCTGTCACCTCTGCACTGCAAAGATGGATTTTGATTTCAACAAAACTGTGAAAATATTGCGATTTTTGTCAATATTGCTCACCCCTAATGTACAATATTAATTTTGATTTCTTCAGGTCTTAAAAAGCCTTAAAGTGGTGGTAAAACACATTTTTTCAAAGGCTTTATTGTGTTTATGGGGTGCACTGTAACACGTTTTTAAAAAATTGCATTATTTTTCATATATTTTACCTTTCTACACTGCTCTGCCCCTCCTTGGTTTCCGGGTTCTAGTCAAGTCATCCTCATTTTATATAGCGCTTTTAACAATGTAGATTGTTTCAAAGCAGCTTTACAGAGATAAACATATAATTTAAGGTAACAGAGATTGGTTTGGTTTTATAGTGGTTCTTGAATAATGTTCTTTCCAGCTAAAGTTAGTTTTGATTGATTCACTTCCGTCTAAATGATCATTTGTTATTAAATTAGGGGCCGCTAAGACGACACCGTTCTCTCTAAACAGACTTTAAACGCAAACCTGTGATAGACGCTGATGGCGTTCACATGCGCATTAAGAATTGATTCTATAGTTATATGCGTTTGAATATATGTGCGCAGGTTTGTAATTTCTTAGAAACAATCTTCTTACAAACCATGCCTAAACAAACTACTTGTCTATAAATTTTGATGTAGAATTTTATTTTATCACTTCAAGTAGGTACGCAAACCAAAAAATTCCACAACGCTTTATCTGTAGATTGGTATAGGGATGCTCCATAGGGAGAGGCTAGTTGGCACTTCAGCAAGTGCCAATGCATTTCTATGCACTTCACTTCACTTCTATGAAGCCAGTTCCTCAAAAATACGCAATGGGCTCAGATTGGTTAATTGGCCTAGTGTGTTGTGATTCGCTAACCGCCTAGTGCACGTTTTGCGCAAACGTCACGCCCCTTACCTTTACCGGTAGTTTGTGCTTTGGTATATTATAAACAATGGCATCAATAATACCATACCAATTTGAGCCCGAATCAGATCCAGAGAATGGTAGTGAAGATGATCGAGCAGAACCTGTTCAAAAACGGCTGTTAAACGACGTTTCAGAAAGGTTTGTTTTTTGTTGCTGTCTCATTACTTTTTATATACGCTGTTATTTAATTGTACTAATTATTATAGTATTACAAAAAATAAGCTTCATAAACAAGAATTTCATATAATCGGTCATATATAAATAATATAACAAATTATACTACAGTCCTCAAAGTGATTTTCTTTTAGTAAAGACTGCGGATCTATAGTGATCGTTACTGACTGTATGGCACCGTTACTTTTGTATTGTTAGAACGATTGTAGCCAAATATCTGTTGCTAGAACTATTAACCCAAAACGAACACTAAACATTGGCTTTACTACAGTAGCCAAATCAAACACAGAACCATGTTTAGCATGCCTGTAGATAAACAAGCATGTAGATAAACTATACATTAAAGCTCTAATCAAAGAATAATTTACACTAATTCCAAGTTCGCTGTTGAGATTAAAAAAAAGTTTGTATCGTTAGGTGTTTGTCGGATAACGTTAAGTATGAATGAGCATTTAACAAACTGGTTTGCAGAGCCAAACAGCGTTGTCATTTGTTTACTTCCTTGCTACAACATACAATTAACAATACGAACTATTACAGGAAAACACATCGACGAAAAATAAATCATACTTACAGGTTGTGGCCCGTAAACAATAGCTTCTGTTCTTAAAGCTGGAACTGCTCCATCTTTCAGGACAAGCCGTTGTGCGAATCCTGCATTGAACTCGACAAGATTGTGGAAGCTTTCCTCCGTAAAATGTGCAGCACAGAGAGCGAGATTTGGGTAATAATTAACCATTGATCCCTATCCGGATGAAAATAACAGCGTTCCGACGGCACTGCGGCAACAACAGCCTACTATACCACAAGAACTCTTCTCCAACACAATATAAAATGGCCTCGCTCCCTTATTTAGTATTGGGGTTTACTGACGTCAGCAACCCTGGAGGAATGTTGTGTAGTCCCTACCGGCCGTTTGCTGTAGTCCTTAGAAATTGATTTCTTTAAAAGCAAATATCTTCCTTTGCTTTGAACTTTGAGTGCTGTAACTTTGCAGATGTTGTTTATGCTCAAACAGCAACATTACACACTAGCTAAAGTTAGAAAAGTGAAATCGTGTTTTACCACCCCTTTAAATTTGACTTTAAAAAGTGTGCAGCAACCCTGATTCTCTCTCTTACAAACTCACACACACTTTTTCATTCTCTCTCTCTCACACTCACACATTCTCTTACAAACTCACAAACTTTTTCAATCTCTCTCTCATACACACACACATTCTCTCTTACAAACTCACACATACTTTCTCTATCTCACACACACACACACACACACACACACACACACACACACACACACACACACACACACACACACACACACACACACACACACACACATTTCTCTCTCTCACACAAACACACACTTCTCTCTCACACACACACACTCGTGGAGCAAAGAGGACACTGACGACGACGGTTACTTTTAATATGAACCATATTCTCAGCTCTCAGATTCTGTGAACTTCAACAATAAATACAGTTTGTCGCTTGTAAATGTGTCAGATCGCTGTAGCGCCTCAGTTCAAGCAGCACGTGAACATCTCTTCTTTACTATTATTACTGTGGATAATTTGAATTGTGTCAATTTAATTTAAAGACAAGTGTAATCCAACAAGAATTTTATGTGGAATTTTAAATAGTTCTGAATTTGATTTCTTTAAACAAATATTGAACATTTGAAATTTAACGAATTGAAATGTTTTTATGACTGAAATTTATAGACATGTATTTTCAAACAGCTATTTTTTTTGTTCTGAATTCTTAGACTGCAAATATTCCGTTTTAAAAAATACAAATTCAAGTTTTCAAGATGAAGAAGAAATTCTGAGCTTCAAATTCAGTTTTGTGAAAGTTTTGTAACGTGGAAAATTACAAATTTCCTGTGTAAATTTGTCGGGCAAAATCTTGTTGAAGCAAATCTCTTTTTCATCAAATTCAAACAAAGTATGAAAGTTACAAATAGAGGAATTGTAACAAATATGCCTCTCCAAAGAGATAAAGTTCAAGAAAAAATTATTAAGATCTGTTGAAAATGTATTAAAGAACTCTTTCTAAGTCTAATATTAGTCTAAACTAAATGATTTGCTTCGAAGAAAGGCTGAATTCCTTATGCATAGTGTCCTGCATCATTTTTATGGGCCAAGACCCCAGTAAGTTATTGGCTTTACAACTCAGACAAAGTGAAGTTAGGGCTATTATTGATGCTATTTATTCACCTTCAAAAGGCTTAGTAACAAATCCTAGAGAGATAAACAACACTTTTGCAGAACATTTGAAAGATTGATATCAACCGAAGGATAGTATAGATATAGTTGAGTGTCATAAATTTCTACATGACATTGATCTACCATAATTAACACAAAGTGAATCTGAACAAATAAGTCAGCCTATAACACTTGAGGAGCTGTGTGCAGCATTAAAAATTAAAAACAGCAAAGAAGGGGAAATCACCTTTTTTTGGACATATTAGGACCAATTATGCATTCTGCAATAAACACAGCAATGCAAGGATATTAATAAATACTCAAATTTAGGGTTTTAGGGTCTTAGCTTAACGTCTTGGAAAATATATCTGCAAATTAGTTCATAGTGATCAATCTGGCGTTATTCCACATCATTCGGCTGCAGAAAATATAAGTCAGTTGCTACATGTAATTAATGAAAGTAAAAATAAAAATTCAACACAGGCGTCAACACAGTCGGCTTTCATCAGCGCTAGTTCTTTGGCGTCGGTTTGGTGTGTCCCTACCTTTAGACGCAGACATAGCTTTTGACAGATTAAATTGGGATTATTTATGGACGGTGCTAGGAAAATTTGGTTTTGATGAGAAATGTAATAATATGGTCTGAATAATTTATGATAATCCATCAGCAATTATAGCAACAAACTGTCACGATCACCAGTGAGAGTGCCCCGAGATTACCACCAGAGGGCACTCCACCCCGGACAATCACCACATTATCACAGACTCCATTCCCCATAATCCTTTGCTCAGACTAATCATCCATTATCACATTCACCTCTATGTCATTACCTTGTTTAGCTCACCCTGTATACACTCACCTAAAGGATTATTAGGAACACCATACTAATACTGTGTTTGACCCCCTTTCGCCTTTAGAACTGCCTTAATTCTACGTGGCATTGATTCAACAAGGTGCTGAAAGCATTCTTTAGAAATGTTGGCCCATATTGATAGGATAGCATCTTGCAGTTGATGGAGATTTGTGGGATGCACATCCAGGGCACGAAGCTCCCGTTCCACCACATCCCAAATATGCTCTATTGGGATGAGTTCTGGTGACTGTCTGGGCCATTTTAGTACAGTGAACTCATTGTCATGTTCAAGAAACCAATTTGAAATGATTCAAGCTTTGTGACATGGTGCATTATCCTGCTGGAAGTAGCCATCAGAGGATGGGTACATGGTGGCCATAAAGGGATGGACATGGTCAGAAACAATGCTCAGGTAGGCCGTGGCATTTAAACGATGCCCAATTGGCACTAAGGGGCCTAAAGTGTGCCAAGAAAACATCCCCCACACCATTACACCACCACCACCAGCCTGCACAGTGGTAACAAGGCATGATGGATCCATGTTCTCATTCTGTTTACGCCAAATTCTGACTGAACAGACAAATTTGGAAAAATTCTGTTTCCAAACAGAAATCGAGACTCATCAGACCAGGCAACATTTTTCCAGTCTTCAACTGTCCAATTTTGGTGAGCTCTTGCAAATTGTAGCCTCTTTTTCCTATTTGTAGTGGAGATGAGTGGTACCCGGTGGGGTCTTCTGCTGTTGTAGCCCATCCGCCTCAAGGTTGTGCGTGTTGTGGCTTCACAAATGCTTTGCTGCATATCTCGGTTGTAACGAGTGGTTATTTCAGTCAAAGTTGCTCTTCTATCAGCTTGAATCAGTCGGCCCATTCTCCTCTGACCTCTAGCATCAACAAGGCATTTTCGCCCACAGGACTGCTGCATACTGGATGTTTTTCCCTTTTCACACCATTCTTTGTAAACCCTAGAAATGGTTCCAGTAACTGAGCAGATTGTGAAATACTCAGACCGGCCCGTCTGGCACCAACAACCATGCCACGCTCAAAATTGCTTTCTTTCCCATTCTGACATTCAGTTTGGAGTTCAGGAGATTGTCTTGACCAGGACCACACCCCTAAATGCATTGACGCAACTGCCATGTGATTGGTTGATTAGATAATTGCATTAATGAGAAATTGAACAGGTGTTCCTAATAATCCTTTAGGTGAGTGTATACTGGTTGTCTCATTCAAGTCCAGGAGGACTTGAACGCACCATCATCTCTGATCATGCCCCCACCTCTTTGGATGTAAGGTTTACACAAGCCAGAACTTATTCTAAACAATGAAGATTTAGTTCAGATTTACTTTCAGGTTGGGTTTATTGCAGTGACCCTGCATATGTAGAATTTGCTTGTAGAAGTTTTAATTCCGGGTTCAAGACTCTTGTAAACCATTTAACCATTCGTAAAAAATGACTAGACAGTCTGTTTTAATAAATATACTTGTATAAGATCTGCTGCTGTTCTTCTTGGCCCTGTAATTGTTGCTTGCTGTTATATTTTCTCTTGTTTATATGTACGGATATCTTGTACCTGATCTCCTTTGAATGAGCTCCAACAGCGGCAGACGTCTTCATATTGCCTTCAGCCTGACTTGAGTGTGTGTGAGAGAGAGGATAACTCACTGGGAAACATAAATCACACAAACACACCAGCAGAGAAAAGTTTAAGTCAAACCATTACATTGGTAAACAATCAATCACATTACAGTCAGAGTGAACTAAATGTTACCTTGGTTGTGTTTGTTCTCCAGCTGCTCAGCCAGATTGTTCTGGTTCATCTTCCTCAGGGTCTTCACCATGATCTTAACAGCTTCTTCTGGTCCAAAACGTGCTACCATCTTATCCACAGTTTGCAATCTATCTGCACTCTCCATTTCAGACTTTTTTATACACTCATGATCATTCTCTAAGTGCCACTTAAACGTCTTATGTTCATCTTCTAACAGGTCCTTCAGTGAGTTTAACAGCAGTTCTTTAACAGACGCCATCGTCTTTTACAGATTCACAGCTGCAGGATAAAAAGAAAAAGATCTTAAGTAGTTTAAATCTTAACATGTTGACCTAAGCGCTCAAATGTTATTTGGATTATGAAATGAAGCTGATGGGATCAGGACTCTCATCCAAACTCCTCTCTTAAAGGGGTCCTATAATGCTCCTTTATGCATGGCATCTTTCTTAAACATGCTATCAATGAGTACCCTAGAAACCATCCAGACTACCCTTGCAACAAAATAGCAACACCCTAACGTCCACACAAAGTACCCTAGCAAGTACCCTAGAAACCGCATAGCAACCACCCAGAATACCCTAGCAAACAAACAGCCAACACCTTAGGAACCACCCTGAGTACCCTAGAAACCGCATAGCAACACCCTAGCAACCACTACAAGTACCATAGCAATACAGCAGCAACCACCCCAAGTACTCTAGCAACCACATAGCAACACCCTAAAATCAATCTATCTATCCATCTTTCTGTTTTTCTGATAGACTGTATTGCCTTCAAAAACTTCAAACTTTCTGGTCAGGCTTGATGTAGTTTTTAAATCTAGTTTATTATCTCATCCTGTAAATGCCCTGGATTTAGACCAGTGTTAGCAGCATTCATTTGTTGCTGTAACGGTCATCAGCTGGAGTGCCCTCGAGAGCCACCAGAGGGCACTCCACTTCAGATTGTTATTTTCCCTCACAACTACATTTCCATTACTCACTGCCCGGACTCATCATCACTGATCACATTCACCTGTTTATCATTACTTTGTTTAGCTCACCCCTTATAAGCCTGTGTGGCGAACAGGACGAGGCCGAGGGACGCGAGAGAACGGTGCGAGGCCGGTGGTGCGAGTGTTGATGAGCGACACCTGTGAGACACACCAGTCTCGCATCTCTCACGTAGGAGCGGAATCATAAAGGAGGAGCGACGACGTGGATGATTGAGAGTGGAACAGGCCTTTGTTTTGTTTGTTTGATTTTTATTTTCGGTAGCCAGCAATCGTCCGCGAGGGGCTGCTTGCCGTTTCTTTTATGTTTTATTTTGGTAGCCAGCAGTCGTCCGCAATCATTCAGTCACTGCATAGTTTTGTATGTGTTGCACTGAGCATTTCTTTGGTTCCCTGTTTTTCGGTTTCTTGGACTCTCTGCCTGCCTTTGGATTACCTGTTTGCCTTGTCCCCTGCCTGCCTCTGGATTACCCGTTTGCCTTGTTCCCAACCTTGTGTAAAGACTCAGGGGCGGATCTAATCCGTGGGGGAATTTGCATATCATAATTAATAATTGGTAATTAATAATTATTCATACATGTTTGGATTAGATCAGTCTTACATGTTAATAAATCTCCCGATAAGGGATGATGTGTCATTTTACCTGCATGCATGTCGGTGTATCCTTGCACTTAACCACAAGTTGATTGCAATTAATTACACGGACCACGTCTTACAAAACAGGCAAAATTAATTAGCTCAATTGTCAGAATAATATTTGTGGGAATCCACAATATCATCTTACTTTATAGGATTTCAGGAAAAGCAATTCTGTGGCCACAAGAATTGGGTTTCCTGCCCTATAAACACATACTCTTTAAAGTATCTTTAATTTGTAAGCTTGTAGCTATAAGACCTTTTGACACTTAAGGGACTTGAAAATGAGCAAAAAGGCAGTACATCAATCAAATGAATATAATGAATTTAATAAGGCAGAACTACTTATGTATTTACTACGGTTACATGGGATATATGCATTTAGAAACATAATAAACAACAAAACACGATAAGGCATCGATGAACGAGAAATGCACAGAGACAGAGAGAGAGAGGAAATGTAGAGAGTTGCAGTTATGCAAGAGGGAGTTTAGAAAGACCCGAGGATCTTTCTAAATAGCAAATTCACATAGACAACAGAATTTTGAGAGACAACAAGACTTCAACAAATCTTAAAAGCGTGATCGAACACGGATACTTGCACAGGTAACTCTTTGCATGGCTTGTGAAGAAGCGTGTGTGTCTCTCGGTCCGGCGCGTCACTTGGTCACGTGCGCGTGTTTCTCCTTCAAAGTGAGCGCGCGCTCGTTTAAAGGTCCCTTGTCGATGGATTTGCTGAAGAGATATGTCACGCGGTGTTCTTTTCACTCGTCGATTGGAATTAAACACGGAGACTTATCTAAGACTGAAAAACACAAACTAAACTAGAAACAAATAAAAGAAAGGCGAAGAGCTCGCCCGGAGGCGAGACGTTACATTATGACACGAGGACCAGGGAAGTAAAAAGGGAGGATGAACTGGTATTCAGTCCTTTTGAAGACCTGACGTTTCCGCCTTCTTTTGGAAGAGGGTCCAATCAGGAGCTGTCCCTTTGGAGGGAGATTTTATGACCCTTTGTGTTATAACCAGGCATTTAAATCTCTAGTTTCATTGGGTGTTTAAGAGAAGAATCTTCACAATTCTTATAATACTAATGTGCCACAAAGTTTAGCTAAATGTAATGTCAATTAACAAATGGGGAATAAAGATTAGAGTTTATCGAGACCAAACTTGCCACAAATGGATTTGGTTAAACATTAGTTGGCAAAGTTTGAAACATTATCCCATTATAGTTGTCGAGAAACATAGACCAAACCACAAAAAGGCAACTCATGAAATAGGGAACTTAGATACATTGTTCATACAATTCTCAAGTGGATATATAATAGCATATATATATATATATATATATATATATATATATATGAATACAGGATTCATTTCTCCTCCTTGGTTAGAATTCAGAGAGAGCCACAGTTCTGTGAACATTCCTTTTGGGTCGTAAACGCTGTTATCTAAGAACACCAGTGATGCTAGTTTTAGTCTCTTTTCACTCCAAAGATGGAAAACATAGTAAACTATATTTTACTGGATATTACTGTACGTATTCTGATTGATCACACCGAAAGCATTCTGGAGGTGTCCAGAACTATGTGTACAAGTTATGGGAATAGACAGTTATATTTAAAATGCATAATGAAGGTATTTATAATTCACTTTAAGCTACGATAAAATCATAGTCTTTCCAATGTGACAAGGGCAAATGGACACACATAAAAACACATCGAATATATCTGGTTAAATGTCTTTTAAAAAGAGAAGTTTCTTTCTCTTTAGAATCCTTCTTTGGGACATTCCAGTCAGTCATAAAAATGTCTCGTAACTGGACACCACGCTCTGTCCTGAGCGGGCTTCACTTGTGGGGGACGCGTGTGTGGTTGTGAGTGTGTGTGTATATGTTAATTTACATCCAGGCTTTTTGGGCCTGAAGGCTTTGGGATTTTAGCTAGGATGTATTTAGTTATTCAGATTCACCCCTCGCCCAGTCCCTACACTTGTGTGTTTATTTGTATGGACTGCCTACCTGGACTTCGACCTGTTGCATGTACATTTGATTACGTGTCTGGATTTTCCCCTTCTAATTAAAGCTGGATTTGGATCTTAAACTTTCTGGTCTCAGAGCAGTTTCTTGACAGAAAACTACGCCAACACAGATCCAGCAGCCGAGTAAAACCCAGACCCATCGATGGATCCAGCAGCACAGATCATGCGTCTCCATCAGGGAGACAGGCCCATTGGAGAGTACATCATGGACTTCATTGAACTGGCACACTTGTCATGTTTTGATGAGGTGTGCTTGATGATATTTTCCGGGGAGGGCTATCCAAGCCACTCAACTCCCTTATGCCATTTCATCATCCTAGCTGGAGTTTAGAAAAATATATTGTCCAGGCTCTTTTGCTGGCCGAGCCTGCGCTCCTCGTCAGCCCTGCCGAGCCTGCTCTTCACGTCAGTCCTGGCGAACCTGCACTTCACGTCAGCCCAGCCGAGCCTGCGCTCCACATCAGCCCTGCCGAGCCTGCACTCCACGTCATCCCTGCCGAGCCTGCTCTTCACATCAGCCCTGCTGAGCCTGTGCTCCACATCAGCCCTGCCGAGCCTATGCTCCACGTCATCCCTGCCGAGCCTGCTCTTCACGTCAGTCCTGCCGAACCTGAGCTTCACGTCAGCCCTGCCGAGCCTGCTCTTCACGTCAGTTCCGCCGAGCCTGCACTCCACGTCAGTCCCACCGAGCCTTCTCGTCATTTCTGATTTGCCTGATCTTCACATCACGCCTGGCCAGTCTAATCTTCATGCCATGCCTGATCATCACCTCATACATGTTCAGCCTGATCTTCACGTCAAGCCTGCACTCTCCGTCAGTCCTGCAGAGCCTGAGCTGCTTCACATCAGTCCTGTCGAACCTGCACTTCACGTCAGTCCTGCCGAGCCTGCACTTCACATCAGTTCTGCCAAGCCTGCACTTCACGTCAATCCTGCCGAGCCTGCACTTCACGTCAATCCTGCCGAGCCTACGCATCACGTCAGGGCCACTGTACACGTTGTGCCTGCCGCACAAGAGACTGTACACGCCGTGCCTACCGCACAAGAGACTGTACGCGTTGTGCCCTTAGGCACAAGAGACTGTTCACGTCGTGCTTACTGCACAAAAGGCTATTCACGTCGTGCCTACCGCACAAGAGACTGTTCACGTCGTGCCTGTCGCACAAGAAACTGTTCACTTCCCGTCTGCCGAGCCAGAGACTGTTCACGTCCCCTCAGCCAAGCCAGAGACTGTTCACGTCCCGTCTGCCGAGCCAGAGACTGTTCACGTCACATCTGCCGAGCCAGTGTCTCCAGACAAGATGGCTGCCGCCGAGCCAGTGTCTTCGGACAAGATGGCCGCCGCGGAGCCAACATCTTTGGACAAGATGGCCGCCGCCAAGCCAGTGTCTCCGTACAAGCTGGCCGCTGCCGAGCCAGTGTCTTCCTGAGCCGGTGTCTGTTCCTGAACCAGTGTCTGTTCCTGGATGGGATCTACTGCCTCCATGGCCGCCAGAAGGGTTGTCTCCACCCTGCCGCCCGAAGGGTCATCTCCGCCCTGGTCCCCTGAACTGCCTGGTCCACCCTGGCCACCTGAACTGCCTGATCTGCCCTGGTCACCTGCTCCACCCTGGTCGCCTGCACAGCCTGCTTTCGCCCTGGTCGCCTGCACAGCCTGCTTCGCCCTGGTCACCTACACAGCCTGCTCCGCCCTGGCCGTCTGTCCAGCCTCGGTCTTCAGGCCCTCTTCCACTCCACGGGCCTGAACCCTCCATCCCACCCCCGAGTCCGCCTCCGCCTCCACTCCACGGGGGGGGCGCTATGTAACAGTCATCAGCTGGAGTGCCCTCGAGAGCCACCAGAGGGCACTCCACTTCAGATTGTTATTTTCCCTCACAACTACATTTCCCATTTTCACTGCCCGGACTCATCATCACTGATCACATTCACCTGTTTATCATTACCTTGTTTAGCTCACCCCTTATAAGCCTGGTTTTATCATTCAGTCACTGCATAGTTTTGTATGTGTTGCACTGCATCTCTGAGCATTTCTTTGGTTCCCTGTTTTTCGGTTTATTGGACTCTCTGCCTGCCTTTGGATTACCCGTTTGCCTTGTTCCCAACCTTGTGTGTTTATTTGTATGGACTGCCTACCTGGACTTCGACCTGTTGCCTGTACATTTGATTACGTGTCTTGATTTTCCCCTTCTAATTAAAGCTGCATTTGGATCTAAAACTTTCTGGTCTCAGAGCAGTTTCGTGACAGTTGCCCTGATTGCACTGGTTATGTGCGAAAACACTGCAGACTCACTCTCACTCATATCCAAGTCATCAGCACGATCATTCTTTACATGTGTTTAAGCAACTTTTCATGTGAACCGTAAACCTTTTCGACCTATACTGCCAGTGTAAAAATGCCTTATGTCCTCTATCAGCCTGAGAGAAAGTCAGGGAAGAGCAGAAGCAGGAGACGAAGCAATGATGATAATAAAAAAAGCTGAATTTATTGAATAATCTTAGTTGCGTCCGATTCAAAGCTTTGACTTCGTCTAGATGTTACACTTTGTCTGACCAGTACAATTCCAGCAAGTGTTATTATAGCAAGAGAAAAACAATGGAAAATTATCGTCCTGTTTTTATCAGAATTACATCCACACAGGAGTCTGCCCTCAAGGCGTCTTACTCTGTGGCACTGGAGCTTGCTAAAGCCAAGAAGCCCTGTCAGATGGTGAAATGGTGAAGAGGTGTGCAATGGAAATGGCCAAATCATTTGGAGACAAGAATATGGCTAAAAACTTTGAAACTGTCTCCTTGTCCCGTCGCACAGTGACACGCAGAATTTTTGACATCCATAATCACGTCGATGGCAAATTGAAACAAGTCATGCACGACTGCAAATACTTCTCATTAGCGTTGGATGAGAGCACAGATGTGACGGAAATTAGCCAGCTATTGATTTTCACTAGAACGATTGACAGTTCATTTGTTGTACAAAAATAACTTTTAACCCTCTGGGGTCGTCCGTCGCGCCGGTGCGACGAGCTTGATTTTTTCCTTATCAGTGCAAAAGAGAATCAAATTACTCTGTTGATTTTGATCTTACATATAAGTGTTGTACATCATTAGATCCTGTTAAGTGTCTATTTTTTGTGGATACTCACAATAAAAACAAAGTGTTGTGCTTTTCGTCAAATAAAGAAAAATAAACATGATGCGTGTTTTGCCTTCTCTCTGTCAGTGAAGTCCATTCTGAAACGCATCCGAAAAATGAACTGTAACTCGGTCAATACTTGTCACAGAGATACGAGAGATTTCTCTTTATGAAGCTGAAATCCTCTTCTTTTAAATAAAGTAATTTATTAAAAAAATAAATATTTCCAGTTTATGTAATCCGTTTGAAACCAAGGAGAGGTACAGTTTTTTTGTTCTCCCTTCATTATCTTTAATTAGCCAAGACCGCCACCCCCCAGAGCTTTTCACATGGTAAATAGGTGATCTAACCTTATGCGTAGCACACGCCCCCCGATCAATGCCATAAAAACACGAAGTTTCTTCATCAGATTCACTGATAGTTCATCTCGTTTTGAGGATGGCACGCTACTCCGACAAAGAGGCCCTTCAGATGATTCTGGACAGCGAGGAAGAATTCACCTTTTCCTCAGAGGACGAACGGCTGCATTTTGAAGAACGAATTGATCCCGCCGAGGATACAAGTTCGGAGTAAGTTGTTTAGAGTTATATAATTCCTTTTCTGATCATATAGAGCTCAAGTGAAATTTCAGACTATATTTTGCCTAGTTTTGGCTAGCTTTTGACATAGGAAAGATTGCCTCACAATATCCCTAACATTCGTGTACGCTCGTGTAAACTTTTTAAATGTGATATTACTCTCTAAACATATTTGTATATTACATATATTTCACTCAGTTTTGATTAGTTTATGACACTGATTATCATGCTAAAATACTGCCTTATGCGTAATGTATTTTGTTTGCGAATAACTGCTTAGGTTATATAATGATTTAGGGAAATATATTTCAGCCTCCAGTAAAATATGTGATACTGTCTAAATACAATATATTTTTTATACAGGTCCTTCTCAAAAAATTAGCATATTGTGATAAAGTTAATTATTTTCCATAATGTAATGATAAAAATTAAACTTTCATATATTTTAGATTCATTGCACACCAACTGAAATATTTCAGGTCTTTGATTGTTTTAATATTGATGATTTTGGCATACAGCTCATGAAAACCCAAAATTCCTATCTAAAAAAATTAGCATATCATGAAAAGGTTCTCTAAACGAGCTATTAACCTAATCATCTGAATCAACTAATTAACTCTAAACACCTGCAAAAGATTCCTGAGGCTTTTAAAAACTCCCAGCCTGTTTCATTACTCAAAACCGCAATCATGGGTAAGACTGCCGACCTGACTGCTGTCCAGAAGGCCATCATTGACACCCTCAAGCAAGAGGGTAAGACACAGAAAGAAATTTCTGAACAAATAGGCTGTTCCCAGAGTGCTGTATCAAGGCACCTCAGTGGGAAGTCTGTGGGAAGGAAAAAGTGTGGCAAAAAACGCTGCACAACGAGAAGAGGTGACCGGACCCTGAGGAAGATTGTGGAGAAGGACCGATTCCAGACCTTGGGGGACCTGCGGAAGCAGTGGACTGAGTCTGGAGTAGAAACACCCAGAGCCACCGTGCACAGGCGTGTGCAGGAAATGGGCTACAGGTGCCGCATTCCCCAGGTCAAGCCACTTTTGAACCAGAAACAGTGGCAGAAGCACCTGACCTGGGCTACAGATAAGCAGCACTGGAGTACCCACAGTCAGTGATGGTCTGGGGTGCCATGTCAGCTGCTGGTGTTGGTCCACTGTGTTTTATCAAGGGCAGGGTCAATGCAGCTAGCTATCAGGAGATTTTGGAGCACATCATGCTTCCATCTGCTGAAAAGCTTTATGGAGATGAAGATTTCATTTTTCAGCACGACCTGGCACCTGCTCACAGTGCCAAAACCACTGGTAAATGGTTTACTGACCATGGTATTACTGTGCTCAATTGGCCTGCCAACTCTCCTGACCTGAACCCCATAGAGAATCTGTGGGATATTGTGAAGAGAAAGTTGAGAGACGCAAGACCCAACACTCTGGATGAGCTTAAGGCCGCTATCGAAGCATCCTGGGCCTCCATAACACCTCAGCAGTGCCACAGGCTGATTGCCTCCATGCCATGCCGCAATTTCTTTCTGTGTCTTACCCTCTTGCTTGAGGGTGTCAATGATGGCCTTCTGGACAGCAGTCAGGTCGGCAGTCTTACCCATGATTGCGGTTTTGAGTAATGAAACAGGCTGGGAGTTTTTAAAAGCCTCAGGAATCTTTTGCAGGTGTTTAGAGTTAATTAGTTGATTCAGATGATTAGGTTAATAGCTCGTTTAGAGAACCTTTTCATGATATGCTAATTTTTTGAGATAGGAATTTTGGGTTTTCATGAGCTGTATGCCAAAATCATCAGTATTAAAACAATAAAAGAACTGAAATATTTCAGTTGGTGTGCAATGAATCTAAAATATATGAAAGTTTAATTTTTATCATTACATTATGGAAAATAATGAACTTTATCACAATATGCTAATTTTTTGAGAAGGACCTGTATATAAATGTTCAGTTTTGGTTAGCCTATGACACTACTTATCATGCGTAAACACTGCCTTATACACAGATGTTTGTGAATACAGGTGTAAATGTTTGAAATGTAGTGATGTGTCGTTCGTGAATAATCCGTTCATTGTGTATCCCTAAATGCGTGCGGTCTATATGGGCCATAAACAGATACTCGCGGTGACGCGTTTTACGGCCCATCAATATTTCTCCGTCCCATGGCCCATCAACAGATATATAAATGTTCAGTTTTGGTTAGCCTATGACACTACTTATCATGCTTACTGCCTTATGCACAGATGTTTGTGAATACATGTGTAAATGTTTGATCTGTAGTGATGTGTCGTTCACGAACTATCCGTTCATTGAGTGTATCACTAAATGCGTGCGGTCTATATGGCCCATAAACAGACACCCGCGGTGACGCGGTCTACGGCCCATCAATAGATATTTCTCCGTCCCATCAACAGATACATTGTGCATCCATACTGTCGTAATGTGGGTTTTGCGTCCTGTCTTGTTTTGTCATGTTCAGTGGTTCCCTGTCTTGTTTATTAGTTCTCCCAGGTGTTTCTTGTTATCCACGCCCCCTTGTTATCCTGTCTGCTCATTTGTCTCTGATTATTTAAGCCCTGTGTTTCTGCCCTGTCTTGGTCAGTTATTGAATGCGTTTATGTACCACGAGTGTTTTGCCTGTTCTGAGTTTACCCTAGTCTGTATTATTAAAGTCTACTGCTGCATTTAGATCCGACTACCGCCTCTGCTTCCACGCAATTCGTGACACATACCCATTAACTGTCCATCAGTTTACTTTGGATAAAGTATGCTAACAGTTTTTTATTTTATTTTATTTTTTTAAGAATGTGGCTGCATCACGTTCTCCTTCGCCAGCAACTCGCAGAGGGGCACGCAGGTGTCGTTCATATCTCAGTGCGATCGAGAATCATACTGAGTAAGTGCATAGATGTAATATTTTACAGATGAAATGTAGCCTAATTGTGTTTACATCGCCATAATGTAAAAGTTCCTATTTTTGTGTGAAATTACAAAAAACGTCTTTTTTTATCCATGGCAATTAGTGATTGATAATGATAATAAGCCAGTTTCTTTGATTGTGTTATCAGCATGCTCACACTTTTTCTTTCTTCTTTTTTATAACAGGTGTGATAATGAACATGTCCAAGCACCTGTCCCGAAGAGAGCCAAGGCAAACAAGCAGGCAAGCAACAGGCAGTCCACTCTGTCATGGAAAACAGAAACTGATGTTGACATGGCTCCAAAGACACTGCGATTCCTGCCCGCACGGGAAGCTGGACCGCAACTGAGCTCCGTAGACTCGCATTCACCCATGAGTCTATTCAAACAATTTTTTTCAGAAAGTGCTGTGTCAACTCTGTGCCACAACACCAATGCTCAGGCTGTCAAGGCAACTGCAAAAGGCTGCAAATATAAATGGACAGATGTCAGCATCAGTGAGATGTACCGCTACATTGGGCTGCTGTTTTACATGGCAATGGTGAAGATGAGCTCCATTAGGGACTACTGGCGGCAAAGCAGTGTTTTCTCCGTACCCTTTCCCGCTACAGTTATGTCCAGGGACAGATACGGCACCATTTCATGGAATGTGCACATGAGTCACCCAGATGCAGATAAGGAGAATGACAGGAAGAGAGGCACACCTGAACATGACCGTCTTTTCAGGAAACAGTTGTGCTGCTTAATTTTTTTTAACCTGTGATAGTTTTTTTTTAGGATTCTTTGAATAAAAATATATAAAAAAAAAAAAAAAAAACAAGTTTGGTCTTTTTTTTATGTTTTTTTTTTTAAGGATGTGTTTAGTGATAGTAATGACTTTCAGTCTTTATGTTCTTAGGAAATATTTCTATTTTGAATAAATGCTGTTCTTTTTAACTTTTTATTCATCAGTGAATCATTCTTAGTTCAGGCTGCCTCACAGCACCTTGATGGGCCATTAGCCATTGGGGGAGTGTCTTTAGTCTCCCCTGGTGGGAATCACATTAATATTCATATTCGTAAAAATTCTAGCCTACAAGAATAGTAACTCAAAAGTCTTGTGGACAACTATTCAGTATGTGTTAAATGGCCTTATTGCGGTGACATTTTTTTCCCAAAACGTACTTACCACGCATAAAATTTTTTTTCTATAAAATGCAAACATGTACATCTTTTTCGCTCACATATTATTGTAGCAGAGTTTGTGCTGAATACAGCAAAATGGCATGTTGGCAAATGGTATATTTTAAGTAGCTGAAATAAGCACAAATGTCAGGGCATGTCAAAACATCTCAAGGGCCCCAAAAACACCTCAGACCCCAGAGGGTTAAGTACAAGTAAAAGTACCGGTCTAAAAATCTACTCAAGTAAAATTTAATTGAAGGAATAGTACTTTTACTTGAGTAGAATATTTTATTACTCTTTCCACTTCTGGCTATTTGATTAATAAAATTCACTGTCTTTGGATTGTCCTGGTTTACGCCTATGCCTTCCTATCACCTCCATTGGTCCCTATAGGCATACGTTACGACAGCCCCAATATCAAGAATATCAAGAGCCATTCGATTTAGTAAAACAACCTTCCTCATTACATGCACTTCTTCTGCAATGTCAGCAACAGAACTAAGTGAGTTTTTGCTGTGGCCTCAAACACCAAAGGTGACCTCATGGAGTTGACTGTACTTCATTCTGTAAATTAATCATATTTTCAGTTTCAGAGATTAAATTCTTTATCGTTGTCATGATTAAAAGATGTTTCACATAATCCTATCCTCTGACATTACTCACATTGCCAGTAATAGAAGCCAAATAACATCCTTACAAAGGAATAGATAAGCTTGATAAGATAAGTTTGTTACTGTCACGGTTTAGGTTTTGTGTCTTGTGTCTTGTTCCTTGTTCTTGTCTGTCATGTGATTGCCTGATTGTCATGTGATCCTGCCATGTGTCTTGTCATTTGTTAATAGTCTGATTATTGTTCACAGGTGTTCCTTGTCTTGTAATTAGTCAATGTATTTAAACCCTCATGTGTGCCCTGTGTCTTTGTCTAGGATTGTATGTTACTGGTGAATGGTTCTTGTCCAGGTTCTCACTTTCCAGTCTTTGTTTTATGTTTGATTAAGTGTTTATTATTAAATATTGCGTTCTCAACCAGCTTGCCTCCAGTGGACCCCATTCACAACAGTTACCACAAACAAAGTGTATGTCATTAGAACAATGAGTGTTTCGATTGCTCACTGCATTCTTCCCTTAAAGGCACCAGGGAGAATTTACTTATTCCCTTCAGATTTCACATTAAGGGCAAACTGATATCTATAATCAGAACTGTTGTATGCAGTCAAATGAACTATAATGTTAATCAGAATAATTTCTGTAGTGACATGCACTGCTCGTGAACAGCAGTTTGTTGTGCCAGGAATAATCAACCACAGTAAAGACACATCTGTAAGCATTTGATTTTGTCAATGGATCAAAATTGCATTTAGCACAAGTTTCACCCTGTAATATCCAAAAGTCATTGTGAACATCTATTTCTTTACCACCTCATATTCTCTGTTTTTAGTTTTTCTCTTTTACACTTTTGCCATTTGTTGTCTCAACATTAAGGCAGTCTATGCTCTAGTGCTGTTACTCTTACTCTAAATGAGTCGTCTGGCAGGTTTCTCATTAACTAGAATCAGCTAGTTGATTTCTTCAATGATGTATCATACTACGGTAGTTAAGCAGCGAGTAATGTTGTTGTACAGGAAACATAGTTTAGATTGTTGCATGGCTGTCCATCACCAAAGATCATTAAAATGTCTACAAAATTATAAAACTGATCCGAGATCAGGTAAAAACCATAAACACTGGTTTACTGGGATCGAACCAACAGCGAACCATTGAAATTTTAAAACATTTGGAAACAGTTGTGACCTAACAAAGACTTTTTTTTTTTTTACCGAATTCACGTGACGAAAGCGGCCATCAATACTGAAGATGCAAACTGGAGTATAAAGTCAGTATCTCGCTGCTCTTTGATGTGGGATAGTTCAACTTGCAAAAATCATATAAGGCCAAGGCACTCGAGAATTTAGAAAAAACAAAAGCCTTTATTCATGGCTATAACATTTTTATAAACATTCATATATCCGCAAAGCAAGTGTGTGTGAGGATCACATGCCAAGGACATGGAGAAGAGTGAGAGGAGTTTAACCACATAGGAATGTGAATGCAATCTAGCATATTTTCCACTGATGCATATTGTAACGCTGTTCAGATGTTATGGGAAGAAGGAAGCGGGAACCGGTGAACATTCAATAATTTAATAACAAAATAATTCAACCAATACAAAACGAAAATGAAGACGGCAGTCCCTCACAGTTGACTGCCACCACACATAATAAAACAAATAACACAACATAAATCCAGGCCTGGCCTCTCTCGATCTCCACTGTCGTCGCTCCTCCTTTTATGCTTCCGCTCCTCCGTGAGAGATACGAGACTGGTGCATCGCGCAGGCGTCGCTCATCAGTAATTACGCCACCAGCCTCGTGCCGCTCTCTCACGGCCCTCGGCCTCATCCTGCTCGCCACATACCCCCATCTCCCCTCGCAGGCTGGGAGGTACACCCGAGACAGCGCTCTACTCACCACCGCCCCACCCCCAACCCCCCCCCACCCCCCCCCGCCGGCGGTGACGGCGGTACCTGGGGGTATGGACAGACGAGGCGAGAGAAAAGGAGACGGAAGCATGAGGAGGGAGAGAGAGAAAAAATCTTGGTCCGGTTCCCATAACACACTGCCATCTGGTCCTCCACCAGCTGGGCGATCTTCTCCACGGTGCCTGGCGGAGCCGCTGGATAGCACCCGGTGGACGGCTCGACACTCCGCCGCCTGGTGGACAGCTACGGCTCCTCTGTGTTCGGGCAGCCGGCGGGAGTCCCCCATTCCCTGCTTCTCCTCATCATGGCAGATGGCAGCTCTGGCCTATGGGGAACGGCAGCCACCCCTCCAGCACCCAAGGCGGCCGGCAGCGAGCTCGACCGTCCCCCCGACAACTCACTCCAGCGCACCGCCTCGAGCGTCCATGGAGACGGAAACTGCCCACCATGCTCAATGGCACCGCGGATTCCCCACAGCAGCGAGGGCTCTCTGACAGCGCGTTCCTCCTCCTTCTTCCTGGGTTTCGGCACCAGTGTAACGCTGTTCAGGTGTTATGAGAAGGAGGAGGCGGGAAGATTCAATAATTTAATAACAAAATAATTAAACAAATACAAAACGAAAGTAAAGACGGAAATCCCTTACGGTCGACTGCCACCACACATAATAAAACAAGCAACACAACATAAATCCAGGCCTGGCCTCTCTCGATCTCCACTGTCGTCGCTCCTCCTTTTATGCTTCTGTTCCTCCGTGAGAGATGCGAGACCGGTGCATCGCGCAGGCGTCGCTCATCAGTAATCACGCCACCGGCCTCGTGCCGCTCTCTCACGGCCCTCGGCCTCTTGCTGCTCACCACACAAATGTTGACTGAAGTAATGAGGATTGTGTAGCATGAGATATACGTTCAATTTTAGACATGAACACATGTTTCTCTACCTTGTAAAGATAATGTAAGTTCCTTTGGTCAGCATATAAATGCCCAACCTTTGTGTATTGACGAATGAAGACCACCTCTCCAGTAAATTGTCTTTCTTTTCCATGTCTTGACATATAATAATAAATAAGAGATCTCATGGCATCTCATGGTGTTCGCGTCCGTGATTTGGGGAGAAAAGTTTAATCACTAGTCTAGACTTGTGCCAGGGCTGCCAACTCTCATGCATTCAGTGCGAGACTCATGCTATTGACACTGTTCTCACACTTACTCACGTCACACAACCATATTCTCATGAAAAAATCATGAAAAAAAGGCACTGATACCGACAGACAAGACAGACCACGTTACTATGATATGAAACAAAATCTCAAACAATAAATACAGCTCCATAATTCTCACACCAAGCTTAACTCAAAAGTTGGCAGCCCTGTTAGTGCTAAGCAATAGAAAAAAACTGTATAAACAACGTGTCAATGCTGTTTATTGAGTCTAGATCAATGTGAATTGATACATGACACTTTTAAATGTATATCAGTATTTTATAAAGTAGTATTTACTAACCATGAATAATGATGATGTGGTGTTGCTTGTTCCTCCGCTGAACTTGAACTGTCTTGAGTTACTTTGAAACTCCTTTAAACTTGCATTTTCATAAAGGACCGTGGAGTTGTTTTCTTCTGAACCTAAACCTGTTAAACTAGAACTTTTCCAGTAAACTAATAGAACCAGTTTTTCAAAATGAGTTGTGACATTGTTCTTTAGGCCTTTGTTTCTTTAGGTTCTTCAGGCATGGTTCTGTTTGTGTTTTTTCACACAGCTGGCGTATTTTCCCAATTGTTTTCATTGGGAGCGCTGCGTTTTTTAAACGGCATGAGCGTAACGAGGCGCTGAGCGTTTTTTTTTCACGCTGAAACGCTGAGCGCTTTGTGTTTTTTACAGGTCGCCGAGAGTTGAAGAATGTTCAACTTTGGGTAAAACGCAACACTCATCACTCTCACTTTTTACACACCCGTCCAATCACAGTGGAGGAGGGGCGGGACAAATACCACACTGACCAACTGTCACAACATTCTTTCTGTACAACGATGTCAACCAGCAGAGCTAACCGAACAAAATGGATGAAAAATACATTTTTAGTATGAAACAAATTATCTGGGAAATCAGTTACAAGTAAACTGTGCTGCGGATATTCTGTATCATAGCAACGAAGCGTCTCAACTGAAAAAACGCAGCGCTGCCAAAACGCTTTCAAGCTCCTACAGCTAGGCGTTTTCAGCAGAGCATCTAGCATTTTCACCTGGCTAAAAACGCTTTGGTGGACACACGGCCTTAAACTCCTGGAACCACTTAACTTTGTATTATTACTTCTAAAAATCTTGAGTCTTACCTTATTTTTCTAAACTTGTCCGGTGGTGCTGTTACCCGCATCAGAGAGAAGTTCCCAGACAATTCTGGAACCTATTCATTTTTTCAACCCCCTCCTCTTGACTAAAAGAACAACTTAACTCTGCAATCTGTCCATGTAATTTATTTATTTATTTTAAATCACAACTGATCACAGATTGGATGTAGTCAGTAAAAAAAGCAAAAGACTATTATTTCATTCTGGGCACCAAAGGGTCAGCAGAGAGAGTTCTCCATGGTGGGTTTGAACAAAACCAAAACTAGGAACAGTTTGGCTCTTGACAGAACGCTATCATCCATCATGACTGTGAAAACTGGCTGGCCTTGAGCCACAGTGCTTTAAGTGGGAGTCCCGTAACCCTGTCATCAAGACATCAACATGTGCAACTAACCCTTACAATACAAAACACTGTTCATGAGCTGAAATATGTACTTTCTCTCTCTCTCTCACAGACATACACACATGCTCAGGGCCAGTTCTGCAATCCTACTGTATGTATACAGTATGTACATTGAGCACTGCTGTTCAGTCGGCTCGTTTGGGTCTAACATTCTTTTTATTTTTGATATATTGTATTTTTGAAATATATAAAACAATTGATTTGATTTGAATGAATTTGTCTGCCTCTTTTCAGATTTACCAATTGTTATAATTTCTATTTGTGCTGGTCAATTATGAACAATAGGTAAAATTGAACTGCTTTTGAGAGAATTGTGAGGGGCCGATTGAGTGGCTCCTCCCCTAACAGATAATCTCACTCCAAACGTTTGATAAAACTGGAGTCCTGCTTTTATTTCTAACATACTCATGTACGTACTACTTCTGACATGAGGAACAATGTTTTTTCCAATGGTGGCTTTGTAGACAGTCTCAAGCTGGTGTAGACAGGCTGTTGGACACTAAAGACACAATAATCTGATGTTGTGGAAATAAAAGACAAATGGGTAGTGCAGAGGAAAAGGTTTCAGCTTGCTTGAGGATAATTCTTCACATTCATGAGCAACACAGTTCAGCAGTGCAACACCTCCATTCCTCCCCTGATCTTGTCAGACGTTTGGGTGTTGGTGAGTCTTTTTGTACTAACCAAAGACGAAAACAAACCATTTCAGACACTTTATTGCTAGTTTTGGAGTGTATGAAGTGGATGTGTTATGTTTTTTATAGTGCTGTGGTGGTGAGTGCCAGAATGACTCTTCCTCTTTCTCTAATCTTTCTGCTCTTGACTTCTGGTGAGTCACAGTTGTTTTAGAGCTGTATGCTTTTTTGTTTTTTTAAAACTGCTGTCCGCCAATTAGAAACACTCTCAGACTTTCAATCATTTTCACTGACATTGGATTGGTTGACATATAAATATAGTATAAATACCGGGTTGAATACATAGACAAAACCAAACTAAACTAAACTGCCGTCCTCAGATTGTACAACGTCACTGAAAACGATTAGCAAGAGTATTGTTTCAGATTAATAACTGCAACTGATAAACAAAAATGGGTTGGTCAACGAGGAATTCAATTTAATGTTTCTGGTAATCCCATTCCATCCTTCATTTCCATTATTTATTTAGATTTAGGAAATGGTAAGAAAGATAGTTTCCTCAGGTTCAGACTGCACAGCTGGTACTGGAGAAAGAAACAGTCAATCTGACATGTACAGGTCCTTCTCAAAAAATTAGCATATTGTGATAAAGTTAATTATTTTCCATAATGTAATGATAAAAATTAAACTTTCATATATTTTAGATTCATTGCACACCAACTGAAATATTTCAGGTCTTTTATTGTTTTAATACTGATGATTTTGGCATACAGCTCATGAAAACCCAAAATTCCTGTCTCAAAAAATTAGCATATCATGATAAGGGTCTCTAAACGAGCTATTAACCTAATCATCTGAATCAACCAATTAACTCTAAACACCTGCAAAAGATTCCTGAGGCTTTTAAAAACTCCCAGCCTGTTTCATTACTCAAAACCGCAATCATGGGTAAGACTGCCGACCTGACTGCTGTCCAGAAGGCCATCATTGACACCCTCAAGCAAGAGGGTAAGACACAGAAAGAAATTTCTGAACAAATAGGCTGTTCCCAGAGTGCTGTATCAAGGCACCTCAGTGGGAAGTCTGTGGAAAGGAAAAAGTGTGGCAAAAAACGCTGCACAACGAGAAGAGGTGACCGGACCCTGAGGAAGATTGTGGAGAAGGACCGATTCCAGACCCTGGGGGACCTGCGGAAGCAGTGGACTGAGTCTGGAGTAGAAACATCCAGAGCCACCGTGCACAGGCGTGTGCAGGAAATGGGCTACAGGTGCCGCATTCCCCAGGTCAAGCCACTTTTGAACCAGAAACAGCGGCAGAAGCGCCTGACCTGGGCTACAGAGAAGCAGCACTGGACTGTTGCTCAGTTTTGCATGTCATTCGGAAATCAAGGTGCCAGAGTCTGGAGGAAGACTGGGGAGAAGGAAATGCCAAAATGCCTGGAGTCCAGTGTCAAGTACCCACAGTCAGTGATGGTCTGGGGTGCCATGTCAGCTGCTGGTGTTGGTGCACTGTGTTTTATCAAGGGCAGGGTCAATGCAGCTAGCTATCAAGAGATTTTGGAGCACTTCATGCTTCCATCTGTTGAAAAGCTTTGTGGAGATGAAGATTTCATTTTTCAGCACGACCTGGCACCTGCTCACAGTGCCAAAACCACTGGTAAATGGTTTACTGACCATGGTATTACTGTGCTCAATTGGCCTGCCAACTCTCCTGACCTGAACCCCATAGAGAATCTGTGGGATATTGTGAAGAGAAAGTTGAGAGACGCAAGACCCAACACTCTGGATGAGCTTAAGGCCGCTATCGAAGCATCCTGGGCCTCCATAACACCTCAGCAGTGCCACAGGCTGATTGCCTCAATGCCACGCCGCATTGAAGCAGTCATTTCTGCAAAAGGATTCCCGACCAAGTATTGACTATTGAGTGCATAACTGAACATAATTATTTGAAGGTTGACTTTTTTTATTTTTTTATTAAAAACACTTCTTTTATTGGTCGGATGAAATATGCAATTTTTTTGAGATAGGAATTTTGGGTTTTCATGAGCTGTATGCCAAAATCATCAGTATTAAAACAATAAAAGACCTGAAATATTTCAGTTGGTGTGCAATGAATCTAAAATACATGAAAGTTAAATTTTTATCATTACATTATGGAAAATAATGAACTTTATCACAATATGCTAATTTTTTGAGAAGGACCTGTATACCCAGGGTGGGATTTCCCCCTTTCCGGTCAATGTATCCCTGCCTCTGCTTAATTATTTTTATCCCCAGTGGGGATAAATTTACCCCCCACTCAAAGTGATCAGTGCTACTACACTAGTGGCGAGACGGATCACAATACTTAGAACGGATCCGTGGTTTGATTAAAGTCAATTTTATTTTAAAATGCGCTACTTTGGCTGGCTCTGATATAACTGCCGCAGACTCTCTGTAATCACCACTCTGCAGACTTGCTCAATGTCCCGCCCACGGTGCTATCTGATTGGTTACACCTCACGAGTAATAGCCTATCAATATGAGGCGCCGGACTGGACAAAAGCGAAGTGAACTGCGCGATAGAGCAACAGTGCGCGAGAGAGACTGACAGTGCGCGAGAGAGACTGAGTATGTTTTTAACAGTAAATTGACACTGTAGCAACAACACAATAAATGTATTTCATTAAATAGAAAGTTTAACGAATATTTAATTAAAAATGCAATTAAAAGTCAATACAAAACTGTAGGCTATAGGTTTGTGTTTCTGTGCATTGGTGTCTTTTGTGTGCATGTATGTGTGTATGCTTGTCAAATAATGTCAAAAATTGACAAAAAAACAAAACAGTGATTAGTAATGAAATCTTACTACATACATTCAATCTTATTTAATCCTCCATATTAAAGTTTATGTGCTCAAATTATTTATATTTATTAAACAATAGTTCAAAACAAGACGTTTCTACTGATTATTGTTGTCCATAAATCGAACTTCCATGTGAAGCGAATTGCGCGAGAGAGACCGAGTGTGTCAGTGCGCGCGAGAGAGACCTTCTTTCCGTACATTTTTATATGTGTTTTAGAGATTGAATTGAAATCAAATATTAACATTACTGCCCTAACTATTTCTGAATAGGATGTGTACTTAATAAATATTTGGAATTGTATGGAAATACAAGGTTCAGATCACTAAAAACATGTATGGAAATCGAAGAGTCATCGGTGGAGTCTGGATGTCATCTACTGGAAAAGTTTGGTACTGCGCACAAAAAAAAACATTCCGGAAGCTCATTTATTGAGACATCAACCTAAAATCTGGCCCAGAACTTGTTCAGATATGTAGCATTGGTTTTCTTGACATTTTAGAGTTGAAAATGTTTTGTAAATATATATAAAATACAACAATATGTATTTTATATATATTTTTTAATTTTCATAAACTTCTAAACTTTTTAAACTTTACCTTTACAACTTTGTTTCACTTCTTTAATAATCTGAGAAGTGTGCCCTTTTAGTACCCTGTTAGTTCGCAGTGCATTAAGTAATGTTAACAAATACAACTTTTTATTTTAATAATCAATAGTAAACGTTGAAATTAACATTAGCAAAGATCAATAAATGCTGTAGAAGTGCAGTTCATTATTAGTTCATGTGAACTAATGTAGTTAAATAATGTATGAAACCTTATTGTAAAGTGTTCCCGAAATTACAACTGGAAAATTTGCGAGATGCGTCTCGAATTAAGGGATTAAGGGACTGTCCGAGGTGCTGAAAAACGTGCGTTTTCGGTGACCCCAAAGCGCACGTCGATAACGTGCATTTTGATGCAAAAACCACGCGTTTCTGACGCGTGTTTTCCGTGACCACAAAGCGCACGTTAAGAACGCGCACTTTTATGGTAAAAAAAAAGAAGAAAAAAAAAGCGCGTTATGGTTTGGCTTGTGGTTTGGCTTATTGGCTTATCGTTATGGTTTCGCAATCATTATGGTTTGGCTGTCGAAACGCACTCTTTTGGCGGGTCAGTGTGTGCAATCAGACGCCTGACCAGGCGTTTATGAATACTTTGGCTTGACATAAATTCGCTTCATTCGTGCGTCCAGTTCGCGCGAATTAGCTAGCTGGCGAATTGACTAACACAGATAATGCATCTGTCTTTTCTATCATTTCACTGTAGCTCAGCATCGCGATGTAACGTTAACGTTATTACTTTTAACAGCAGCAGTAAAACTTACTGGGAGGGGATTCAATTCTTGCATGTTTTTTCGTTGTGCATGATCACAGTTCATATGTGTGGGGAAAGATAAGCTATTAGAGAAAAAATATTGCGTTAGGCTACTTCATGAGTTAATAAGAAAAATATTTTACAATTCCTGCAAATGCAGTGATGAAGTTCATGTTCTCATGATTTATTTTTTATGAAAAAAATGTTTCAAAACATCCCCCCCTCTGTTTCTTTCACAAATCGCACCCTGTGTATACCTGTAATCTGACAGACAGATTCATCTGGTGCAAAAACAGACCGGCTTTACAGTTCCACAGCGACATCCTGCAGTTTCAGTCAGTCCGCAGTGATTCTGGTTAAACGAGTTATAATAAGTGCAATCCAACTGTACTGTATTGTTACTTTTTCACTAAAATCCGAATTATTTTATTACTGATTTATTGCCGGTTTTTTTTAGCAATATATGTTAATTCTGCGATTCACTCTCTAGAGACTTTTATTTTGAAAAAGATTTCTGCCGCTGTCCTGGTGCCATTTTGAAGTGTGTGCGCGTCTCTCTCCAGTTCACATTGCACACGCTAGGGAGAGGTAAGTGTTTTCCAGAGCTCTTAAATATATGAGCAAATTAAGTTAGCAAAGTTTGTAAATTGATTTATTATCATCTTGTAAACAGTGCGGAGACTGTATAGTGTGTTCTGTTGTATGTTATATGTGTGAGTGGATTAAAGAGTGATTTACAATGATTGGAGTTTGCAGCACATTATTATATTGAGAGTTGGATCAATGAGCATGAGGTGATTTTGTTGCCCTCTTCCACCAGAAGATTTCTTCCTCTGTTCCTCTTCTTTTCCTTGATTCCATCTCTTTTTACCCTCAACCCAATCCTTCTCTATCTGAGTGAGTACCAAGATGGACCAGATCATCAACCGTCTTCACTGTTCCCCTTAACAACGAAGCCAATCGAGGGTTGGAGTTTCTTAAAGTCGCTTGAACTATCTCAGTTTCAGTCATTTCAGAATTACTCTTCAGGCACAGTGCTCTGTAATTTAAAACAAAATCACTAATATTCTCATTAACCCCTTGACGATAGTTTGCTAATTTTTGGGCAGCAACTTCTTTCTTTTTTCCTTTTTAAATGAAGATCATAAACTTTTCTTTGAAAGAAGCCCAGTCTCTTATTTTTTGTTTCTCCGCTCTCCACCAGCTCTTAGCAGTACCTTTTAGACTCACAGATAATGATGCTAACAGCTCTTCAGGATACAGAGGTCTCAGCTCATTATATTCTTCGAATCGATCAAGAAAATCAGTTGGATCTTCTGAATCAAGATTACTGAAGGTAGGCAGTTCAAGTTTAACTGGAGAATTAGGAGATGAGGAAAAATACGTTACTTGCTTTGAGCGGTTTTGTGTAACTGAGTCAATCTTGGATGGTGATTGAGATGGCTTATGAGTGCTTAACGCGATCCAACTCTCTTTGCAAACAATAGTTAATTTTGTCTTCACATGCTTGAAACTTTGCATTCATAGTTTCAGAGGTAACCAGTCCACTGAAACGATGCTCGAGATCAGCAAGATGCTCCTCAATGCTACACATGCACTGGGCAGCTTCTTCATCGTCGAATTGCAGTCTGTCTTCATGAAACTCAAGTGGTGGAGGAGGCAATGGCACGTCATTGTGTTTAGCAAATCTGATCAGTGGCACCTCATGCTCATCTTTAAAAGAAAGGTGTTACAGATTGGTGCCCGAACAGGGACATGAAATTAAACTTTATGGAGTCCCTGTTCGGGCGCCAATCTGTAACACCTCCTTTCTTTTAAAGATGTTACTCTGAGAGGTTCAACAGATCTTTGACATGTACTGATAAATAAATCTCTTCACAAAACAAATGAATATCTTAACCTATTTTATTTTCCCACCAGTGCTTAATACATGTGCCAAACAGACAATAAACAAACTGCAAAGCACTCTCAAGGTCTTTGTCTCTTCAATAATGAGTCAATGAGATGAAGTAAACTTATCGTTTGAATGTCCTGTCTTTTGATAAGTTGAAGTGATGATGAAGATGAAATGAGTTTCAACTCCACAAGGCCATTTGAGTGCGATGCAATGGTTGTAATCCAACAATCCACAATGTGAGAAAAGATCACAGTCAACGGTGTTCAGTTAAACGTTGTCCCCAGTGCCACGTTGCTGGCCATGTGCTGTAGCCTCGTTGCTAGCGTGGATTGCACTAGGATTCATTGTCTCTAGCGTTCAATCACTGTTCACAACAGAACATGTGAATTAAAAGTCCTTTCTAGAAAGAAAGCAAATAGCTAACATCAGTGATCTTATGAAACAAATACAACGTCAAGTATACAAATCATCCATACTCACAGTTGAGCAGAAACTCAGAGTTCTCAACAAAGGACTTTAGAGAAGAAAGAAGGTAGCGTGAGTTCAACCAAGCATTTGATTTCCCTCTACCAAAAGAACTGACTTCTTCTTCTTTAGATTTTTACGGCAGCTGGCATCCATTTAGTTGCATTACTGTCATCTTCAGGCTTTAACTACCCTTTACTTTTACTCATACTAAATCCGCCTATCTAATCCAGTCCCCCTCAAAAAACCAAATTACCATTTCCTACCCTCCACACTCTCTCCATACTCCAATAAACCTTTTACTGTATTATCTACACTTCCTATATTTTTTAACTGGTTTATCATTTTTTGTCTTTCCTGATTAAATTTTCTGCACTTTGTAAGAACATGTTCTACTGTTTCAGCCTCCTGACATTGTTCACACATTCCTGTAGGATGTTTCCCTATAATTAAAAGTGTGCTATTAAGATTACTATGCCCAATTCTCAACCTACTTATTATCACCTGCTCTTTTCTCCCTACTACTTGATATACCTACTTTTCTTTGAATTTAATACAAATGTCTCCCTTATGTTGCATTATCCCAACTCTGTTGCCATTGTTGATTTACACTCCTCCACATACCTTTCCCCTCTGATTTTGATAATTTAATATTGACTTCCACATCTCCTTTTTTAACTGCTTCTTTTGCCACTTTATCTGCTTTCTCATTTCCCTGAATTCCCAAGTGTGCAGGGACCCACATAAATATGACATTTTTCCCCTGCCTATTTATTCTTGAGATCATGAATAAAACTTCATAGAGCAGGTCCAGGTGACTTCTAGTTGTACCTGTCTTCATACTTACTAAAGCTGATACAGAGTCACTACATATTAATATTTCTTTATCCCTACTTTGTTCTGTCCATTCCAACGCCATCAATATGGCAAACAGTTCAACTGCAAATACACTCAGATAATCCAATGTTCTTTTACTAATTTCCACCTTCTATCTAGGAATAACAACTGCAGACCCTGTTTCCTCTGTTTGCATGTCCTTTGATCCATCTGTAAAAATCTGAATACTCTCCTTATACTTACATATATATGGAAGCTTGTTTCCGCCATAGCATAAAAAATTATAATAAAAAAGGTAATTTGTATTCTGAGAAAAAAGTCATAATTTAGAGTTATAAAGTCAGAATTGTGTGATAAAAACTTGCGATTGCAAGACAAAAAAAGTGAGAATTGCGAGTTTATATCTCACAATTCTGTCATTTATCTTACAGTTATGAGAAAAATATCAGAATTCTGAGATGCAAACTTTTTGACAGAGTAAAAAAGACAAATAATAAAAAGATAAATACGCACAATGACCTTTTTATTGGTTTTATTTATAACATGCTAGCAGTACAAGTCATCTCTACCACGTGCACGTTAGCTTTAGTAATGCTGAACGTTACTGTAGGCAAACGTGTCGAACATAACTGCTAAAGCTTTAATACTCCCCATATACAGTATATCAGAATTATATTTAGATGGTATTTTGCGCTTTATCCGCTGACTCCTTTCAGTGCTTTGGCTTGCCATTGCTGTCTCAGTTACGACGCTGCTGTCTGCCTCCAGGTGCTCGCACGCTTCTTGCTGCGTGTCTCTGTCAGATGATCCTCATCAGCAAACATTGCTTCACTTTAATCACAGAGGCCTGGCGCTCCCCCCGAAAACACAACGTGGAGCTCAGGGGGATCTTGTACATCTGTGGTGTTGTCAAATGATGAAACTAATGTCAGAGTGGGTGCTGATCCATATATCTGAACTTTGTTTAAAATTCGCTCAATATTTACACCCCCCTTCATGCTCTATTCTGTTCGGTTTGTTATATGCAGTTCGTGTAGGTGGCCAGATGGTGGCATGGCTTGCTTTTCTTGTAACAATTAGTTCATACGTACGATTTAAAAAACGTGGCTGAATGAATAATATAAACAGTATTTTACAGATAACATTTATTGTCTTCACTATTTTAAATTATCTACTATTTTGTTTAAAAAAAAGTTAAAAATCCTGTATTTTCTGGCATGATATATTATCTATATAAAGTTAATTTGTCACCAATAAAATATTTAAACAAACGTAACCCCTTATGTCTATTTAAATGATAAATGTTCACAGTATGGTGTGAAAGTTAATTGGCTTCATTCTGCATCAGGGCGATGATTGATAGGTGCGCTAAGCCCCGCCTTTCCAACAGTCCGTGGCTAAATTCAGGGTCGTGAGGTCAAGAAGCCATCAGTCTTAATTCATCAGTCTTGAGGTTGAGGCTCAGTTGTTTTTATGCACTGTATAAAAAGAACATGAATCTACCGATAGAGCTGTTACTTCTGATCGATAAGCCAACTAAGAGGACTAATTACTGCACGACTCGTAAAATGGCTTCAGAAAAAGAGACTTCTAGCAAGGAAGAAGTTGTGTCGGATATGTGGTCGTCGCATGAAGATGAAAAGACGACATGATACATCAGACGGCTTTCACTGGTAAGTCAGGTGTTCTATTAGATTTTTATGTCAAGTATAAATGGTAACTTTAGTCCCACCTAACAGTGGGCGCGAGCGGCATAAAGCGATGCATCAAAGACAACAGAACCCATTATAATCAGTAATATTGTCTACACTGCGCGATGTGACAACAAATTCCTGACAGTAAATGGATTCCCCTTTCTATTTCTGACATAGTCAAAGTGCTTTGCAAGGGTCCATTTATTGTGTCTGGTGTAGTCCAGGGATTCCCAAAGTGTGGTACGCGCACCCCCAGGGGTACGCGAGCTGCCACCAGGGGGTGCGCGAGAGGAAAAATGTAATGGCGGTCTGTTTTTTTAAGTGGGATTTTTACATACAATAAAATAAAAAAACATGAACAGTAAACATTTCCTTTGTAATCGCTTTTATTTAAAATAAAAAAAACTATAATTTATTAGTTTTTGATAGAAACGTAGAAGACAGCTGCTGTCGTCTTCTACGCACTGGCTATATGTCACGTGATCAACTTCTAAATTCAAATGTGCTATCGCGCGTTGGCTGGCGCTGAGCCAGTGCTGTCATGTCACAACTACTGTGTTTTCAATTCAACCACATAATGTTTATTTTAGGTTTCAGACATTTAAATACACATAAGTACTAGCAAAACAATAATTTTGAGTTTGCTGATTTCTATGGAAGCGGCAATAATAATCCTTTTCATTATAATAAGACGACACGTTTTATTCATATCAGATACACATTGTGTAAGTAGCTTCACATTTTACCCTATTCTTCTCCCAGTTCACCGGCCTCTTACTTTCATGTATTTCGTGAGAAGTGGAGGAATTGACGTGTTGTAAATCCAACAGATCCGATTCTCTGAACTGTAGTGATGTGTCGTTCATGAATGATTCGTTCATTTTGATAGACCGAGTTGTCTCAGAGAGTGATTCGTTCATTTTGTGTTGACCGCGCATGCGCATTGCGCAACATATGGGTTCTGAATCTGTACTGGAAACAGAAATGATTAGTTCATCTCTCGAGTCTTCGGGTTCGGAACGGATCCGAGTCTTTCGTTCTTCCTGTCAGTCCATAGAGACTATGCTGTCAGTACCGGAAAGAGAAATGATTAGTTTATCTTTCGAGTCTCGAGTTCGGGTTCGGCCGGGTCCGAGTCTTTCGTTCTTCCTGTCAGTCCCATAGAGACTATGCTGTCAGTACCGGAAAGAGAAATGATTAGTTCGTCTGGTTCGGGTTCGGTATTACTATTATAATATAATAGTAGTTAATTAATGTATAATATACTGTATAATAAAACACACCACAGATGCACAAGAAACATTTAGAAAAGAGATGGACAGGGACAAATAGGCTAATAAGATGGAACTTTTATTTTTCAGATAATGTTTATTGCACATATTTTGTATTTTAATTCCTAAATATAAAATAATATTGTCAGGATTCAGGCTCAGAGACAGAGGTAAGTGATAAACATAAATGTATCTTTATTTAACTCAAAGGGAAGTATGCAGGGTTTCGGGAGTTCAACGGTGATCTCGAAGAGGATATATGTGGCAGGAATGCATCCAGGTGAGTGAATCCTCTTCTTAAAGAATAACGTGGCGGGTAGCACAGATCAATAACTTGAGTTTTTCTCTCTTTTCAGATCGTTCGTGGATAGGCGTGATTCAGGAAGGATTCCAGGTGAGTAGATCCCTTGAAGTGCACTTGACAATGAGCTCACCAGTTCAGTGATACTTTCACTTTCTCTTGCAGCTCATCCAGTGGGAAACGGGACTCGTGGCGGATTCCAGGAAACGGAGAACATGAGTCATGGAGCGGATCCTGGGAACATCAGAACAAGGACAACAAGGTTAGTTTCTTTCTGGTAAGTATACTTTACGTCCATTGTTGAAGGATGGCTCGGAGTGAGACAAGTGGTGACTGGTAAGGGTCGTTCCTGTTGGAGGCTTGACAATGACTGGGAGTGAATCGGGTGCTTTTGTGCTGGCTGGGAAGTGCGTGCTGAGTGGAAACAGGTGCAGGTGATCAGTAATCTGGGGACAGTGATCTTTGCGTGGTGACATGTGAGGGATCTGATTGGCTCCTGACAGTACCCCCCCCTCCAGAGTCCGCGCCAGCGGACCTTGGACCTCGACGTCGTGGGGGTCTGCCTCTGGGTCGTGGTGCAGGTTTATCGGGATGCTGAGCATGGAATTCTAGGAGCAGACTGGGATCAAGAACATCATTACGAGGTACCCAACTTCTCTCTTCTGGCCCATATCCCTCCCAATCAATGAGGTATTCTAACTGACCTCCCCGACGTCGAGAGTCCAAGATCTCCTTGATGAGGTAGATGGGCTCGGGTTCAACGGGTGGTATCGGGGGGTTTTCTTCGGGTTCGACCTCGTTGACTGACTGGGGAATCTGTGGATGATGGGGTTTCAGAAGTGAGACGTGAAACGTGGGATGGATACGGTATTCTGGGGGCAACCGGAGCTGGTAAGTGACTGGGTTGACTTGCTTGACAATTGGAAAGGGTCCGATTTACTTGGGATTTAACTTCTTACATGACTGGCGCAGTTTGATATCTCGAGTGGAAAGCCAGACTAGTTGCTCAGGTTGGTATTCTGGCGTGGATCTTCGGCGGGTGTCAGCGAACTGCTGTTGTCTATTCACAGCTTGTCGGATGTGCTGATGAGTTTGGTTCCAGACCTGTTCGCTCTCCTCAAACCATTTGTTAACCGCGGGCACTTCTGAAGGTTCACCGGACCATGGGAATAACGGAGGTTGGTAACCAAGGATACATTGGAATGGAGTCAATTGAGTGGATGCTTGTCGGAGGGAATTCTGTGCATATTCTGCCCAGATGAGGTACCTACTCCAGATGTTCTGGTTGGAGTGGCAGAATGTGCGCAAGAACCGACCTAGATCCTGGATCTTTCTCTCGGTTTGTCCATTGGTTTGTGGATGATACCCGGAAGACAGACTCACTGTCACATTCATGAGAGTAAAAAATGATCGCCAGACTCGGGAAATGAACTGTGGCCCTCGATCGGAGACAATGTCCTCTGGCAGACCGAAAATTCGAAAGACATGTTCCATGAGAAGCTCAGCAGTATCAAAGGCGGTTGGAAGTCCCTTTAACGGAATGAACTTGCATGCTTTCGCGAAATGATCGATGGCTACTAGGATGCAAGTATTTCCGTCAGAAATCGGAAGGTCAGTAACAAAGTCCACTCCGATGTGGGACCAAGGTCTATTTGGAATAGGCAAGGGGACCAGTTTCCCCACTGGCAGATTTCTTGGGACCTTGGAGATGGCACATGGGATGCAACCTTGAATGAACTGAGTGATATCTTGGCGCATGTGAGCCCACCAATACTTCTCCTGAAGTGTGGCTAAGGTCTTGGTTATACCTGGGTGTCCAGTGGCCACTGAAGAATGAGCTGAGGAAATCAAGGCGTTGCGAAATTCTTCAGGGACATGAATCTTCCCGGGAGGACATCCGGTAACTCTGGGTTGCTGATGAGCCAATTCTTGAAGCTGTTCGTTTATTTCCCACTGGATAGGATTTACGAATAACCTCTCGGGTAGAATGGTCTCAGGTTGATCAACAGGGCTCGCAGGGGCATGGATACGGGAAAGAGCGTCTGCACGGGTATTCTTGGATCCTGGACGATAGGCAATCTTGAAATGAAAGCGGGTAAAGAATAACGCCCATCGGGCCTGTCGTGGATTTAACCGCTTGGCATCTCTCAGGTATTGGAGATTCTTATGATCGGTTAGGACTAGAAATGGGTGTTTGGCTCCCTCTAGCCAATGTCGCCATTCTTCCAAGGCAAGTTTTACTGCGAGAAGTTCTCGATTTCCAATATCGTAGTTTGCCTCTGCTGGAGAAAACTTTTTGGAGAAGAATGCACAAGGGAGTGGCTTTGAGGAGAACTCGGAACATTGGGACAGGATTCCTCCAACCCCGGTGGTGGATGCATCGACTTCCACCATGAATGGTTTTTCAGGGTCTGGATGGTGAAGCAAAGGGGCACTGGTGAAGGCAGATTTCAGAGCATGAAAAGCTTTCTCAGCCTCGGGGTTCCACTGCAGGATCTTAGGTTTTCCTTTTAGCAAGGAGGTCAATGGAGAAGTGAGAAGACTGTACTGGTTGATAAATCTCCTATAGAAATTGGCGAACCCGAGGAATCTCTGAAGCTCCTTCACGGACTTGGGAGTTGGCCAAGACAGGACGGTCTCAGTCTTTTGTTGGTCCATCTCCACTCCTCGGTCGCTGAGTATGTATCCCAGGAAGTCGATGGTGCTTTGATGAAAGGTATACTTCTCAGCTTTCAGGAACAGAGTGAATTCTCTGAGACGTTGTAGGACTAGAGACACATGTCTCTGGTGTTCGATTGGATTCTTGGAATAGATCAAGATGTCATCGATATAGACCAGAACAAACTTCCCTAGAAAGTCTCTGAGGATCTCATCCATGAAACTTTGGAAAACGGAAGGAGCGTTGACCAAACCATATGGCATGACAAGATATTCGTAGTGGCCAGCAGGGGTTATGAAAGCAGTCTTCCACTCATCTCCTCCTTTGATACGGATTAGATTGTACGCACTCCGTAAGTCAAGCTTGGTGAACATCTTTGCCTCTCTGAGTTGTTCGAGAGCAGCGGGTATGAGAGGCAAAGGGTAGCTAAACTTCACAGTGACTTGATTCAAGGCTCTGTAATCAATGCATGGTCTTAAACCACCGTCTTTCTTGGCCACGAAGAAGAAACTTGCGGCGGCAGGAGATGTGGAAGGTCGGATGTAACCCTGATCTAAAGCTTCGTGGATATATTTCTTCATGGATTCTTGCTCTGGAATGGACAAGGAGTAAATCCGACCTTTGGGGAGACGTGCATCAGGGATCAGGTCTATAGCACAATCCCATGGTCGATGAGGGGGTAACTTGGAAGCAGTGACAGGATTGAAGACGTCAGAGAACTTAGAATAACAGGCTGGGATATTAGTTGACAAGTTTTCTGTGGGACTCTCTATGGACGTGGAGTTAACTTTGAGCACTTGGGTCCTTGGGTTACTGGATGAACGGGATACTGGATCGTTGATCTCCGGACATTGATATCCCCATTGCAGGATTTTCCCAGACGTCCAATCAATGGTGGGTTGGTGATGGACGAGCCATGGCCGACCAAGGATGAGATCAGTTTGGCTGTTTATCAACACAAATGGTTCAAACCACTCTTGGTGCGTCTCTTCCACACACAATTGAATAGGACCAATCTGGGTAGTAACGTTCGTCTTGTTAATTAACTCACCCGTTACAGCGTAGATGGCGTAAGACTTGGGAGTGTTGATCTCTCGCAGACTGAGCCTCTTACAGAGTTCTCCAGAAATGAAGTTTCCCGCGGACCCTGAGTCGATGATAGCTGTTACAGAGATGTGTTTTTCTTGAATCTTTAATATCACAGGAATCGTGAGTGGTGCTGAGACAATGGGTTGATTAAAGACTGAGCTTACCATCATTTTCCCCGGTCGAATTGGGCAGTTAAGTCTGAAGTGACCCTTGGTACCACAGTACATACATAACTTCATCTCTCTTCGACGAACACGTTCAGCCTGAGAAATTTTTGAAGTGTCGACTTGCATCTCTTCAACTAGATTTTCTGGATTGAGATTCTTGGGATTCTGAAAAGACATAGGATGGTGATGAGACTGATCAGCGTAACAACTCAAAGATCGTTGATGGACTCGCTTGGCTTGCTGAATGAATTTCTCAATTCCTAAGCTGTCATCATAGATCGCCAGTTGGAGGCGCAAAGCTGGGTTTAAACCTTGACGGAAAACAGAAATCAGAGCTCTCTCATTCCATCCACTATTTGATGCAAGTGTGCGAAATTCCACAGAATACTCAGTCAATGACTTCTTTCCTTGACGTAACTGTAGGAGCTGTTCTCCAAATGAGGAATCATCCGCGGGTCATCCGAAAACTTCCTTAAAGTGTTTGACAAACTCTTGAACTGACGCAACCACTGTGGATTCCTGCATCCATAACGCCTCTGCCCACCTCAGAGCTGCTCCAGAGAGTTGCTGAATGATAAATGCCACTTTCGATCTCTCATTGGGATAGAGCTGAACTTGCTGTTCCAGAGCTAGCGAACACTGGAGTAAAAATCCGTTGCAGTCCTCCGCCCGGCCAGAGAAGGGCGCTGGGCGCGACGGGGGAGTTGCAAAGCAGGTAATCGAAGAAGCGGCGCTCGCGGAAGTTCACACAGAACATGGGTTCTGTCGGAGGATCGGTGGTAGGTGTGGAGCTGGTAGCAACAGCGGGCTGTCCGGAATCCATCTCTCACCTCTTTCTGTTGTTAGGTCAAGCCTTCTGTCAGGATTCAGGCTCAGAGACAGAGGTAAGTGATAAACATAAATGTATCTTTATTTAACTCAAAGGGAAGTATGCAGGGTTTCGGGAGTTCAACGGTGATCTCGAAGAGGATATATGTGGCAGGAATGCATCCAGGTGAGTGAATCCTCTTCTTAAAGAATAACGTGGCGGGTAGCACAGATCAATAACTTGAGTTTTTCTCTCTTTTCAGATGGTTCGTGGATAGGCGTGATTCAGGAAGGATTCCAGGTGAGTAGATCCCTTGAAGTGCACTTGACAATGAGCTCACCAGTTCAGTGATACTTTCACTTTCTCTTGCAGCTCATCCAGTGGGAAACGGGACTCGTGGCGGATTCCAGGAAACGGAGAACATGAGTCATGGAGCGGATCCTGGGAACATCAGAACAAGGACAACAAGGTTAGTTTCTTTCTGGTAAGTATACTTTACGTCCGTTGTTGAAGGATGGCTCGGAGTGAGACAAGTGGTGACTGGTAAGGGTCGTTCCTGTTGGAGGCTTGACAATGACTGGGAGTGAATCGGGTGCTTTTGTGCTGGCTGGGAAGTGCGTGCTGAGTGGAAACAGGTGCAGGTGATCAGTAATCTGGGGACAGTGATCTTTGCGTGGTGACATGTGAGGGATCTGATTGGCTCCTGACAAATATACATTCAGACGCAGTCAATAATACAAATCTAATGTTGTATTTGATGCGAGATACCAGCGGTCACGTAACAAAAGAACGAAGGATTTAAAACCCGAACTCGAGACTCGAAGAAAATGAATTAATCATTTTTCTTTCCGGTACTGACAGCATAGCCTCTGTGGACTGACAGGAAGAACCAAAGACTCGGACCCGTCCGAACCCGAACCTGAGACTCAAAAGATCATAATCATTTCTCTTTCCGGCCCTGCTGTATCACACACGGCACGGTCGTCCCAGAAGACAGATCAGAGTCAGACACTGGCGAGTCGACAACTAACGTTTCGAGACACGAGAAGAGAACTAACCTGATAAATATGAAGTTGCAAAGGAAAGAATGTCTCGGATCAGGAGGTGAGGTGAACCAACAGAATCAGACTGCAATAGCCTGAACTTAAGACCCAACAACTAATCAATTAATAAAACATTTCGGTTTCTTATAATTTGGCTTTTGCTGCATTACCCTATAGTTTATTTTTATTCTTTTTACAAATGTAATCAACATTTTCGTAAGTACTATATGTTTTGGGATATTTATCATGCCATTTTAATTATATTATGCTGAAATGAACGAAATGACTCGAAAAAAGATTTGTTCATTTTGCTGAACGAGACTCAAAAGATCCGAGTCAGTAAAATGATCCGAACTTCCCACTACTACTGAACTGTGGCACAAACTAACATGGCGCCGCCCATTGCACATACAGCTCAACTAACGCGATCGTTATAAAGGTGTTTAAACAACAAAACACATCCACTTGCACATATTTGACAATGTAAGATCAGTGTTTCATGCTATAGCTAATACATTTGTGAATATTTTTGATAAAAAAGGAAAAATTACATAAAAGCAGATCATCATTCATTCAGCGCTGTGTTGTGGTTGCGCTGTGTCACGTGACAAGCAATGACGCGTCACCATGGAAACATTAAAGTGACAAGTTCTAAATAACGGTCAGTTAAAATATTTTAAACTTACGTGTGAAAGGGTTAAAAGTGGAAGCTTGTGCGTAGCTTTGTTGCATTATATTGAAACTTTGTTGATGTTGTTATTGTCACGCGTGTTCTGGTTATTTGCGCATGATTAAACATGAGTCTTTATATGGCGATAAAACAAAGCTTTAGTGCGTTTTTTTTTTTAAAGTGGGGATTGGGGGTGCGCCAACCCAGTTGGGACATAGAAGGGGGTGCGCAGGAAAAAAAGTTTGGGAACCGCTGGTCTAGACAAATCGACATGATGCAAGATGGGATTGCAAGAAGTTCCCCAACTATGTCCAAGATGGCTGCAACATTAAGAAAGGTTTGCAGGTGTGCTATGAGGCGTTATACAAGAAGAAGTGGGCAAATTATTGGACATCCAGAGAATTTGCTGTTATTGACGAAAGCAGCTTCCATCATAAACGTAAGATGAGTTAAAGCGTGACCGCTCAGTGTTCTCTCCATTACTAACATAATATTCACAATCTGAAGTCACAAAGGATTAACCCACAGTGGAGATCAAAACTAGAGAACAATTTATGAACACTGGATTTCTTTCAGAAATAATGTTATTCGTCATTCAAAATTTGAAGGAATTTTAGTTGTGGCCATACCATGCTAGTAGAACAGGGTTTTACAAAATAACCAAGGCACTTTAACAAAAAGCCTTATTTTGATCAAAATTAGAGAACCCGAAGAAAGAATACAACTAAAATTTCTGATGATTCCAGCAGTCAAATATTATTAGGAAGTGTACAGGCCCTTTCTTTGAATGACTTCAGCACATTTGCGGCCATAGGACACCACTAGTCTCTCACACTCCTATGCTGTGATCTTGGTCCACTCTTCTTCCCTTCTCTTCCACAGTTCGTGATTTTAGTGGGTTTCTTAGCCATAACTTTGTCACCAAGGATTTTCCAATGGTGTTTAGATCAGGACTTTGGGCTGGCCATTTCATTATTTCAATGCTTTCATCACTTAAGTGAACTTTGGACCGGTTCTCCTCTGTCCACTCAACATGCTCCTCAGCAACGGTTAGTCTAGCCTTTTAAGCTGGGTCACTGCAGAGTGGGCTTTCAAAGCCAAAGACTGATTCTATCGCTCCTTTTGCTAATAAATTCTGAACTTTGGTGCGAAGCACGTGACCCACGCTGCTTCTCACCGAAGTCTCGATAACCGCCTGGAATTTGGGGGGTCTGCGAGCGAATTGGAGCGAGTAGCCTCGCTTTATAGTGTTTATGACCCAACTCGACACACCGGGGATAGCTTGCCAGGCCATGGCCCGTTTGGATAGGGCTTGACACACTAAATGGCACGGGCCGCCTAACATAGGGGGACCTGATACCCTTATAATGTGATTTGTGCACATACTGAGTGTTTGACTGACTATACAGGCTTTTGCCCGGGGTAAAGTCAGTGTTACAACAGGGAGTGGGCCACCTAGAAAAGGGGGACCATGAACCCGTGTGTTGTGATTGTGAAACATGCTATTTTTGTGCTTTATTTGGGTCGCCGTAAAAACGGCGTTTGTTTGCAAAGACGCGCTCACTGCTGCGGGCCTGTTTACAATAATAAAATCCCCAGCCGCCTGAACTGAACAGGGAGCTGTGGGAAGTTTTGCTGGCTTTTTTGAGGGTGGTCCGGCTAGTGCGAGACACGAGCCCTCTCTCTTCCCGCTTGTTGCTAGGACGACTTCGGTGGTACCTGGTCAATCACGACGCTGGCTCGCGGGCCTTGACGCCGGGGGAGCGGGTAGCGCTTCGCGGGCCTTGACTGGCGGTGGCTATCAGCGGCCGCAGGGCGGGGCTGAGAGTCCTGCTTCACCGGTTTGGCTGGATGAGGCGAAGGCGGTGGTTTGGGCTTGCTGGACGAAGAGCTCGAGCGTTTTGGCAAGAAGTGTCGCATAGCCTGGGACGCTTTCTGTGCCTCTGTGTACCTCTACGAGAATCTTTTCACCGCCGGGCCGAAGAGACCGGAGCTGGAAACTGGGGCGTCGAGGAATCTAGTCCTGTCGGCTTCCTTGATCTCGGTGAGGTTGAGCCAAAGATGGCGCTCGAGCACGACCAAACTCGTCATGTTCCTTCCGATGGCCTGTGCTGTAGCCTTAGTAGCACGCAGCGCTAGGTCTGTAGCACTTCTCAGGTCTCGAAAGGCCTCCGGGTCCGGGCCAGCCTCGTCCATGGACCGGAGAAGTTTGGCCTGGTAGAACTGCAACACGGCCATCGTGTGCAGGGCCGAAGCAGCCTGACCGGAAGCAGCATACGCGCGTCCAGCGAGAGCTGAAGTGCTTCGGCAAGGTTTGTTTGGATGAGCGGCTCTAGCTCGCCAGCTAGCTGCAGTGCTCGGGCAAAGATGAGCGGTCACGGCCTCTTCGAGGGGCGGCAAAGACTCATAACCCTTTTCCGCTGCACCATCCACGGAGGAGAGCATCGCGGAAACTGCAGATCCCACACGTGCAGAGTAAGGAGCGCCAGGCCTTGGTATGCTCCTCTTGGACTTCGGGGAAAAATGGCGCTGGTTTGTGACGAGGGGCCTGCTGGCGCCCCGACAGGAACGATCCATCCAGCCGACTACGAGGCGGCTCCTCGGGCGTGGCCCACTCTAGCTCGAGGTCCGCGACGGCCTTCGTCAGGATCCGAAGCATTTCGGCGTCGGAGTTTGTCCTGGTCGCTGAACCACTGGCCACAGACTGAGAAGCGGTGACGGGGTCGAGAGAGCTCGCCACTCATCCTCAGAAGCGGCGATGGAAAGGCTGTCGTCGCGTTCGAGAGACCCGCCGAAGGAGACGAGGCCTGCCACGTGGGAGGGGGGGCGCTGGTCTCCAATCGCAGGCCGCACATCCGCCGGCAGAGAGTGCATTCTCCGCGTGGTCGATCCCCAGGCAGGAAATGCAGCTCGGGTGTTGGTCTGCCTCGTGCAGACGGCCTCCGCACGTGGCGCAGGATGAACGAGGCATCTGAAAATAACACAATGCTTTGTAAAAGGATATAGGCTGTCGCCGGATAGCCACAGGTGAGACGGCGTCAGGAGACAATCGACGTGCAGGCGAAGTCTGCTGAAGAGAAGCACGCTCAGGCTGAAAGGCTTGTTCGACGGCGAATAATCAGTAGAAGCTCAGGGACATGTGTACTGTCGCTGAAGGAGTAAAAATCTGCTATAATGGCGGTTTCGGGGGTCTATATAGGCTGGGCCACGCCCCCTCGGCGGGCTCTGACATTGGGCTAGCTCTTTGGTCGCGCGTCAGAGTCGCCCGCGTCATTGGATGTGCAGTTGCTGCAGCACAGCCTATGAGCGTGACAGACGCTCAATGTGCTAGCTGTGCAGCTGCAAATGCGTTTTACATATAGGCTTCAGTAAATCGAGGAAAAGGAGTTTCCCCACTGCGTATAGCTACGCAATACGAAGTGACCGTTCGAAAGGGAAACTAAGTTAACTGACTAGAGGCCAACAGAGAAGGAAATGAATAGTTGAAATAAAGTCGTTATTTTTGTTTGTTTTTGCGCACAAAAAGTATTCTCGTCGCTTGATAAACTTAAGATTGAGCCACTGTAGTCACTTGGACTATTTTAACGATGTCTTTAATAACTTTTCGAGGCCGGCAAGTTTCAATCCTTTCGAAGCCTATGGAGGAGTGATCCAGCTCTCAGATTTCATCAAAAATATCTTAATTCGTGTTCCGAAGATGAACGAAGGTCTTACGGGGTTGAACAACATGAGGGTGAGTAAATAGTGACAGAATTTTCATTTTTGGGTGAACTATCCCTTTAATAACAATTCATGTATGAAGTAATATATTAACCAGACAGACTCTTAATTAGTTCCTAATGAGGTAATCATTAATGAATAGCTTAGATAATCATGAGTTACACATTCAGTATTATCTGTGCATTAGTTAAGTATGAATTAATGCTTATTAGTGCACCGTATTGTAAAGTGTTGCCACTTTATGTAATGCTTAATCCAGCGCTTGTATGTACAAGAACAAAGGTCAAAATAATAAACTTATTCTTTTTAAATACACTAACTTGCTTACTTTTTCTCATCTCAGCACTTCTCTCTGATGCTCTTCTCTCCAGATCTGCTGTTGTTCTGTTTACACACAAGCATCAATATTAAAATTAACACACTGTTAAGCTAAATTAACATACACTGGCTTTTATCAATGTTATTACCAATATGCTTACTGGGTGAACTTGAACACTTGTCCCTTTGTTTGTTGTTGTTTGTTTTCTCTTTTTCCAGAACTCTTCACAACATTTTCTTCTTAGATGGTCTAACTGTGCAGCCTCATTTTGATTACAGCTTTGAACAGAACTATATACGATCTCAGGGCTGTTTTATTTTAGACATTTGTGCTCTCTTCCCCACCCTTCTCAGGTGGTGCTGAATAGATTTCAGTCCCACTTTATAGTAAGTGGCTTTAAGTGCTATGCACTTACATTGAAACTAATAATTTGATACGATGGACTTATTGTGTACATACATGTTTTAAGTTGTACTTATATTTTAAAAAATAGCTGCATGTAACTACAGCTGTAATTAATGTATTTAATTACATTTGTAATTACACTGTTGCCCCTTCCCTTACACCTTAACCTATCCTTAAAACTACTCATACCACTTCACCTGACCCTAACCTTACCCGTATCACACCTCAACAGCAGCACAAGTGTTTTACAATACAACATCAACACAATAAATACATTGTACATATTTTTCAATGCAAGTACATAATACTTAAAGCCACTTCATTTAAAGTGGGACCTAGATTTCAGCAGTAAAGTGAGGAGGCATCCGTGGTGATGGTTTAAATTCATGGCAGCATATGTTTCTTCTTTGCATGTAATCTCGAATCCTCATTATATTTAGCAAATAATTCTGCTCTAGCCTTTTTCGTAGCATGTTCTTTATCAGTGACATTTGGGAAAGTGAACGCTCAACTGCTGCATTGCTGAATGGTAAAACAAGAAGACTCAATGCAAAATTGCCAAGATCTTCAAAGTTTCTATCATCTGCAGTATCTGTGTACTTGACGACAGAGCATGACTCGGTGACAGGCACCTGCGTTTCATGTCCTGTTCAGCTTGGTCACTTATTCCATTGACTTCAAACAAAGCAAGACGGAACTGCACCCCAAAGTCTACAGCATCAAGTGGCAAAAGATTCTCATCAGAAAGGTTTTAAACTCCATGATGTCTTGCCAGCTCTGGAATGTCTTCGGCAAACCTATGCGCTCAAGCAGGGACCGGTAAAATGTTAAAAGTTCCGTTAGAAGTTTTGAAGGATCGGGTTTGTCAAGTTGAAAGATTTTATTAAGTCTGTTTAACTCTGACACAATTGGTTGGAGGAATTTCAGGTATATCAGGTTAATATTGTCACTATACATCTGGTACAGTAGTTCTGCAGCATAGCTCCTCTCACTGTCTTTTGTCAACTGAAAATGCAACTTAAGCTCCACATACTGTGAAAGGATCCGGTTGATGCACTCACTAATAGCTAGCCACCTAGTGTCAGACAGTTGCAGAATCTGCAGCTTTCACCTACATTTATGGTTTTGTATAGTTCAGAATATTTTTGGAGACGCTGCGTGGCATTTGAAAACCAACTGTAGGTCTGAGAAATCATGTACTCAACATTTCTGGGGAGGATATTGACGGCTTTTGATGCACAGAGCTGAAGAGAATGGCACACACACTTTATGTAGACAATATGAGGATTGCGGTCACGAAATTTCTGTAGCACTGATTTATGTTGCCCACACATTGTGTTACAGCCATCAGTTGCAAGACCCATGCAATTCAGTATGGACAATTTGTTGTCATCCAGGAATTTAAACACAGCATTTGCTACAGTCAGTGAATCACCAGCTCCTATATTTATCATTCCTGCAAAAGTGTTAATGATTCGTGAGAGCTTCTTGCTGTAATATGTGATGACTATGCATAGTTGTTTTCTGGTTGTGACATCAGTGCTCTCATCAACAATAAGAGAGTATGGTCCACTTCCTATATCCTCCAGAAGGTCTTCATGTACTACTGGTCCTATCACTGAATTAATTAGTGCTGTGCATTTCGTTCGATGTAAACTAATACCTTTCTTGGAAATTTCTTCCACAACACTTCTTAATGATCAACAGTTGAAGTGCTTGAGTGACAAGCAACGTGGGCAGCCAGCTTCAACTCTGCCTCTTTTACTGCAACATTAGTTCTTAGAAAGGAACTGCCTATGTTAAATAATGTTCTGGCATTTGAGAAAGGAGATGCATTTTTTTATGTTATTCAGTCGCAGCATGAGCTACTAGATCACCGTGGTGAGCTCTGATTTCACATTTGCAATATTTGCAGACCGCTTTTCTATCATCATTTGGAACACTTCGAATCCACTCCTTTAATCCTTTCTCTGTCTCCCATTCCTTGCGATACTTCTTTCCTTATTTCTCCCCTTTTACCTGACGTTTTAGAATGCTGCTTTTTCATCCACGGACAAACCGAACCGACGCTTCTACAACCTCTACGACGCTCTCATGTGACGTGATGATGCTTGATTTTGATGTTACGTCAAAAACACATCTGATGTGTCTACTCGCCTGCCGCAGCGGTTGTTGCCAAGTATTCATTCCCAGGGATCAATACCCACTAATAAACAGTTCCCTTTTAAATTTTTTTTTTTGCGGCCGCAGTACATAATAAACAAAGCCCAAAAAGACGCAACCCACGACTCCGTAATTTTTCCCGCGACTCCTTTTTTAAAATAGCCCAATTGTGTGGGAAAACCGCTACACTGGCAACACTGGATACCGAGGCTGTTTCTCAATATGCGTTCTTGTCTGTTCTGGTGTTCTTGTGGACTTCTGAAACGTCATCAGTCGCTGCCCAAGTACTGTTCCAGTTCAAAGTTCACATCTAGCCAAGTCCAGTTCAAATCCCCGGATGTGTTCTTGATCTGCCCCTTTTACCGAGGATGCATCGAGAGGTGACTTGTGCGGACTTGATACGGGCCATGACCCAGAATTCATTTCGCACCAGGTTCGCACCCTATTGTACGCACCAATGGCGGCGGAGAAAACTCACAACTGTAAGTAATACATTTCGAAATACTTATTGTTGTTGTATCACGAAATGTAGTTGTAAGAGTTTTGATGCCAGAATGTTGTTTAAACTTCAAAGCTACCGTCGAATTTTAAGGTTAGCAACTATTTGAAAATATGCTCAGACGATTTCTTAGTTGAAAAATCCAGACGATCCAGCGCTGGTGTAAGTAACCCTCGGCAAGACCTCCTAAAAAATATAACGTTATGTAAAAATGGTGCTGTCTGTGTTGTTTCTGTAGTGGATAAACATTTGATCTACCATGCTTTGGGTATATCTAATGGGCAGTTGTTTTGCCTGAGGGAAAACGTCTCGGTTACGTATGTAACCCTCGTTCCCTGAGTAGGGAACGGAGACGTTACGTCGGATGACGACGAAATGGGGTTTCGCTTAGAAAGCCTATCAACTTCGAGTATTACAAAACGAGCCAATGGCAAAGAAATGCCATGGGTCTGCGGAATTTGCATGACGTAACTCCGCCCCACCTCGTGGGTATAAAAGGAGGAAGTCTGCAACAGCAGTTTATGTTTCTTCGCTGAGGAGCCAAGACTGAGCTCAGGCGATCCCCGCGGAACAGCGGAAAGTGGCAGGAAGACGTAACGTAACGAGGGTTACATACGTAACCGAGACGTTCCCTTTCGTTGTCACTCCGAGTTACGTCGGATGACGACGAAATGGGGTTACCAGTCTAATCACGCCACCTTCTCAGCTGTCTTCCAGTGCCCTGCGTAAATCTGAGATCCCTGTCGTGAGACTAGCACGGACGAAGGACTCCTATTTAGTACAGGAATACCAAGGTACACTGGGGAGCATATCCCACAATTTTAGAGGAAATATGCAATTATTGCCAACCCAGAGGGGGGGACTTAGAGAATACACATATGACCCGAAGGATGCATATGGAGAACACTGGGGTGTCCAGCCGCAGGTGGAATATTTCAACCCCAGGGGTGGCAAGGTGGCTTGCCAAGGGAAAGACACATGCTCGAAGAGGCTTACAGTGGAAATACACATGTGGGGGTCGCTCAGGGGAGGGACCATGCACACGGGAGGCACCTAGCCGGCGCGCAGGCAATAGACACTGGCGGCGACATCAGAAGTGCTGGAGGAACTCAGGGCTTTCGGAGAAGCTCACCTGAGGGGAATATCGCACGTATCCAGTCCGTGGAGTGGAATGGCGAGCAAGCGAAGACACCTGAGCGGGTCCAGTACTAGCTAGTTGAAGCGAGTACATGAGAGGACACAGGCTCCACTCGGAGATTGTAAAATCTGGCGAATGTGTTCGGTGTCGCCCAGCCTGCAGCTCTGCAGATGTCTGTTAGCGAGGCGCCATGCGCTAGAGCCCAAGAGGACGCCACACTCCGGGTGGAGTGGGCAGTCACACCAAGGGGGCATGGTCGACCTTGCTGCTGGTATGCCAAAGCAATGGCGTCTACTATCCAGTGAGACAACCTTTGCTTGGAGAGAGCCTTTCCCTTCAGCTTCCCACCATAACAGACAAAGAGCTGGTCTGAGGTCCTGAAACACCGCATCCTGTCTACATAGGCGCGAAGAGCGCGTACTGGACAGAGCAGTGCCAAGGCTGGGTCTGCCTCCTCCGGGGGCAGCGCTTGCAGGTTCACCACCTGGTCCCGAAAGGGAGTGGTAGGAACCTTGGGCACATATCCAGGCCGGGGTCTCAGGATCACGTGAGAGTAAGCCGGCCCGAATTCCAGGCACGCTTCGTCAACGGAGAATGCGTGCAGGTCCCCTACCCTCTTGATGGAGGCCAGAGCAACCAGGAGCGCTGTCTTCATTGACAGGAACTTAAGCTCCACTGACTGCAAAGGCTCAAAGGGAGCACTCCGCAGGGCAGTTAGCACCACTGCGAGATCCCAAGAGGGAACGAGAGGAGGGCGAGGAGGATTCAGTCTCCTCGCTCCTCTTCAGGAACCTGACGATCAGGTCGTGCTTCCCCAAAGACTTACCTTCAACAAGGTCATGCTGTGCGGCAATGGCGGCGACATAGACCTTTAGGGTGGAGGGAGACAGCCTTCGCTCCAACCCATCTTGTAGGAAGGAAAGCACGACACCAATCGAACATCTCCGGGGGTCTTCTCGGTGAGAAGAGCACCAGCTGACGAAGAGGTTCCACTTCAACGCATAGAGATGTCTCGTGGACGAAGCTCTAGCGGAAGTGATGGTAGCCACCACCGGTGGTGGTAGGGTACTCAAACCTGCCTCGTCCCGTCCAGGAGCCACACGTGGAGTTTCCAAAGATCGGGACGAGGGTGCCATAGGGTGCCCCGTCCCTGAGAAAGTAGGTCCTTCCTCAGAGGGATCGGCCAGGGAGGTGCTGTCGCGAGGAGAACCAGTTCGGAGAACCAGGTCCTGGTGGGCCAGTACGGCGCAACCAGCATGACCTGCTCCTCGTCCTCCCTGACCTTGCGCAAGGCCCGCGCAAGAAGGCTCACTGGGGGAAACGCATACTTGCGGCCCTGCGGCCAGCTGTGCGCCAGAGCATCCGTGCCGAGCGTGCCCTCGGTCAGGGAATAATACTGGGCGCAATGGGTCGAGTCGTGGGAGGCAAACAGATCTATCTGTGCGTCCCCGAACTGGTCCCAAATCAGCTGAACCGACCGGGGATGGAGCCGCCATTCTCCCGGGAGGAGTTGAAACCGTGAGAGCTCGTCGGCTACACAGTTCAGAGCTCCGGGGATAAAAATGGCACGAAGCGACCTCAGATGCTTCTGGCTCCATAAGAGGAGGTGTCGGGCGAGTTGCGACATACGGCGGGAGCGCAGACCACCTTGACGGTTGATGTAAGCTACAGTGGCGGTATTGTCTGATCGGACTAGTACGTGTTGGCCCTTGAGCACGGCCCGGAAGCGGCGCAGAGCAAGACGTACAGCCAGCAACTCGAGGCAATTGATGTGCCATAGGCGCTGGGGTCCTATCCAGGAGCCCGCGGCAGCACGTCCAGTGCACATGGCGCCCCAGCCCGTGGAAGAGGCATCTGTCGATACAACCACATGCCGCAAAGCTCGTTCCAGGGGCACTCCGGCCCGTAGAAAGCTGAGGTCCGCCCACGGGGTGAAGGTCTGACGGCAGGTCGGAGTAACTGGTACTCGGAGGTGCCGTGTTGCCATGCCCACCTCGGGACTCGGTCGCGAAGCCAAAGCTGAAGCGGTCTCATATGAAGCAATCCGAGCGGCGTTGCCGCGGCTGCAGATGCCATATGCCCCAGGAGCCTCTGAAAAAGTTTCAGTGGAACCGCACTCTTGCCCTCGAACTGTCTCAGGCAAGTCAGCAGTGACTGCGCGCGCTCGCTCGTAAGCTGCGCGGACATGGCGACCGAGTCGATTTCCATACCGAGAAAAGAGATCCTCTGCACGGGGCAAAGTTTGCTCTTCTCCCAGTTGACCCGAAGGCCCAGACGGGCTAGGTGCCGGAGCACTAGGTCCCTGTGTTCGCAAACCTGATCCCGAGAGTGAGCTAGAATCAGCCAGTCGTCGAGATAGTTCAGGATGCGAACCCCGTGTTCCCGAAGAGGAACAAGGGCTGCCTCGACGACCTTCGTGAAGACGTGAGGAGACAGGGCTAACCCGAATGGGAGAACCGCGTACTGATATGCCTGCCCCTCGAAAGCAAACCGAAGAAACGGCCTGTGTCGAGGGAGAATGGAGACATGAAAGTAGGCGTCCTTCAGGTCGATCGCTGCAAACCAATCCTGGGGCCGTACACATTCGAAAATGCGCTTGGCAGTGAGCATCTTGAACGGCAGCCTGTGAAGGGAGCGGTTCAGCACGCGCAGGTCCAGGATTGGCCGTAACCCACCGGATTTCTTCGGGACAATGAAGTACGGGCTGTAGAAGCCGGACCTCATTTCGGCTGGAGGGACAGTCTCGATCGCACCCTTCGCCAGCAGGGTAGCAACCTCCGCTCTCATGATGGGGGCATTGCCACCGACCATAGTGGAGCGAACTCCCCTGAATCAGGGAGGAGACCGCGCGAACTGAATCGCGTAGCCGAGCCTGATTGTTCGGGCGACCCAGCGGGACAGGTGGGGAAGCTCTAACCAGGCTCCCAAGAACTGTACCAGCGGGGTCATGCGAACCACAGACTTCCCGTCGGTGGGGCAACGAGGCGGAATGACTGTCCCGGACGTGGACGGCATAGCGGCCCAGTGTCGGGGCATAGTCATTGACCGCGTCCTGACAGAGGAGACCAGGGAAGGACGAACGTTCCACGGGGGTCTGCTCTGCCAGGGGGCTGGCGACAGAGGGGGATGAGAGCTGCACGGTCCGGGGACGGCGCGTGCTGTCATCCGGCTCTGGGACAGAGGGGGACGAGGGGTGCACGGCTCGGAGGCGGCGCACCGTGTCGTCTGAGAACTCTGTGTGCTCAGGGATGAACATGTCACTTCTTTCTTTAACCACATTAGGGTGCTGCCCACCCGTGGGTGAGCAGCGGGGAGTGGAGAACAAAAGATTCTCCCCCGGCCCTCCACCGGGGGAAGGAGTGGTCCTGCTACCATCTCCTGAGAAGTGAGAGTCATCCCTGAGCAGCCCGTCTCAGGAGCGCCGCTTAGCCCGGCGTTTAGCGGGGGGCGGGGCAGGAGAGGGCTGGGGAGCCTTCTTGCGGCTTCCTCCGCGACCGGGCCCGGGTGGAGGCTGCTGCTTGGGCCGGGCGGGAGGGGGGGGAACCGCAGGAGGGCGCCCTCGGCGGCGAACAGGCTGAGGATTCTGCCCGGTCGGCTGGGTGGAGGCAGCAGCGGGCCGTCGGGGCAGAATGTGCTTAATCGCCTCAGTCTGTTTCTGAGCAGTCGAGAACTGTTGGGCGAAATCCTCGACTGCACCGCCGAAAAGGCCGGCCTGTGATATGGGGGTGTCGAGCAGACGGGACCGCTCGGCATCCCGCATATCAGCGAGGTTCAGCCAGAGGTGTCTCTCCTGGACCACGGCTGTGGACATCACCAAACCCAGGGAGCGTGTGGTCACCTTCGTCGCCCGGAGAGCGAGGTCGGTGGCGGCACGCAGCTCATTGAAGAGCCCTGGGTCCGCCCTCCCCTCGTGCATGTCCTTGAGCATCTGGGCCTGGTAGACCTGCAGAATGGCCATGGCATGCAGAGAGGTGGCTGCCTGTCCCGCCGCTCTGTAGGACTTCGCCACTAATGTAGACGAGTACCTACAGGCCTTGGATGGGTGCTTAGGCTCACCACGAGAAGAAGCGCTCTGAGGACACAGCTGCATCGCAACAGAGCGTTCAACCGGGGGGAGCCCAGTGTACCCACGGGCAGCCGCCTCCTCGAGGGGAGGAAAGGCGGATGAAACCAACGAGCGGTCACGGGAAGACATGGGAGTCTTCCAGGACTTCGAGATCTCATCATGCACATCCGGGAAGAAAGGTATTGGGGTTTGCCGCGGACGGGGGTCCGCGGCCTTACCCAAGTACCAATCATCCAACCGCGAGCGCTCAGGACAGGGTGGAGGGGACCACTCTAGTCCGATGCTCGCGGCGGCCCGGGCAAGCATGGCCGTCATCTCCGGATCAGACTCGGACGCAACCGTATGCACACCGGAAGGTGGCAGCTGTGCCGAGTCTTCACTTCCAAAAGAATCAGACCCACCTTGTGATGCTGCGATAGACATGGCGTCCTCCTCTGGAGCGCCAAAGGAAATCCGCGGGGCATCAGGAGATGGACCCGCGGAAATCCCCTGAACACTCGCGGGTTGCAACACTGGAGAGGGTGCGGCTGGGCACGGACGTGTAGTCGGCGCTTTGTTCCAAACCGTCACCCTCAGATCACCCTGGCCACCAGCCGAAGTAGGGCCTCTCGAGGAGACACTAGATCGGGGTGTGGATGAGGGGACCCTCACTCTTGCGAGATCATGGAGCCTTGATCGTAGTGTTGCGATGGTCATGTTCCCGCAGTGAGAACATGACTCATCCACGAGCGCTGCTCTAGCGTGATCAAAGCCCAAACACACCACTACACACAGCGCTCGTGCCCATCAGAGTCGGCAACCAGTCTACCGCAACCAGAAGTGCACGGGCGGTGCATCTTTAAAAAGACGTGCCCGTGCAAGCTCTTTTTGTGAGAGAAAAGAAACTCTGAGAGTGTTGAAGCGCCCGGGGAGAAACACACTCGCTGGCAAACCACAGCACAGATAAGCAGGAAGTGCGCACTCGCCGGGAGATCGCCGTCACACCAACACCAGAGAATCTCGCTCGTCTGTAAAAGCTGACAGTTCAGAGATGGCTTGTGGAACGAAGGATTAACTTGGCTCCGAAGCGAAAACATAAACTGCTGTTGCAGACTTCCTCCTTTTATACCCACGAGGTGGGGCGGAGTTACGTCATGCAAATTCCGCAGACCCATGGCATTTCTTTGCCATTGGCTCGTTTTGTAATACTCGAAGTTGATAGGCTTTCTAAGCGAAACCCCATTTCGTCGTCATCCGACGTAACTCGGAGTGACAACGAAAGGGAACTACTTATATCAAACGCAAACCTTATTCTAGAGTGCATTTGTCGGTTTGACCAAATAGTTTGCTTGTCTTTATTTCATTTTTTTTACCAAATTATTTTAGAATTGTATTATTTTTCAGTAAAACTTAAATTAAGCATTATTTTTTATCAAGGGACTGCTGAGGAAACTCGGGCCTTGATAGAGTGGCGGGCGGCCAACGAAAGCCTTTTCACCGGGAGGCACAATTCCTCCAAAAGTGGATGGGAGTGAGTATTGATTTTGAGTGCTTGTATAATTCCCTGTATGTCTGAAGGTTTGGAGCTAGATTTGGACACTCTTCATCCATAAAAATTAATACGTTATTGAAGTGGAATCATGTCAATCTTTATGGTTTTATTTTGCCTATTGGCATTTTGTTTCCATTTCTGGTTTGGCCATAACTGCCAAACAGGCCAAAAAAAAAATGGAACAACCTAAAAGATAAATAGGCTACAAGGTAATCTGCCTGTTTTTCTACTTTATGTTACTGAAAGAGCCTTACCAAGATGCCTGTAAAGACATTCCGGTCATATATGAAACCCAACATGGATTCATTGGCCCTTACATTTTATCTTGTAAAATGTAGTTTACTCTGTTTACATTGTTTACTCTTGAGACTGTAAAAAGAATAGTTCACCCCAAAATGAACATTCTGTCATTTATTCACCCACAAGTTTAAGTTGTTTTCAGTTGTTTCACACTTGTAAATAATATTTATTTATTTAATTTTTTTGCTCTACACCAGAGGTCTTCAATCCTGCTCCTGGAGGGCCGGTGTCCTGCAGAGTTTAGTTCCAACTAGGGGTGCGCCGATCCGATACTCCGTATTGCTCCGATACTACCAATTTTTGCCGGATCGGGTATCGCCAGAGGAGACCATCCAAATCCGATCCGATATTGTAGCCTCCCACTGAGCAAAGACACATCCAAAAGACGTCATTCTAACGTCTTTGTCGAACGTTCAGAAGACGTCCACTGAGGAGCCAGAATGAAAGTTTTTGCAACGTCTTTTTTAGACGTCTTTTTAACGTTCACTTTTGACGTCCAAGTGACATAAAAAATGAATGCTTAAAAGACGTCCAGTGAAGAGCCAGAATTAACGTTTTTGCAACGTCTTTTTTAGAAGTCTTTTTAACGTTAACTATGGACGTCCAATTGACATAAAAAGTGAACGTTCAGAAGACATCCAACGAGGAGCCAGAATGAAAGTTTTTGCGACGTCTTTTTAACGTTAACTATGGACGTCCAATTGACATAAAAAGTGAACTTGAAAGTTTTTGCAACGTCTTTTTTAGACGTCTTTTTAACGCTCACTATTGACGTACATGGTGAACGTTCATTAGACATCTTTTTTAAACGTCTTTTAAATGTTCATTATTGACGTCAAAGTTACATCTTTACAGGGTTCTAAATGAACGTTTTTACGACGTCATTTCAATGTCACTTACTACGGTGGCCCAGTAGTGCACAACACAACGAAATTCAAAAAGCAAACATAAGTTCACAACACAACGGAAACAAGCCACAACACAACGCAATAGCCACAACACAACGCAATAGCCACAACACAACGGAATAGCCACAACACAACGGAATAGCCACAACACAACGGAAATGATCCCAACCACTAGGGGGCAGCGTCGGCACTAAAAAGCCGATAGATAGATATTTCCTCAGGAGTCGAATCGGGCAATCGGGACCTTTCTTTTACTGTCTTTGATCGGGACACGACAAGAGATTATCTGTGTAAGTGATGGCATATTAATCTGTGTAATTTATTTTTTAAATTAACAAAATATTTTTAACTGAATCGAGCAGAATAAACTACTTTCGATTTAGACAATTTAGCTCTGCTTTTGTTTCATGAACACCCTGATAGTTCGCTGAAATGTTATCATTTCAACCATTGTCTTCCTAGGCTGGCATGTTTTGTCCATTCTGTGGAAACGATCTGAGAACTATTACAGCCTTTTGCAGCTCTTGTGGCTCTAATGTCCAGTTTTTGTCTGAAGAGGTTGAACGTGGTATGTATGCGTTAAGTCTGCCTTAGAACCTTAAGTTTAAGTCTAAACCTTAAGTTACTGTTATTTGAGCACACTAAGTTTATTAACTAAATTCTGAGTCAGATGTTTCTACCAATTAAAGTTGTTACTTAATAATACCCTTTCTATTATATTGTATCCTTTGATGGTTAGAGTCATCAGTCCATGTTTGTGAGGATGATCTTCTTCGAAAGTACTTCAGAGATGGACACAGTTACAGTGTCATTGTGGATTTCTTGGCATCGAAGCACAACATTAAAATGAGCCTTCGTACCCTAAAAAAAAATTTGAACAGACTGTCCTTGTACAAACGAAAAAACTACTCGCCTTTGGACACTGTCCGGACAGCTATTGTTGGCGAGTTGAATGGTTCTGGACAGCATTACGGTTACCGCACAATGTGCCAGACCCTGCGTCAAAAATACAATCTTACAGTGAGAAGGCAAGATGTAATGCTTATGATTGCAGACCTTGATCCATTAGGCATTGAACAACGCTCAAGAAGAAGATTTGTGAGAAGGGTTTACCATTCTTTGGGGCCAAATCATGTCTGGCACATTGATGGCTATGACAAATTAAAACCATACGGTTTGGCTATAAGTGGTTGCATTGATGGTTACTCACGCAAAGTGATGTGGTTAAACTGTGGAGCTAGCAATAACAACCCAGACATTATAGCTGCTTATTACCTACAGTGTGCCACACAATTTGGAGTCATACCAAAGCTTCTTCGCACAGACTGTGGCACTGAAAATGGAACTATGGCTGCAATCCACTGTTCTCTGAGATCAGTCCACACAGATGACCTTGCAGGGGCTTCAAGCCACATGTATGGCTCCTCAATCACAAACCAACGAATTGAAAGCTGGTGGTCATACTTCAGAAAACAAAGGTATAATAGTCTAAACAGTCATGATATTTAGGGGTTTTCTTGCTGAATTTTAGTTTAATAATCAATTATACATTAGAAAATAACCTATTAAATTAATTCTTAGCTTCACAGACAAGGCTTGTCCTATACTAAAATGCATGTTTGAGCTGTTTTAAATGAGAGCAACTTGCACTGCCAGGATCTTAAAAAATGTCAGTGCCATTGTTTTGTCACAAGATGTACACCAGTAATGTTTTTGTTCTGCGACGTGTTTATAAAAGCTACTTAAATGCCCTAAGTGAACTAAGGCCTAATCCTGGCTTATTCTAAGACCTGTCTGTGAAACCGGGCCTAAACGTCTAAAAGGGATGTTGATATTGTTGGTTTATTTACACAGGACTCAGTTCTGGATGGATCTTCTAAATGACTTGAAAGAGAGGCAACTCTTTAATGGCAGTCATGAACACATATGCTTGGTGCGTTTTGTGTTTTTAAGTGTGCTACAGATGGACCTTAATGAATGCAAAGAAATTTGGAACACTCACACCATTAGGGCAGTTAAACAGTCTCGCTGTCCTTCTGGTAAACCAGATGCAATGTACGCTCTTCCACACAGGTCAGAATATGACTATTAAATATTTAACTTATTTGCATTTTGTAATCGAATTGTTAAAATTATATTTAACATACAACTTCAAGCTCACCATAATGTTGTTCTAAAGCCATATGTCTTACTTCCATATAACAGAAATATTTGATATGATACACAATGTTAGTCTCACTCAGTTTACTTTAATTGTGTTCTTCTGTAAAATTAAACTGAAAGGAGATTGTGGCTAACATTCTATTCCACAGAAGAAAGTCATTCAACTTTGGATTGATGAAGTTTAGTAGACAGTTTTATTTTGGGGAAAAGATTTTATAATTAAAGGTACAGCGATAAAGGTTAATTTGTATTTAGTTTTCACACCAAACTTTTTCCTCTTTCACTTAAAGGTTTAATGGGAGAGAATGCGGATTTCGTGTCTCAGAGGAAGACTTGAACCAGTTTTTCATTGAACCTACTCTTAGTACATGTCAAGATGAACAGCTTCAGGCAAACTTTGAAGAACTGCACGCTCAAAGCAATCTGACTACACCTCACACCTGGGAGACTGGTGTGGAGAACTATATAACTTTAAAAAACATGGCCCGTATTTAAAGGGTTAGTTCACCCAAAAATGAAACTTCTGTCAGTAATTACTCACCCTCATGTTGTTCAACCCCGTAAGACTTTCGTTCATCTTCGGAACACAAATTAAGATATTTTTGATTACATTTGAGAGCTGGATCACTCCTCCATAGGCTTCTAAGGGATTGAAACTTGCCGGCCCAGAAAAGTTATTAAAGACATAGTTAAAATAGTCCGAGTGACTACAGTGGCTCAATCTTAAGTTTATCAAGCGACGAGAATATTTTTTATGCGCAAAAAAATAATAAAAATAACGACTTTATTCAACTATTCATTTCCTTCTCTGTGGGCCTCGAGTGAGTTCACGTAGTGTAACAGCGCAGCGCTTCTGGGTCATACGTCACACGTAGGCTCACTAATTGCCGACGCTGGTCATGTGTGAGTGTGTGTGTGAGACGTACGACACAGAAGCGCTGCGCTGTTACACTACGTGAACTATCTCGAGGCCCACAGATAAGGAAATGAATAGTTGAAATAAAGTCGTTATTTTTGTTTGTTTTTTGCGCACAAAAAGTATTCTCGTCGCTTGATAAACTTAAGATTGAGCCACTGTCGTCACTCTGACTATTTTAACGATGTCTTTCATAACTTTTCTGGGCCGGCAAGTTTCAATCCCTTAGAAGCCTATGGAGGAGTGATCCGGCTCTCAGATGTAATCAAAAATATCTTAATTTGTGTTCCGAACATGAACGAAAGTCTTACGGGGTTGAACAACATGAGGGAGAGTAATTACTGACAGAAGTTTCATGTTTGGCTGAACTAACCCTTTAACATTTTACATTGTTCTACTCAGTGCAATCCAAAACCAGGTGAGTTTTGGATACCAAAGTCCATTGCATTTTTGAACTCTTCATAGCTTTTGGACAATGGCAATTTGATTGTATTGGCACATGTGCTGGCAATGGGAAATTTAGAAGTCCTCTCAAAAGTCAGTTGGGGCTGAGGCTCAATTGTTGAAGGAGGCAGTGAATCCAGTCCTGTAGCAAACATCAGGATGTCCTGGAGGGAGATTCCAGTTTCTTGTTCTGAAAAAAAAAAAAAGCAAAAAAAGCAATGGAATATTATGAAATATGTACAAAACAACAATAAAATATGATGTTCAATCCTTTACCTCCAGTGTCAAGCAGATAGTCTCTCCAGTATCCTAAAATCCTTGTTTCTTCTTGTCGTCTGGTGCTACCAACTTCACTGAGCTGAGCCTTGAAGACAGCCTCCAGTGATTCAGGTGTTAGTTTCTCAACACTGTAGCACATGTAGGGTCTGAATACACTTGGATGTTGTTCCAGGGCATGGATGACATCCAGGGTGGAAAGACCGTCGCTAAATCTGGAAGCAAAACAAAGTAATGATAATAATGATGATATGAATAATGATATGCTCTCAAATTAGGAACCAACTTACCTTTGTACAGAGTATTGGTTTCTGTAAATTATGTACCACTGTATGAAATCCTTAACAATGTTTTCTTTGCCTTCTACACTTTGTGGGTAATCGAAACATCCAGCAGTCTGCAGCAAGCTGGTATACTTATCCATAAGCATGTGTAATTCATCCAATGATGCTGCACTAGATATCTGGTAAATAGGACACATTCAAAAGGAGCAATTCAATTCGAATACATTTTTCTTAAAGCAAATATCAAAAAAATATTGTAACTATTAATCCTTAAACCATTATCACACACACAAAAAAAATCTTAAAATGAGCTTAAATACAAATTTAATGTACCTCAAGTAAAGCTGCCTTCATGGTCTCATCTGTTATATCTTCAACTGTTCCATTAATGTCAGCCCTCCCAGTGAGGTGATTGTATAGCATATCTGAGAGGAAGCGAGGACCTGGACCACCGTGAACAATAGAAACCGCAATCATCTGCCCCGCAAGGAAGTATTCATCTTCTCTGGCAGCTATAGTAAATTGTTTTTGTCCAGTTAGTATAAAACAAGACAATTATGACCAGGGCAGATAAAAAGTAGATTTAAGTAAATAATTTACCTGCACTGTTAAAGGTGAGAAATCTCCTATTTGCTGGACCATCAAAGATTCTCCGTGTCCTTAAACAGTCCATTAGGAGTGTTAGAAACTCACGTTTGGGACCACCTGTGTCCACTGCATCTTCAGTTGTGCCTTCGTCATCTGTGAATTTAACAAGCATGTCGTGTGATGGGTTGTATGATGCACGTCTGAATCCACGAATTGCTCCATCCCAAACATCGGCTCTATTTATGTTGAATCTGCTGCAAGATGTTTTTATTATCTTCAATGAGAGATCTGACACAATGTCTGCAGAAGTTAATACATCTGTGCTGTAATAAATAAAGAGGTTTTGATTAAGCTAAGCAAAATAATAATGAAATAAAAAAAAAGTCAATACATTTAGGAAATTAAGTACCTTTCTTCTTGAACATGTTGTCTGCTATCATCGGACGCTTCCGAGTCACTTTCAATTATTATTGGGGCATAGAGACGTGTGTAATTGCTGTAAAAAGACAGATTAACAGGAATGTACATCCATTGACATACAAAAGTAATTGTAGGCTACTTGTAAAGCAATTCATTTATTTTTTTAAACTCTTTTTGAGGTCATACAAGCAGTTTACGTGTAGCACTTTTGTTGGCCATGTCTGTGTTCTTGGATATTTGTTCCATTTTTTCCTGCTTCCTAGATTTGTCAGAAATATAACAATTATTAAAATAACATTATAACTGACCATTATAAAGACAAAATAAACATTTTCATTTGTTGTAACAAAGTAACTTTGCAAGGTATGAACAATTATGAACTTACTTGGTCCAAAAAAGGCAGAGAGATATCAGGGGGTCTGAAAAACAACTACTGTGAATTAATTTGAACAACTCCACTCCTAACCTCCAAATAATGTCTTGTTAACTATGCTAATACCTGTTTGATGTGCTTCCTGCATTTGGTGTGCTTGCTTCATCTGGAACATCCCATATCTGTAAAAAAAAAAAAAAAAAAAAAAAAAAAAAGAAGAAGAAAAAAAGCCACTTGTTAAAATGAGTTAAAATTAAATGTTATGCAAGGAGACATGCAATTAAATGCACCCACCAAAGTGTCACTCTCATAATGCGGACTGTGAGATGTAGACTTTACTTGCACTTCACTGTCTTCACTAGAAGAATCCCCAGAGCAGTCTTCAAACAACAATGAAAGTAATAAATTCACTTTGATTTAAACCAATTCGTGTAAATAGTGTTTTATACATTATGTCTTTGTAAGATTTTCATTAAATTAAATATGCTTACCATTGGCTAAAAAGTCTTGAAATGTGCTTATAAACAGTGTTATTCTTTGATAAGCCTTTCCAATTGCTTCTTTGTACAGGTGTAGTTTGAAAGGGGTGTTTGTTCCTGGAATGTTTTTCACCTCTGAACCATCTGGGTACAGCAATACATAGGGGCCCTCTTCCATATCCTGATTAAAATCTCTTACTTTCTTTTCAGCTGCAATTAAAATTTGCTCAGATGACCAATTAGGTTGAACATCAAGAGGCAGGGTCTTCCCTCTGATAGGCTTTAGAACACCACCATGTCTCCACATAACTCCAACATAAATCTACACATGAAAAGAATGAAAAAAAAGTGTCACAAACTGATTTATAAAAACTATTTTTTTTCAATGAAAGTAAAACTGACAGATTTAAAGATAATCATGTTTTTGAAAATAGTTGATATCTTTATTTTCTCAATTCCACAACTGGACTGAATTCCATAGGAAACAAATATGGGTTAGGGGGAAATCATAATTCTAACTACCCTATAAAGTAATTATGAAATGGAAGTTACAATAGTCTTCATCCCTATTGTGGCATATAAAAGATACCTTCACTGTTTTTTTATCCTTCTTTGATTCCTGACTTTTCTTAGTAAAGAATGTTTTCCTCTCCTTCTCCTTCAAAGCCCTGAACTTCATGAAGGAATCCACTGAACTTCTCTCTGATTTCCCTGCTTCAAACACATTGTCACATAGAAATCTCTCAAATTATACTCGACAGTTCACCAAGCAGTATTGTTGCCTACCTGCACTCGTGCTTGCCTCATTTTCAGCAGGAATTTTATCTTTTAGAAATTTAATGCTTTTACCACATGCACTGCAAAAAGCAGGACAGCTTTCCAAAGTAGCGCCACAAAATGGACAATACATCGTGATCTGTAAAAAAAATTACGTTACTAACTTCAGGGAAGAAGCAGCCTGTTAAAACGGGGTTCAGACTAACAATAATCTTTTGAAATAAAATCTCAACGCAAAATCACAGTGACTAACTTCTTGGCAAGTAAACAGTAATTATCTATCTACTGCACAAGACAAATATTGTGTTAAAGTGTTTAACAACACTAAAATTAAACATACATTTTAATATGTACTTGTTTGTACTTACATTCACATTCTTCGTGTGTGTCTAGCATCCAGACAGCCAGCGATAACGCATGGGAGATTGAGAGCAATTTACCGTTTCCGGAGACCACCTGTCCCCCTAGTGGTCAGGAGCATTTCCGTTGTGTTGTGGCTATTCCGTTGTGTTGTGGCTATTTCGTTGTGTTGTGGCTATTCCGTTGTGTTGTGGCTATTTCGTTGTGTTGTGGCTTGTTTCCGTTGTGTTGCGGCTTTTTTGCGTTGTGTTGTGGCTTGTTTCCGTTGTGTTGTGAACTTATGTTTGCTTTTTGAATTTCGTTGTGTTGTGCACTACTGGGCCACCGTAACTTACAGATGTCTAAAGGACATTCATACAAGTTTTTTGACATTTCTTGAACTGATTTCAGATATCAAAAATAAACTATTATTTTAATTGTTAATGAGCCCAGAGTTCAATCCTGTCTTACTATTAGATTTATTAAACCACCATGTTCTGGTCAGCAAACCTTCATCAGGTAGGCTATTGTTCCAATTTTGGATGACCACATGGTATTGAATAAAACTCACCCTAGTCATAGTAAAAGCATAGTAAATAAATTACCTATCCTCACACCTTTCTAAGACATGCAAATACATTTTAGTAGCCTTATTGGAAATAAGAGACCTCTGATCTATTAAAAAGGACAAAAAAAATTAATAATAGTTTGAAATGAAAATATTTTTTTTCCATCTTTAATGGTATTCAGCAACATGAACAGGCTGATAAATAAAACAAATATATGGTTACAGTGAACTGGCAAGTGAACAAAAAAACAATATGAAGCCCCCTAAAACTACACACATACAGTACTCATGAAAAATTCCTACACCCCTGTATGCCCTCCACCTCCCTTCCTTCCCGGCGCATGTTTGAGGTGTTCTGCTGCATGAAGCTTGATTGTAGCCTCTGTAGCTTCTTTGTCCCATTTCAAGACTGCAGCTGCAAGAGTTAAACAAAAACAAAAAATATATAAATATGTAAAGAAAACCAGTGTTACATTGCAGTATGTGAAAACATCCAGGTCTGAAGTTCCTTATTCCTCCTGTCAAATATCAATTTAGGGGCAATACTGCACAGACCCATGGTGACTGGTGTGGTATATGGCAGCATACACATGACTGAAGATGGGTTATGTAAACTCACATCGCTGTACGTTAGGAAGGTGTAAGACTGCAATATTTTTCTTAACACTGACACTAGAAAATTGAGGTAGTGAATACAAGTGAGTTGGTGTTAAACTTAAATGTCATGTGGGAAAATGCTGTGTACCTTTAATTGCTTCAAAGGTTTTAGTTGTTTCCAGAGGCAGTTTCTGCTTCTTCCCCTTCCCCTTCATATTAAAATTTGCCATCAGCCGGTTGGTAAAGAGCCTGAGGAAACAAATTCACCATTTAGAAATTACATGTGTGTGGTAATCTACAGGGTTAAGCCTGGTTCACACGGCAGGATAATTAGGCCGATTTTAGCCCCGATTTACCCCTTCCGACAATCTTAAGGATGCTCCGATTATGGTAAAATAATCTGATCAGATATCCCTGCCGTGTGTGGTGTGTTAAGACTGCTCTTGTCTGCTCGGAAGGACATCGGGACCGCTCCGATCTCAAATCGGGGATATCCAACATGTTGGATTTTTTTGGCCCGATTTCTCCTCGTGTGTGTTGTCCCCCGGGGACAAACGAGCACGCAGCCTGTGGACTGTGGCGTGTAGCCAATCAGAAAGTGAAGTGGCGAGGCGCAGAGGAAGCACCGGGAAACAAAATCAAAACAGTCGTCTATGCTCACGTTGTCTACACTTCTTTGACCCGCCTTTTCTTTTGATAACGTTTTTTTTTTTTTTTGGTTAAAAACAAACTACAAACTATCGCCACTGCATCCTCTTCGTCCGCCCTGATTGTTTACTCTGAAGTCACGTTTGATCTCGATGGATTTTTAGAGATTTTCCGTCTGACCTGGGAATGCTCGGGAGTCAAATCGGTTTGTGTGTGATGTGTTGATTTTGCCGTGTGGCTGCACACCACACACGGTACGACCAAAACTGTTAGACCCGTGATTTTTTATCGCCGTGTGTGGGGTCTCTCAGGTTTGGAAAATCGGCCGACAATTTTAAAATCGTCCCGTGTGAACCAGGCTTAACTATAGCATGGGTGAGAGTGCCAAGAGTAGACTAAAGAGATGTGGTTTTGTTTAATCGATTTCAGAAAACAACAGAGACATGACCATTTGATAGCTCCAATGACATACTTTACCTGTCCCTGCACCTGTTGAATCCCCTCCTCTTAACCTTCCATGTCAAGTTTATATGCGGTCTCATGATTGCATTTTAGATAGCATAGATAGCATTTAGATATTAAATAGCATTTAATCTCCTCCATCATCTCCAGCTGCTCTATATGAGCGGATGATAGAGGAGGTCTGCTTAGATTTTTTTTTTATCAATTTTCAATTTTATGAAATATAAAAATGCAGCAGTCAATGCTGTTTTCTGGAGCTCTTCCTATTTTTCCACAGCTTTATTGTTTCAGACAGTGGCCTGGTGTATAGTATAAGTTGGTTTAAATATGTCACATCCTCTGTCGACCGGCAAACTGTGACAAGAAGTGTAACGTGTTTTGTGTTATGCTTGTTACATGTTCCTATATGTAGAGATCCTGTTAAAAATACCTGTCAAGAATTTTGTGGACACAATCCCTTATATCTTTCCCTCCAATTCTGGCAAGTTGCAACACCTTTAAAGAGAGGGGGTAAAATTGTCATGTTAGAAAAACAATAGCCTATAACAAGTTTCACTGATATACCACAGAATATTATATATAAATAAAACAGAGCATGCCTTAAAATTAACATAAATTCTAGATTGTGCATACCAGGGACTCAAAGGCTTCCTTGTCCTTGAGGCGTTCCTCCTCTCTGTCAAACTCCTCCATCGTCTCCAGCTGCTCTATATGGGCAGATGACAGGGAGGCTCGCTTCTTGCCAGCCTTCTGACCTCCATGTGGATATCCACTAATTTAGTAAGCACTTTTTTCTGAAACTCTGAAAACAAAAAGTACCACATGTGTAAAAGCCTCTATGCTGGTTTAAACTGCTGGCAAGGAGCCAATAGGAAAACTATGCTACTGTTGTCCAAATGCTACAGATGTACAAAGTTAAACCTGCTAATGCTGTATGTCCTGTTCCATTCATTTTTATTGTTTTTGATACCAGCTCCAACACTTTAGTACTTACTTGCCATGGACATGGGAAATCGTAAGTCTGTTTCCCTACGAGACCCTGTACTGGCTTCATGTGCCGAGGACCTGTTACTCTGCTCTGAGAAAGACCTCCCAGAGTGTCTTGAGATTGGCGTTTCATAATCTGAAAGACAAAATGTGCCAAATATTACTTTATTGTTCATAATAGTGGACATTTCTCTTGTAGCAAGTTGTGAGCCCATATGATTCATCAAGTTTGGATAACTCGAGGAACCTCAGTGCGCTCTGCTGTACTCAGCAGTCAGTGCAAAGAGATCTATCTACTTTTGGCCATGATATTACTTGATAGAGAATAAATTGAGGTCAGTCATGAAGCTCAGTGAATTGCATTCGGAGGAATACCATCTTTAGACAAATCACTGTGCCTGAACTGCGTGTCATGTCCCATCTGGTCGCTGTGCCTAGACCCGTCGCTGTGCCTGGACCGCTTCCTGTGTTGGTCCAGTTTGTTTTGCTGGGTCCTGTCACTGTGCCCGGACCGGTCACTGTGCCTAGACCCGTCGCTGTGCCTAGACCGCTTCCTGTGTCGGTACCGTTTGCTCTGCTGGGACCCGTCACTGTGCCTGGACCCGTCACTGTGCCTGGACCCGTCACTGTGCCTGGACCAGTCACTGTGCCTAGACCCTTCGCTGTGCCTAGACCGCTTCCTGTGTCGGTACTGTTTGCTCTGCTGGGACCCGTCACTGTGCCTGGACCCGTCACTGTGCCTGGACCCGTCACTGTGCCTAGATCAGTCACTGTGCCTAGACCCGTCGCTGTGCCTAGACCGCTTCCTGTGTCGGTACCGTTTGCTCTGCTGAGACCCGTCACTGTGCCTGGACCCGTCACTGTGCCCGGACCCGTCACTGTGCCTAGACCCGTCACTGTGCCTAGTCCCGTCACTGTGCCTAGACCAGTCACTGTGCCTAGACCAGTCACTGTGCCTAGACCCGTCGCTGTGCCTAGACCGCTTCCTGTGTCGGTACCGTTTGCTCTGCTGGGACCCGTCACTGTGCCTGGACCCGTCACTGTGCCTGGACCCGTCACTGTGCCCGGACCCATCACTGTGCCTAGACCCGTCGCTGTGCCAAGACCGCTTCCTGTGTCGGTACCGTTTGCTCTGCTGGGACCCGTCACTGTGCCTGGACCCGTCACTGTGCCTGGACCGGTCACTGTGCCTAGACCAGTCACTGTGCCTGGACCGCTTCCTGTGCTGGGACCCATCGCTGTGCTGAGATCCATCACTGTGGCTGGACCCAGCACCTCTCGACTGGCTGGCTTGGTTTATATTTGAATGTCCAGAGTCTGAAAAACAAAACCTCAAGTTAATTTACAGTTAAATGCAGATTCATAGAAATACAGAAGACATACAGAAGAAATATGCTCTGAGATTCAACTGGATTTACACGTAATGTGGTTGATTAAATTGTTTGTGGTTGATAAAATGATTTGGTATTCGAGGTGACTAGTTTAATGTGATGATTACTGACTGCCTGAGGACCTGTCCCTGGACCCGGACCCAGCACCCTGCACCTGGTGAGACCTGGCTGAATTTGAATGTCCAGTGTCTGAAAATTACCATATGTAAATTATTAACAATAATTTTGTAACCACCTTCTTCATGTTATAAATATGCAAGAAAAATTATGTTAGAAATTAGTAGATTAAAGTGATGGATACTTACCAGTGAACTTTTTGCTAGATCCAGCAGACTCCATCTGGATGGACTTTGTCACCTTTGTTGGTGGAATGGGAAAGGAGGGCGCCTTGATAATGGCACCTAGACAAATGCAGTATATTAAATAAATGGAAGTACCAGTCATAAAAAATAATGAGCATTACATTCGTAATCTTATAACAATTAATTATATAAGAACTGCATAGGTGAGCAATGTTAACAGCTTGGGTCAGTCACATTCTCTTCTTCACATTCTCTTCACATTCTTCACATACCAGTCACATTCTCTTCTTCCTCCAAATCGTCAGATTCTGTAATTGTACAAATTAACATTTTATAACATTCATTTTACAACATTAATTACTAGTTTTAAAAAAGTGACCTAAAACTTGAGGGCCCCATATGAATTTAGTGTATAGAATTTGATTCTCAAGACAGATTCAGCAATTATCATAGAAGCATACCAAGAACATAGTCATCAAACTTGCGTTTGGTCTTTTTCCTCCTTTCTTCTACTTCCTCATTTTCCTCCTCTTCCTCCTCGACATAGCTTGTCATGTCATAATCATCACATTCACAAATGTTAACTGTAAGGTTAAAGACACAGACACTACAATTACAATAAATATTACCATACTACTAGCATCTTGACTAAGGGTGCTCACCTGATACAATTTTTTCCTTACAATTTTTATTTTGACAGAGGAATGAACCCTATTAGATAATTTACAAAAACTTACCGGAGGTCATTTTACGCTTCACCAAGGTGAATGTCATCCAGTCATCCTGAGGGCTGTGTTGATTGAGAAAAGCTGCCTTTCCCCCTTTTTTTGGCCATCTAATAGTTTTGTTGTCTACATCAATCCAGTTGTCTGAGGCAGTTCCCACAAATGCCACCAGAAATGAATTTATATATAAATAATTCCCCACCACCACACCGCATCATTGTGAGTATATATGCCCCTTACTGCTGATTGGCTGTTCCCTTTCAAGGGAACTCGAGCTGCGTCAAGCTGCGGGAACGCCCCTGCGTTGTGCGTCCTGAAGCACGTATGGAATCAGCCCAATGGAGAGATGGAACGTCATAGGCGGGTGACGTCATCGACCAGGAAACTATAAAGCACCCCATAAACACAAGCGCAATAGCTTCTGTGCCTTCAGTCGCGCTATATGTGAATCTGTCCCTGTGTGAATATTGTCTGTCCTTACATACTCTGCACCACACAAACAATTTATATATATATATATATATATATATATATATTAAGAGAGATATGGCGAACAAACAGCAGTTTAGGGAGTGTGTCCCTCCCTGCTCGCGTTATTTAACGAGTGGGGATACACACGTTCTTTGTGTTGTTTGTTTGGGAGTGTAGCATGCCCAGTCAGCTCTCGAGGGAGCTGATTGTGAGCATTGCGAGCGTCTGCCATTAAGGACGCTCCGCTCCCGCTGGGCGCTCTTTGAGGAGAGCGGTTCGGTGCGCGCTCCCTGCGGTTCGGGTCCCGCTCTTGCCGAGGCAGAGCGACGACGCGTATCGTGGGGATCGCATATGGATCTCTCAGCGGGGTTAGAGACGGGCTCTGCCTTATCTCTCCCTTCACCTGTGAGATCCAGTGCCTCAGTATTTGAATGTGGTAGCAGACTCCCTGTCGAGGCAGGGGCCGAGGCCGGGGGGTTGGAGTCTCCACCCCGAGGTGGTGGAGCTCCTTTGGTGAGTTTCGGTCGCGCCGAGGTGGACCTATTCACTTCCAAGGTGACCACACACTGTCATCTGTGGTTTTCCATCAGCCATCCAGCCCCTCTGAGGTTGGACGCTATGGGGCAGCCGTGGCCGAGGTCACGTCTGTTCACCTTTCCCCCGATTGCTCTGCTACCTGGAGTTCTGGAGAGGGTTCGCCGGGACGGGGTCAGCCTACTACTAGTAGCCCCGTTCTGGCCGGCCCGAGTATGGTTTGCGGACCTGATTTCTCTCCTGGACGGTTCTCCTTTGGAGCTCCCGGTCAGGAGGGATCTACTCTCTCAGGCGGGCAGCATGATATTTCACCCCTGCCCAGTACTGTGGGCTTGGCCTCCGAGGGGGCCCAGCTCATGAACTCTGGTCTCTCAACCGAGGTTGTTGAGACCATTCTTCACTCCAGAGCTCCATCCGCGAGGAAGCTTTATGCCTTGAAGTGAAAACTTTTCACTTCTTGGTGTGGAGAACACCTGCAGGACCCGGTTAACGGCCCAGTGGGTGCAGTGCTGGAATTCCTGCAGGAGCGCTTCTCCACAGGGCTATCCCCCTCCACACTAAAGGTGTATGTGGCGGCACTGGCTGCTCACCACGTCCCTTTCCGTGGAGTTTCTCTGGGGAGACACCCGCTTATAACTCGTTTCCTTCGTGGCACATTGAGGCTGAGGCCAGCAGTTCGTACGAGGGTGCCGGCCTGGGATCTGGCCATCGTATTAGAAGGTCTTTCCCAAGCTCCTCTTGAACCTATCGAAGAAGTTCCTGAGAAGTTTCTCACGTTTAAGACTATCTTTCTTCTTGCTATCTCCTCACTAAAGAGAATCTGTGATTTGCAGGCTCTGTCGGTTTCACCCTTGTGCCTGGAATTTTCGCCTGGCATGGTTAAGGCTTTTTTGCGTCCTAGACCAGGTTACGTTCCCTAGGTCCCTACTAATGTTGTTAGACCTACAGTTCTGCAGGCCTTCTGTCCTCCTCCATTTCTGTCGTCTGACCAGGAGAAACTTAATTTACTCTGCCCTGTTAGGGCGTTAGACGCCTATATCCACAGAACTGCCCTGTGGAGGAAGTCAGAACAACTATTTGCGTGTTTTGGGCCACCCAAGAAGGGGTGTCCCGTGTCTAAACAGAGAATAAGCAAGTGTGTGGTCGAGGCTATCTCACTTGCCTATGAGTCGGCTGGTCAGCCTTCACCTTGGCTGTACGAGCCCACTCTATCAGGATTATGGCGGCTTCTAAAGCCTTATTGTCAGGAGTTTCCCTCAGTGACGTTTGTGATGCGGCTGGATGGTCTTCACCGCATACTTTCATTAAGATCTATGACCTAGACTTAATTCCTTCCCCTGGGGCACAGGTGCTCTCGCCCTCTGTGCGCTAGTTCTCACATGGCGGTCACTTGGTCCTATGGCTACGTGGGTATTAGCGTTCCCACAGCTTGACGCAGCTCGAGTTCCCTTGAAAGGGAACGTCTCGGTTACGTATGTAACCTTAGTTCCCTGATAGGGAACGAGACGCTGCGTCATTCCACCATACTCCCGGCATTCCCGCTAGCACTTCCTTCAGGCCTATCAGAAGCTATTGCGCTTGTGTTTATGGGGTGCTTTATAGGTTCCTGGCCGATGACGTCACCCGCCTATGATGTTCCATCTCTCCATTGGGCTGATTCCATACGTGCTTCAGGACGCACAACGCAGGGGCGTTCCCGCAGCTTGACGCAGCGTCTCGTTCCCTATCAGGGAACTAAGGTTATATACGTAACCGAGACGTTTTCTGTGCACAGTCTGCCCAATTTCAAACATTGTTTAACATTGTTGAATCCACCTTTAAGTGCTCTGAACTCAGTTATGACAAAATATAGAATGGTACATCTACAAAGAGGTTAATTAAGATAAAACTGCCAACCTTCAAATTCTGTGTTCTATACCATGGAGGAGAGGTATGAGGACAGAACCACCATTTTCATGAGGGAGGCAGGCCACCTTGCGGAACAGATCAGTTTCAAGCAGTTGTCGTCTATTCATCCTGCCTCGTCCATTTCTTGTGTACACTATATTTAGCCGTTTTGAGCTGCATGGCTTTTCAAACAACGCTGATGTGTAACGCTGGTGCAGGACATCGCATAACACAATCCCGTCTCCTCTTCTTTCTCTGATAAAAGCAAATCTTTCACTTCGCAGGAGAAAACAATTGTTCTTTTCCTTTGTAGAAACAAACATTCGGTGGCGTGCTTCAGGCTGTGTTTTGCTCTTGCTGGCGTTTGCATATTCAATCTCGGATAATCGCCTGGCTACCTGTGCCAGGGGATTTTTCCCACTCCGTACATGTTTCTTGATTTGTTGGAGATGGTTTTCAAAAGGGAAACCGGAAATATCATTCAATGAGCAATTGAAGCGGCGGACATCCTCATGAAGGTGAATCAGTCCTTGTACATTGTATACTGAAAAACAGGGGCGGTTTCTTCATTAGGGCGATTGGGCGACGCACCACCAAAGTGTGAAAGGGACTTTTTCAATCACATTCACAATCTCATTCACCACAGAGTTACGCTAGCCGTCACTGTGCCTCTGGATATAGTCCAATCAGCGTCATGTCACGTTCTGTGGAGTACCGCCTCTTTTTGGGCGATTTCACTCTGGCTGAGAATCGCCCAGAGTGTTCCCATAGACTTACATTCAAAGATGTTCTTTTTCGAACTGCAAGGCACTGCAATGCATTCTCTATGGGTTCCGGGAGGGCTCGCACTAACGTGCTTACGTCATCATACGTATCCTTAACTTGTGCAGCGATTGGTGGGAACAAACATACACTATTAAAAATCTTTAAGATTAAGTGACAAATAATATTTGAAAACAATTTTGAATTTAAACAACAAGAAAAAATGAAACACTACTTTAATATCTTTATCAAATGTGATTTAAAAAATAAAAAAGAGAATGAGAGCGAGAGAGACTGTTGAGACATCTCGCGAGTTGAGGCCAGTTGAACTTGAACAACGTCATGGCGAACGCAGTTAATTCTATCGTGTCATTAAAAGAAATACCATTCAGCCGTCGTAGTAATCAAGACCAGAGCTCATTTCAGGAGCAGGAGCAAGTAACAAGTTAGCAACAGGAACAACAAGATCCAGGAGGGCCTTGGGAGAAGAAGACAAGCAGAGGCTGTCTAAGGAGGTATTTATTGCTGACCATTTAAATACTCGAGTGTTGGAAAATCTCACTTTGTTTTTACAATCAGTTTAGGAAAGGATGGTAGCAGTCTTTTTTACTCCTAGCATTGTACTTTGAAATTTGTACATTCCATTCGAACACCAACACAATCTTCATCCTACACGTCAACGATTCAGTCAACAATGTTATTTGTCGCCACCTAGTGGAATCTTTAATAAAATAAACTATCTGAGTGGATTGAAAATGCATTTACTGGTCAAAAACCCCTGTCAAACTCCATTTGAGCTTGAATTTTGTTAAAATGTTAATTAACGTAACAACACACACACACACACACACACACAAATCATCGCTGTCGGACGGAAGCCTTGTATGTCCAAAACTGTTACTTTTCAGGAAACAAAAGACAACGTCTACGGTTACGTATGTAACCCTCGTTCCCTGAGTAGGGAACGGAGACGTTACGTCGGATGACGACGAATGGGGTTTCGCTTAGAAAGCCTACCAACTTCGAGTATTACAAAACGAGCCAATGGCAAAGAAATGCCATGGGTCTGCGGAATTTGCATGACGTAACTCCGCCCCACCTCGTGGGTATAAAAGGAGGAAGTCCGCAACAGCAGTTTATGTTTCTTCGCTGAGGAGCCAAGACTGAGCTCAGGCGATCCCCGCGGTAAAGCGGAAAGTGGCAGGCAGACGTAACGTCTCCGTTCCCTACTCAGGGAACGAGGGTTACATACGTAACCGTAGACGTTCCCTTTCGTTGTCACTCCGAGTTACGTCGGATGACGACGATTGGGGTTACCAGTCTAATCACGCCACCTTCTCAGCTGTCTTCCAGTGCCCTGCGTAAATCAAGATCCCTGTCATAGACTGGACGAAGGACTCCATTTAACACAGGAATACCAAGGTACACTGGGAAGCATATCCCAAGCTAGGGGAAGTATGCAATTAATGCCAACCCAGAGGGGGGGGACTTAGAGAATACACATATGACCCGAAGGAAACATATGGAGAACACTGGGGTGTCCAGCCGCAGGTGGAATATTTCAACCCCAGGGGTGGAAAGGTGGCTTGCCAAGGGAAAGACACATGCTCAGAGAGGCTTACAGTGGAAATACACATGTGGGGGTCGCTCAGGGGAGGGACCATGCACACGGGAGGCACCTAGCCGATGCGCAGGCAAGAGACACTGGCGCCGACGTCAGGAGTGCTGGAGGAGCTCAGGGCTTTCGGGGAAGCTCACCTGAGGAGAATATCGCACGTATCCAGTCCGTGGAGTGGAATGGCGAGCAAGCGAAGACACCTGAGCGGGTCCGGTACTAGCTAGTTGAAGCGAGTACATGAGAGGACACTGGCTCCACTCGGAGATTATAGAATCTGGCGAATGTGTTAGGTGTCGCCCAGCCTGCAGCTCTGCATATGTCTGTTAGCGAGGCGCCATGCGCTAGAGCCCAAGAGGATGCCACACTCCGGGTGGAGTGGGCCGTCACACCAAGGGGGCACGGTCGGCCTTGCTGCTGGTATGCCAAAGCAATGGCGTCCACTATCCAGTGAGACAACCTTTGCTTGGAGAGACCCTTCAGCTTCCCACCATAACAGACAAAGAGCTGGTCTGAGGTCCTGAAACACTGCGTCCTGTCTACATAGGCGCGAAGAGCGCGTACTGGACAGAGCAGTGCCAAGGCTGGGTCTGCCTCCTCCAGGGGCAGCGCTTGCAGGTTCACCACCTGGTCCCGAAAGGGAGTGGTAGGAACCTTGGGCACATATCCGGGCCGGGGTCTCAGGATCACGTGAGAGAAAGCCGGTCCGAATTCCAGGCACGCTTCGTCGACGGAGAATGCGTGCAGGTCCCCTACCCTCTTGATGGAGGCCAGTGCAACCAGGAGCGCTGTCTTCATAGACAGGAACTTAAGCTCAACTGATTGCAGAGGCTCAAAGGGAGCACTCTTCAGGGCAGTTAGAACCACTGAGAGGTCCCAAGAGGAAACGAGAGGAGGGCGAGGAGGATATAGTCTCCTCGCTCCTCTCAGGAACCTGATGACCAGGTCGTGCTTCCCTACCGACTTACCTTCGACGGGGTCATGATGTGAGGCAATGGCGGCAACATAGACCTTAAGGGTGGAGGGAGACAGCCTTCGCTCCAACCCTTGCTGAAGGAAGGAAAGCACAACGCTGATCGAGCATCTCCGGGGGTCTTCTCGGTGAGAAGAGCACCAGTCGACAAAGAGGTTCCACTTCAACGCATAGACGTGTCTCGTGGACGACGCTCTAGCGGAAGTGATGGTACCTGCCACCGCTGGTGGAAGGGTACTCAAACCTACCTCGAGCCGTCCAGGAGCCACACGTGAAGGCTCCAGAGATCGGGGCGAGGGTGCCACAGGGTGCCCCGTCCCTGAGAAAGAAGGTCCTTCCTCAGAGGAATGGGACAGGGAGGTGCTGTCGCGAGGAGTACAAGTTCGGGGAACCAGGTCCGGTTGGGCCAATACGGCGCGACCAGAATGACCTGCTCCTCGTCCTCCCTGACCTTGCGCAAGGTCTGCGCAAGAAGGCTCGCTGGGGGAAACGCATATTTGCGGCCCGGCGGCCAGCTGTGCGCCAGTGCATCCGTGCCGAGCGTGCCCTCGGTCAGGGAAAAATACAGGGCGCAATGGGTCGAGTCGTGAGAGGCAAACAGATCTATCTGTGCGTCCCCGAACTGGTCCCAAATCAGCTGAACCGACTGGGGATGGAGTCGCCATTCTCCAGGGAGGGGCTGAAGCCGTGAGAGCTCGTCGGCTGCACAGTTCAGCGCTCCGGGAATGAAAATGGCTCGAAGCGACCTCAGATGCTTCTGACTCCATAGGAGGAGGTGGCGGGCGAGTTGTGACATACGGCGGGAGCGTAGACCACCTTGATGGTTGATGTACGCTACAGTGGCGGTATTGTCTGAACGGACTAGCACGTGTTGACCCCGGACCAACGCCCGGAAGCGGTGCAGGGCAAGACGTACTGCCAACAACTCGAGGCAATTGACATGCCATAGCCGCTGGGGTCCTGTCCAGGAGCCCGCAGCAGCATGTCCATTGCACATGGCGCCCCAGCCCGTGGTGGAGGCATCTGTTGGGACAACAACATGCCGGGAAGCTCGTTCCAGGGGGACACCCGCCCTGAGAAAACTGAGGTTCGACCACGGGGTGAGGAACTGACGGCAGGTCGGAGTAACTTGTACTCGGAGTGTGCCTTGTTGCCATGCCCACCTCGGGACTCGGTCGCGAAGCCAAAGCTGAAGCGGTCTCATTTGAAGCAATCCGAGCGGCGTGACCGCGGCTGCAGATGCCATATGCCCCAGGAGCCTCTGAAAATGTTTCAGTGGAACCGCACTCTTGCTCTTGAGTTGTCTCAGGCAAGTCAGCAGTGACTGTGCGCGCTCGCTTGTAAGCTCCGCGGACATGGCGACCGGGTCGATGTCCATACCGAGAAAAGAGATCCTCTGCACGGGGCAAAGTTTGCTCTTCTCCCAGTTGACCCGGAGGCCCAGACGAGCTAGGTGCCGGAGCACTAGGTCCCTGTGTTCGCAAACCTGATCTCGAGAGTGAACTAGGATCAGCCAGTCGTCGATATAACTCAGGATGCGAACCCCGTGCTCCCGAAGGGGAACAAGGGCAGCCTCGACGACCTTCGTGAAGATGCGAGGAGACAGGGCCAGCCCGAAAGGGAGGACCGCGAACTGGTATGCCTGCCCCTCGAAAGCAAACCGTAGGAACGGTCTGTGGCGAGGAAGAATGGAGACATGGAAGTAGGCGTCCTTCAGGTCGATCGCTGCAAACCAATCCTGGGAACGCACGCATTCGAAAACGCGTTTGGCGGTGAGCATCTTGAACGGCAGCCTGTGAAGGGAGCGGTTCAGCACGCGCAAGTCCAGGATTGGCCGTAACCCACCGGTTTTCTTGGGGACAATGAAGTAAGGGCTGTAGAAGCCGGACCTCATCTCGGCTGGCCGGACCTCATCTCGATTGCACCCTTCGCCAGCAGGGTGGCAATCTCTGCTCTCATGACGGGGGCATTGCCACCGACCAAAGAGGAGCGGACTCCCCTGAAGCGGGGAGGAGACCGTGCGAACTGAATCGCAAGCCGAGCCTGACGGAACGCGCGGGACAGACGGGGAAGCTCTAGCCAGGCTCCCAGGAACTGAACCGGCGGGATCACGCAGACGACAGGCGTCCCCCCGGAGGGGCAGCGAAGCGGAGTAACTGGCCCAGACGTGGACGGCATAGCGGCCCGGTGTGGGGGCACAGTTAGCAACCGCGCCCTGACAGAGGGGGCCAGGGGAGGACCAGGCTGGTCGTCCCGCGGGGGCCTGCTCTGCCAGGGGTCTGGCGACAGAGGGGGACAGGGGCGAAGCGGTCCGTGGACGGCACGCCGTGTCAACCACCTCTGGGACAGAGGGGGACGAGGAGAGCACGGCTAGAGGGCGGCGCTCTGTGTCGTCCGAGAACTCTGTGTGCTCAGAGACGGGAGAGTCAGTTCTTTGCGAATAAGGATTCTTCCCCGGCCCTCCACCGGGGAGAGGAGTGGTCCTGCTCCCAACTCCTGGAAAGAACTGAGTCCCATCTCTGGGGAGCCCCTCTCAAGAGCGCCACCTAACCCGGCGTGTAGCGGGGGACGGGGCTGGAGAGGGCTGTGGCGGCCCGGGTGAACGGGCGGGGTGGGAGCCGCGGGGGGCGCCCTCGGCGGTGGGCAGACCAAGGGACCTGAGCGGACGGAGGGGCCGTCGGGGCAGAGTCGACCTCAACCTGCTCCATCCCCGAGGAGCCCGTCTCAGGAGCGCCGCTTAACCCGGCGTGTAGCGGGGCTAGAGAGGGCTGTGGCGTCCGCCCGCGGCCCCCAGAGCCGGCCCGGGTGAACGGGCAGGGTGGGAGCCGCGGGAGGGCGCCCTTGGCGGTGGGCAGACCGCGGGATCTGAGCGGACGGCGGGGCCGTCGGGACAGAATCAACGTCAGTTTGCTCATGGACGGCTGAGAGCTGTTGGGCCAGCCCTCAACCGCACCGCCGAAGAGGCCGACCTGGGATATGGGAATGTCGGACAGACGGGTCCGCGCGACATCCAGCACATCAAACAGGTATGGCCACCGAATGGTGAGCATCACCTGACCCAGGGAGCGTACGGCCACTTTCGTCGCTTGGAGAGCAAGGTTAGTGGCGGCGCGCAGCTCAGTGAAGAGCCCTGGGTCAGTCCCGCCCTCGTGCAGGTCCATAAGCATCTGGGTCAGGTAGACCAGCAGAATGACCATGGCACGCAGTGAGGCGGCCGCCAGTCCCGTGGCGCTATAGGATCTCGCAACAAGCGTAGACGAAAAACTACAGGCTACGGACGGGTGCTTAGGATTGCGCCGAGAAGAAGCACTCTGAGGACACATAGCATCGCAACAGAGTGTTCAGCCGGGGGAACCCCAGTGTACCCACGGGCAGCGGCCCCATCGAGGGGAGGAAAGGCGGATGAGATCAGCGAATGGTCCCTGATCTCATCATGCACGTCCGGGAAGAACGGTATTGGGGTTTGCCGTGGACGAGGGTCGGCGGCCTCACCCAAAAACCAATCGTCCCGGGAAAGCATGGCCGTCATCTCCGGATCAGACTCGACGAGTCGTCACTTCCAGGAAAATCAAACCCACCTAGTGAAGCTGCTACAAACATAATATCATCCTCTGTAGCTTCAAATGAAACACACGGGCCACCATTTTTTTTTTTTTTTTTTTTTTTTGGGTAGACCCGTGGGAATCACCTGTTCACTAGCGGGCACCGTCATTGAAGAGGGGGCTGGGGTCGCAGACACATAGTCGGCGCCTTGTTCCAGACCGTAACCCTCAGGTCACCCTGGCCACCAGCCGAAGATCGGGGGGTGGATGAGGGGACTCTCACTCATATGAGTTCACCGAGTCTCGACCTACATGACGCGATGATCATATTTCCACGGAGAAAACATGAGTCATCCACGAGCGCTGCTCTAGCATGATCAAGCCCAAACATACTAGACAACGCTCGTGCCCATCAGAGTCCGATACCAAGCTGCCGCACCATTCATTTTTTTTTTTTTTTTTTTTTTTTAAATGCACGGGCGAGCCGTCTTTAAAAAGACGTGCCGCATGCGAGCTCTTTTAGTGAGAGAAAACTCAAGTGTTGAAGCACCCGGGGAGACACGCACCGACTGGCAGACCACTGCAACGGATCAGCAGGAAGCACGCGCTCGCCGTAGATCGCCGTCACACCAACACTCGAGGTACTCGTTTGTAAAGCTGACAATTCAGAGATGGCTTGTGGAGAGAAGAATACACTTGGCTCCGAAGCGAAAACATAAACTGCTGTTGCGGACTTCCTCCTTTTATACCCACGAGGTGGGGCGGAGTTACGTCATGCAAATTCCGCAGACCCATGGCATTTCTTTGCCATTGGCTCGTTTTGTAATACTCGAAGTTGGTAGGCTTTCTAAGCGAAACCCCATTCGTCGTCATCCGACGTAACTCGGAGTGACAACGAAAGGGAACCTGTTTTAAGTTGATTCCTGCACATCTCAAACCCTAAAGTTAAATCTATTAAAAAGTCTGCATGCGATAAAGTTGATCTGAAACATTTGCCCCCCCTGAGAGATTTTGCAGGAGCCGCCACTGCTGAAAAATATTTTCCGTACAGTTCAGCACAGCGGATGACAAAGTGTGAGATGAGTTCATGGGCATATTGAAGGTATGCATTGCGAGTGCTCTCATCAGAGTCCAACATAATTGACATGGCTACTGTCAAGGACAGGAAATGGTAGTATCTTTCAGGAGATAACACATTCTTCAGTACCACTGGTCCAGTATACAACAAAAACTGCCGAAATTCTGTGGCCTTCCACCGGTCCAGCTCTTCTAGACCGCGGGGCTGACGAGCAAATTCACTAGGCATTTTTCCTCTTAGGCCGTTTAGGTTTTGCGATATTTGCTCCTTTTGCCTTACAGATAAGCGGCAAAGTGTTGGGCCCCGAGTCAAGAAGATTAACATCAGTCGAACTACTCCCAAGTTGACCATATGCATGTAGTCTAAGACAAATGAGCTAACACAGGAAATTCCAGCAGCAATGAAGGGGCTGGCACCAGTTTGATGGTTCTTGTACTCTACTGCACTGAAAGCTTCATCTGTTCGCAAGGGGCATCCCTGTTCATTGAATACCACTCTTCTTGTGACGTAAGCACCTTTGGTGATGCACCTCTCACAACTGTGATAGGCATTGTGGTTCTTAATGCGCTTCAGATAAGCTCTTGCTGGTGCGTCACAGATCAGTGCTTGAATACGAACAGTGTAGGTCTTCCCTTCATGAATTATGCCATTGTCTGTGAGATGCTCACACTCCATCAAAAAATCCTCAAGATATTCTTCAAGAGGATACGGTTTTTTGTCTCCACAAAAGAGAGCTACCACAAAAGGCTCAAAGTTGTGAAACTTCGCAAGTATTGGCCAGAACTGGACTTTGCTGCTTTTGAAGAGTGGGACACCATCAATATTGATGCTGAGGTTTATCACATCATGATCATGTCTGAAAGACATTGTCTGTGTTAGTAATTGACAAATCCCCCTTTCTAACCCAAAATAAATATATTGCCCACCGCATTTTGGCTCAGATCCTACGGCTCGTGGTGTAGCAAGGAGTGTTCTCGCATCCTTTGCTAGCAGGTGTCCTTGCCTTCTTAATATTGTCAATAATTCATTTAAGGATCTTTGTGTGGTTTTGTTCTTTGTAGACCATTGTCTTAAGTTCTCTTCTAAATCTGGAACATCCAATTCAGCATCATCATTTAGAACTTCTTTTTCTGAATCAGAAGACACATACTCCACATCAGTGTCAAAGTCTGATTCATCTGTTGTTGAACTGTCAGTTGCTGAATAAATACATTCAAAAATGCTTGCACTGTCACCCTGGTTACGTAAGCCACAGGTTGATCTATCGTGAACTGATCTCTGACTTTCATGGTCATCATCACTGTCAGAATGCAGGAACTGATCCATTTCTGCCTTCCTTTTGTGCCATGCTTTTAAATAAGCCATCTGTAATACATAGTTTGATCCTGAATACGATTCTGAAATGTGCTTCCTCACAATAAATTGTTTTGCTATGCCAAACGTTCTCAAAGCTCTAACTATATGTATGAATAGAATGTCACTCAAAAAAGAGTCATGCATTAGGCTATGTTTACACGGAAACGTTACGCTGCGTTATCACTTTTTATTCTGCGTTTAGACGAGCGTTATGGGGGGGGGAATCCACGTGCATATAGTGACGCAAACGTGTGTGAAATTCGATGTAGTATGCACTCCAGGCGGCTAGGTGGCAATGTAAAGCACTGCCACACAACAACACCAATATCTGAGAATATTTTGTACAACTGCTGAAAAGACTCTTGTACGCTTATCAGCTGCTAGCGCAACTTGAATGTCCGACGTATGAAAACAATCCGACATTTTGGTTGTTATTTTCCTGTACTAGCGCATGCCTGTGACGTAAACGCGTACGCGACGAGAGCCACCGTGAGCAGATTTGCGTTTTTACCCTTTAGACGGGAACGTGACGGTGGAACTTTAAGATTTCCACTCTGGAGGGTGGTTTCACTTTTTTGCGTTTTTAAGCCCCCAAAACGCTGTCGCCGTGTAAACGAAAGGCACATCCGATAAAATATTTTTACGTTTTCACCCGGAATGGGCCTTAGTCCAGTGGTTCTCAAACCTGTCCTGGCGCCCCCTCAACACTGTACGTTTTCTTTGTCTCCCTAATCAAACACACCTGATTCAACTCATTAGCTCATAATCACATGGGTTAATGAGCTGATGAGTTGAATCAGGTGTGTTTGATTGGGGAGACAAGGAAAAAGGAAAACGTGCAGTGTTGAGGGGGCGCCAGGACAGGTTTGGGAACCACTGCATTAGTCAAGGTTTATGTGACGTAGTCAGACTGTAGTCAGAATGTAATTGATTTTTATTTTACTTTTTTATTTCAAATTATTTTTTAAAACAAAAAAGTCATCAGTACTTTTTGGTGTATTGATGAAGAGGGGTTTGTGCTAGGGCTTTGCAATTAATTGAATTTCAAGTTTGGCTCCCAACGATCACCAAAATAGTACGATCTAGTAAAAACTATTATTTTGCCATGTTTTTTTTTTTCAAGAACAGTCTTATTTTGCCTTGTATTCTGAATGACACGCCCACATCCGCCCCTACCAAAGCTATAAACTCTCTCAGCTTGAATGTTTAAACTGATAAGACTTAAAAAGAAGTGAAAATTATCAACTTTAGTTATGATGCACATTGCATCATAACTAAAGTTGATCATTTTATCTTCTTTTTAAGTAATGCTGTCCCGATTATGCAAGTGACAATTCCGTCATGTCCTGACTCCTAAATGCGAGAGTGTAGTTTCGACGCTTGCCTTGTCCAACACATTTTGAGAGACAGAGAGAGAAGACGCGGCACCGCTGAACACTCATCTGGGAAATTGCGTCTGGGAGAAAGTTTTTAAATTATTGATTTGATTTTATAATATGTGTGGATTAATTTAGGCTACACATACAATCTAAATGCTAAAGTGAATCAATGTTTGCGGGGGAATTTTCCGCATTAAGTGGTAGACCTGCAGGAATTATTAAAATACTTATTAAAGTATTATCTGTTATATTATTTATTTTAATAGTTCAAAAAGTTAAATAAATGTTCAAATTAAGATTTTTTTGTTGAAAGGTGTCTTTTTAATAAATGCAACACGTTCCCAAAGTCATGTGAAATAATCGTGTTACATAATTGTGACTTCAATACTGACCAAAATAATTGCATTATGATTTTTTCCATAATCGAGCAGCTCTAGTTTGTGCTCAATCCAAACTAGTTCCTAGTACATTCAATTTAGTTTGAGAAACAACAAAGGTTTTCTGCTTGAACAGAAACTTACCTCTTTTTTATCTTTATTGCTTCAACCTAAAAAAGAGATAAAGAAGAATATCCAAATTACAAAACTATTTAATATACAGAAACATACAGATTTGTATTCACAAAACATCTTATGGCTAAAAGCAGCTCTTATAACTTGCCGATTTAGGATAAACTCTTAAAAAAATGGGCATGTTAGTCCTAATTTTAGGACTTTTTCTAAGAGTATTTTAAGAAAGCATTTTAGCTAAGACAACAATTATCATACTGTATTTTCAGAAAGTTTTGGAATATTTATTCTCTCCCCAAATTTGTCACTAATAAAACACAATAAAAAATAATTTAAAGGCTTATATTGACCAATTACAATTTTGTTTACATCTACCTTGTAAATATATTTTTTGCCATTTTATTAAAGTTTTCACATGCAAGTCAACAACAATTACAATTTTAACAATATTTCAAGACTAATCTTTCTTTGTAAAAAGCATACATTTTATCATACATTTCAAAGTTAAGGATTCATTAGTTTGAATTGGAACAAAAACTGTAACATCATTTATTTTACAGTAAAAACTTTATAATCTATCCAAAACTAGTCAACGAAATCTTGTCTAAACATTCAAATTTCGTCTGCAACATGTTTTTATGATATATTAATATAGGGCAAATAAATGTTAATTTGCAGTTATACGTTGCTTATACAAAGACATTTTATTTAAATATTGCGATTTATATTTAAAGTCTTTTTAGACGTTGACGGGTTTTCATGGATTGCCTCCGATAATTTGCGTTTGAATAGCACGCGCTCTCCTCGTGTTCACGTTAGCTAGCAGATGAGTTGCCATGCAAATGATGGATATCTCTATTTTCATACAGATTACATAAACAGAGAATATGCATTTTCGTTTTGAATTCGATCATTTAAAAGTAGACAATTAAATTATTATAAAGATATATTGCTTATGCCTGTGTTCGCTGAGTTTTGTTTAAGTTTAGACACGTGCTCCAGAAGAAAAGTTAACGGAGAGGCAGAAAGCACACCGTTTATTTTCTTTATTTTACAAAAAAGCACAATGTTTTGTTTCGATTGTAAGTGGACACATAAAAAAAGTAGACATTTAATTTCTTTTTATATTTCTTAAGTCTGTATGACCATAAATGACGGAGTATGTTAAGTCCATTTTGAAGCTCGGGGGGAACAGCAAACGATGTGATCTAAACTTAACTGAATAACATATTAAATTGATGTGTTTTTTTTTTTAACTTACCTGTTCTCGTACACGCCGTGTCTCGATCTCCACGTGTCGGTCTGCAGCATCGGTAGGATCCTTTTCCTGGTGACGTTGCAGTGTGACGTGGCGATTCTTCTTCTTTTTTGATTTTTTTTTTTTAACGGCGGTTGCAAACTGTTTAGTTCATTACCGCCACCCCCATGAATGATCTCCTGCTTACATATATCATTATATATATATATATATATATATATATATATATATATATATCCATCCAGCTTGGTAGCTATCAGAAACTCAAATAAATATTTAATTATTTTATGGCCTGACTATTTATTTAATATTTCTTAAGTCGCATTTACATTCATTTAGCAGACACTTTTATCCAAAGCGACTTACAAATGAGAACAATAAACTAACAGTAGGACAACAATATGCAAGTTCTATATGCAAGTGCTATGCAAGTATGCTAGTGCTATATGCAAGCTATGCAATATGCAAGCGCTATATGCAAGCTATGCAATATTGCAAGCTATATGCAAGTGCTATAGCCTATAAGTGCTATATGCAAGCTATATACATATTGCAAAGCAAGTCTCTCCCATGTGCTCAATTTTCCTCTTGACTACTGCTATCATATTTATTGCACATCATAACAACATGCTCTGCTGATCAGGTACATTAAAATTCTTAAATAAACCAGTATCATGCAGAGTTTGCAGTGTGTCCTAACTGTAATCTTGCAATGATGGTTTCCTCCTTTCTGCATACACTCTTATGTTACCCCAACCTGAGTTTATAAAATAGTTAATTTCCCTTTCCTCTATTCCAATGTTCCTGCCACATTCTAATAATTTCTTTATTATCGAGTTAGCTTCTGATTTTCCTACTTGCTGTATAATGAAATATTTTGTGCTAGGGTTAGGGTTAACCTAACCCTAATCTCACACATAAACATTTGCTATATTTGTTTATCAGTACATGATTCCGTGTCCTCCAATGACATGCTCAAACTAATATTAATAATTGCAGTGTGGTAAATAGTAAGATATGTGCTAAGCATTGAATAAAAAAATGCATCTCAAAAATCTGTAAAATTTTAGGCCTATTGTTGTCACGACAAGCACACACAAGGAATTCAGTGATCCAATAGCGGTCTTTATTTAAAGGGTAATCCGTACTCACAACAGTCCAGGCAAAGGTCAAAATCCAGAAAAGGCAATACAATAACAAGACAAACACAAGGAACCGACTCGAACAGTAAACGGAAGTGTGGTGACAATAACAAGGACTCCGTGACACATACTGAAACAGACAGGGTTATATACACAGGGAATCGACAATGATAATGGGGAATAGGCTGAGTGCAATGATCAGTGATACGGAACAGCTGAGTGCAATGATGAGACAAAGGATCGTGGGAAATGTAGTTCATAAGTGAAGGACACCGTGGGACATCTAGTGGACATCAGGGGAACACAAACCCAACACTGTGACATAACCCCCCCTCTACGGAGCGGCTACCAGACGCTCCACGACAACAACAAAAAACACAGAAAACACAACACAAGAGGTTCAGGAGGGAGGTGGAACGGTGGAGGATCAGGGGGAAGGAAGGTGGGCCAGGTCCATGAAGGGAGACAGGAACAAGGGGTGAGGGTTTAACCGGGGACCAGGGCAAAACAAAAAATCTATCGGGCATCCAGGGGGAAACACAAAGTCCATCGGGAGGCCAGGGCGAAACGCACAGTTCATCGGGAGGCCAGGGCGAGACGCAAAGTCCATCAGGCGGCCAGGGCGAAGACCCCTCGGGCGGCCAGGGCGGTGAAGACCCCTCGGGCGGCCAGGGCGGAGAAGACCCCTCGGGCGGCCAGGGCGGAGAAGACCCCTCGGGCGGCCAGGGCGGTGAAGACCCCTCGGGCGGCCAGAGCGGAGCAGACACCGGCTCAGGAACAGCAGACACCGGCTCAGGAACAGCAGACACCGGCTCCGGAACAGCAGACACCGGCTCCGGAACAGCAGACACCGGCTCCGGAACAGCAGACACCGGCTCCGGAACAGCAGACACCGGCTCAGGAACAGTCACAAAAACAGACACAAACACAGAAACAAACACTGGCTCTGGAACAGGCACTGGCTCTGGAACAGGCACTGGCTCTGCCTCCGGCTCTGGAACAGGCACTGGCTCTGCCTCCGGCTCTGGAACAGGCACTGGCTCTGCCTCCGGCTCTGGAACAGGCACTGGCTCTGCCTCCGGCTCTGGAACAGGCACTGGCTCTGCCTCCGGCTCTGGAACAGGCACTGGCTCTGCCTCCGGCTCTGGAACAGGCACTGGCTCTGCCTCCGGCTCTGGAACAGGCACTGGCTCTGCCTCCGGCTCTGGAACAGGCACTGGCTCTGCCTCCGGCTCTGGAACAGGCACTGGCTCTGCCTCCGGCTCTGGAACAGGCACTGGCTCTGCCTCCGGCTCTGGAACAGGCACTGGCTCTGCCTCCGGCTCTGGAACAGGCACTGGCTCTGCCTCCGGCTCTGGAACAGGCACTGGCTCTGCCTCCGGCTCTGGAACAGGCACTGGCTCTGCCTCCGGCTCTGGAACAGGCACTGGCTCTGCCTCCGGCTCTGGAACAGGCACTGGCTCTGCCTCCGGCTCTGGAACAGGCACTGGCTCTGCCTCCGGCTCTGGAACAGGCATTGGCTCTGCCTCCGGCTCTGGAACGGGCAATGGCTCTGCCTCCGGCTCTGGAACGGGCAATGGCTCTGCCTCCGGCTCTGGAACAGCAGACACTAGCTCCGGCTCTGGAACAGCAGACATGGGCATGTCCAGGATCCGAACCAGACGCTCCAGATAGTCCAGATCCAAGAAGGCAGACGGCACTGGCTCTGCCTCCGGCTCTGGAACGGGTACTGGCTCTGCCTCCGGCTCTGGAACGGCCATTGGCTCTGCCTCCGGCTCCGGCTCTGGAACAGCAGACACTGGTTCCGGCTCTGGAACAGCAGACACGGGCATGTCCAGGATCCGAGCCAGACGCTCCAGATAGTCCAGGTCCAGGAAGGCGGACGGAACGTGAACAGTCTCTCGCTGGGCAGACGTGACGTGAACAGTCTCTCGCTGGGCAGACGTGACGTGAACAGTCTCTCGCTGGGCAGACGTGACGTGAACAGTCTCTCGCTGGGCAGACGTGACGTGAACAGTCTCTCGCTGGGCAGACGTGACGTGAACAGTCTCTCGCTGGGCAGACGTGACGTGAACAGTCTCTCGCTGGGCAGACGTGACGTGAACAGTCTCTCGCTGGGCAGACGTGACGTGAACAGTCTCTCGCTGGGCAGACGTGACGTGAACAGTCTCTCGCTGGGCAGACGTGACGTGAACAGTCTCTCGCTGGGCAGACGTGACGTGAACAATCTCTGACTGGGCAGACGGAACGTGAACAGTCTCTGACTGGGCAGACGGGACGTGAACAGTCTCTGACTGGGCAGACGGGACGTGAACTGGGCAGACGGGACGTGAACAGTCTCTGACTGGGCAGACGGGACGTGAACAGTCTCTGACTGGGCAGACGGGACGTGAACAGTCTCTGACTGTGCCGGCGGGACGTGATACATCTCCCTTTCACCTCCTCTGCGGCGACCTCCACGGGTCCCGCGGAACTTTACCAACCGGGTCCCCTTAAACAACTCCCTTCTCTCCCGCTCGGTGGCTGGGGAAGAGATGTTGCAAAACATACCGCTGGATCTCTAATGACGAAGTCCTTCTGTCACGACAAGCACACACAAGGAATTCAGTGATCCAATAGCGGTCTTTATTTAAAGGGTAATCCATACTCACAACAGTCCAGGCAAAGGTCAAAATCCAGAAAAGGCAATCCAATAACAAGAAGACAAACACAAGGAACCGACTCGAACAGTAAACGGAAGTGTGGGGACAATAACAAGGACTCCGTGACACATACTGAAACAGACAGGGTTATATACACAGGGAATCGACAATGATAATGGGGAATAGGCTGAGTGCAATGATCAGTGATAAGGAACAGCTGAGTGCAATGATGAGACAAAGGATCGTGGGAAATGTAGTTCATAAGTGAAGGACACCGTGGGAAAGGAGGACATCTAGTGGACATCAGGGGAACACAAACCCAACACTGTGACAATTGTGGGGTCAACCCAAGATCCAGAGAATCATGTGTGCTCTGCACCGCTTGATTGTAATTCTACTGAATTGCTTTTAATGCTGGAAATTACATGTACATGCACTGAATGTGTTGCACTTTTGCAATTTATATTGGGCAAAATTTCCAAAATACAAATTTTTCAGACATTTCCCAGAAAGTTTCTATTTCTTAATCCATATATTTAATAAATAAATCCATATATTAAATAAATTGTAATTTTGCAATGATTGCATAATATCAACTTAATATGTAATATCATTTGCCATTTTCTTAATGTAATTATTTTTATTTATTTATTTAACAGTGTATGACTATATTTGTCATATAGGCCTAGTATTATTATACATTTCACAATGACACGTTTCAGATTCGTTCAGATACTGTAATAGTCATCTGTCTTAAAGGAGTCCTGGCTTACTTCAACATCCACAAACATCCACAGTAAGGGTCCCTAGTCAGACGTTCAGATATTGAACCAGTTTCGCACGTCCACAGACGTCCATAGGGGGTCCCTAGTCAGACGTTCAGATATTGAACCAGTTTCGCACGTCCATAGACGTCCATAGGATTCCCTAGTCAAACGTTCAGATATTGAACCAGTTTCGCACGTCCACAGACATCCAAAGCGGTCCCTAGTCAGACGTTCAGATATTGAACCAGTTTCGCATGTCCACAGACATCCAAAGGGGTCCCTAGTCAGACGTTCAGATATTGAACCAGTTTTGCACGTCCATAGGGGTCCCTAGTCAGACGTTCAGATATTGAACCAGTTTTGCACGTCCACAGACATCCAAAGGGGTCCCTAGTCAGACGTTCAGATATTGAACCAGTTTCGCACGTCCACAGACGTCCAAAGGGGTCCCTAGTCAGACGTTCAGATATTGAACCAGTTTCGCACGTCCATAGACGTCCATAAAGGGTACTAGTCAGACGTTCAGATATTGAACCAGTTTTGCACGTCCACAGACGTTCAATAGGGTCCCTAATCAGACGTTCATATATTGAACCAGTTTCGCACGTCCACAGACGTTCATAAAGGGTCCTAGTCAGACGTCCAGATATTGAACCAGTTTTGCACGTCCACAGGCGTTCAATAGGGTCCCTAGTCAGAGGTCCAGATATTGAACCAGTTTTGCACGTCCACAGACATCCAAAGGGGTCCCTAGTCAGACGTTCAGATATTGAACCAGTTTCGCACGTCCACAGACGTCCAAAGGGGTCCCTAGTCAGACGTTCAGATATTGAACCAGTTTCGCACGTCCATAGACGTCCATAAAGGGTACTAGTCAGACGTTCAGATATTGAACCAGTTTTGCACGTCCACAGACGTTCAATAGGGTCCCTAATCAGACGTTCATATATTGAACCAGTTTCGCACATCCACAGACGTTCATAAAGGGTCCTAGTCAGGCGTCCAGATATTGAACCAGTTTTGCACGTCCACAGGCGTTCAATAGGGTCCCTAGTCAGACGTCCAGATATTGAACCAGTTTTGCATGTCCACAGACATCCAAAGGGGTCCCTAGTCAGACGTTCAGATATTGAACCAGTTTTGCATGTCCACAGACATCCAAAGGGGTCCCTAGTCAGACGTTCAGATATTGAACCAGCTTCGCACGTCCACAGACGTTCATAAAGGGTCCTAGTCAGACGTCCAGATATTGAACCAGTTTTGCACTCCACAGGCGTTCAATAGGGTCCCTAATCAGACGTTCAGATATTGAACCAGTTTCGCACGTCCACAGGCGTTCATAAAGGGTCCTAGTCAGACGTCCAGATATTGAACCAGTTTTGCACGTCCACAGGCGTTCAATAGGGTCCCTAGTCAGACGTCCAGATATTGAACCAGTTTCGCACGTCCACAGACGTCCATAAAGGGTCCTAGTCAGACGTCCAGATATTGAACCAGTTTCGCACGTCCACAGACGTCCATAAAGGGTCCTAGTCAGACGTTCAGATTTTTAACCTGTTTTGCACGTCCACTGACGTACAAAAGTGGGTCTGAACTGACAGACGTTATATAGACACGATATGAATGTCTATCTGACGTCGTATGTTTGCTGGGCTATGAATGTTATTGTTATACAACACAAAAGACACAAAAACATTATAAAGCACTATAATGTTTTCGTGTACTATATTACAAGTTTTCTGAAGCCATTACATATAGTGTAATGTGAGGTACAGATTTAAATCGTTAAATTAATCTTCACCTAAGTGCTTCCCTCCGCTGCGACTGTCAGTCATTCTCCATTCAGCACTCAAACAGCGCGTCGCGCTCGGGTACGACAATCAACACAATGAAACTCTCTCCAAGATGAGTCAATGTTCCTATTATTATACTGTAGATCTGTAGATAAAGGTCTATGGTTTGCATAAAATGACTTTAACGTGCTGGAGTTTCACATGTTACTTTCTACCGGGTGTCTGTTAGATCACAACACAACTGATCAGTGATCACAACACTGGAGTAGAGAGCGATATAATTGCTCCTCACGCGCACATTAACTGAAATTTAAAACTGTTAAAAGGCAAACTAATGAATAAATAAAGAAATTTATGTATATCTTACTTTTGTGCTTTGAACTTTTCAATGCGAAGCGCTGCGCGCCGTGACTCTGTGTTGCTTCGAGCGCATCATTCTGCGCACGGGATGTGCATAAGGTTTCGTGCCGCTCTGAATTGGAGCCTTTCATATTACAATACTTTTGCGCAATGGCAGTTTATTGATAGCCTTAGTTGTTCTATCCAATCTATCATATTTTGCTGCTTCATTAAAAAGTTGTGCTTAAAGTTTTAAAATAAATGTCTTTTAATTATATAGGCTAGTATATATTTTGTCTGTATTGTTTTACAAAGTAAGGAAAATAATGTTTAAGTCAAGCTTTGATGCTTTTAACAAAAGAATAATCACAGTCTCTTCCCCACAGTGAGGCATACAGATACAGTTTATTAGGTAATTTGGCACTGTTTTTTTAATTATTATTTTAGTATTGGATCTGATCGGTATCGGCCAATACTGAGTCCCAGGTATCGGAATCGGTATCGGAGGCAAAAAAGGCGGATCGTGCCACCCCTAGTTCCAAACCTAATCAAACACAATTGAATCAGTTCATCAAGCTCTTCAGGATCACTTGAATATACAAAGGCAGGTGTGCTGAAGCAGGTTGCATGGAGCTAAACTCTGCAGGACAGTGGCCCTCCAGGAGCAGAATTGAAGACCTCTGCTCTACACAAAGGAAGAATATTTGTAACCTAACAGTTCTGGGGCACCACTGACTTGTGTCATTTTTTGGTGCCTCAAAACTGTTAGATTACAAATATTCTTAAGAATATCTTCCTATGTGTAGAGCAAAAAACAAAAACAAAAATATTGTATAAAAGTGTGGAACAACGTGAGGGTGCGAACATGACAGCATTTTACTTTATTTCAGGAGCTTAGGGACCGACCAACAGGAAAGGGGCAGAGGCCGGTAGTGTGACTGCTGCCACCTGGCAATGGATGCTGCACTCCAGGGGCAGCACTCAATCAGTCTGACTGCCACTACAGGTGCTCAGTCAGCACACCAGCTTCTACCCCTTCTGAGGAAGCCAGGAGCAGCCAGCAGTCAAGAAAGGGGCGATGGGACAGCCAGGCTCTTCTTGACTTCCTAAAAGAACAGGTAGAGAGGGAAGAGGAGAGGGACAGAGAAGCAGTGGCGAGAGAAGAGGAGAGAGAGAAGGCAGGAACAGCCAGAGCAAAGACATACCTGTCTCTGTTTGAAAAACTTGTCAATAAATTCTAAATTAATGTTTTATTTAAATAAACGATTTAACCCTTGTGCCTCATTTAAAAAGTGACACATAGGTCCATAGAGGACAAAAATGTCCATGTCAAAAAACTGTCATAAAAATTTGAAGCTTGGGAGCACAGACTTAAGTTTGGTATCATTTTAAAGAAGATACTTGGCAGATTATTGCTCAAGTAAAAAACAATGAATAAGTAAATCCAATAAAAAGTTATATAGGTTTAAGTTTATGAAAATTATTTATGAACATTATTTTATATAAAATATATATTTTATAAAACAAGTTGAACTCTAAAACGGCTAGAAAATCAAAGCCATAAATATAAATAAGTTGTGTTCCAAATTTGAGGTTGATATCTCAAAAAATGAGCTTTCAGTAAGATTTTGTTTGGGTGCAGTAACAGATTTTCCCCATTGGTTTCCAGCAAAACTAAAAAAATACTGGTGCACACAGTAATTGGATTTTAGATTTGCAGTTGAGTTTTTCCTCTCTCAATATTACAAACACACACATGCACACACATTTTTTTTATAACACACATACCAACCACACTCTGACATCCATACCAACACACCCACACAAATATCTTGGCATAATTTATCCAATTGGCTCTATAATATTCTGAAGCAGAAAACAGGAATAAAGCAAGTATTCGCTTTATAGGCCAAACTTGAAAAAATGGCACCATCTGGTAAAAAATAGTAAAAATTTCCTTTTTAAAGCCTTGCCAACAGAATGAAATCCTCTTATCAAAAGTTGCATCATTTTATAGTTAAATGGCCCTGGGATAAAAAAAATTTGCAGTTTTAATGGGTTTCAATGGGGCTATTTTTGTCCAAAAGGCGCTGAGTGGGAGTATTTTGTGTACCTAGTGCAAAAAATTTTTTTACCGAAAAAAGACGGGGGTCTCAGTCCCATTCTAGATCTGCGACGGCTGAACAAAACGCTCACGAAGCGCCAGTTCAGAATGATTACAACCAGGAAAATCCTCGCGCAAGTGCGCCATGGAGACTGGTTCATGTCAATAGATCTGAAAGACGCTTATTTTCAAATACAAATAGCGTTACGTCACAGGCAATTCTTGAGATTCGCCTTCGAGGGCCAGGCATACCAATACAAAGTCCTGCCGTTCGGCCTATCCCTGGCACCCCGTACTTTTACAAAGTGCATGGACGCGGCTCTCGCACCCCTGAGACTTCAGGGCATGCGAATTTTGAACTACTTGGACGATTGGATGATTCTAGCTCGATCACAATCAGAGCTCATAGAACACAGGGCCACATTACTCGAACATCTCGAGAATCTGGGTCTCACAGTCAATTGGGCGAAGAGCTCACTGTCTCCCAGACAGAAAATATCTTTTCTGGGAACAGTGCTGAACTCGCTATCCATGACAGCGCATCTGTCGCCAGAGCGCGCACGGGACATTCAGCGCGCCGTGAAATCTTTTCGCCGCGGCTCGACTGTCCAGCTCAAGAGGTTTCAGAAAATGCTGGGCCTCATGGCCTCAGCAGCTTCAGTGCTCCAGCTGGGTCTGCTTCGCATGCGCCCACTGCAGCTGTGGCTGAAAGCGCGGGTTCCGCCCAGGGCATGGACCGCTGGTCGGTTTCGCCTCCGGGTCGATCTGAAATGCGTCTCAGCTTTGGAGCCTTGGAAGAAAACCGACTGGTATCAGTCAGGTGTGAGTCTGGGGACTCCCTCGAGCGTGAAGGTGGTGTCCACGGACGCCTCCACCTCGGGATGGGGAGCGCTGCTCGAGGGCAGACCATTCTTTGGCCGGTGGTCAGAACGCATGACGATCCAACTGCTGTGGGAGACATTCGGCAGAGCGCAGGTGGACCTGTTCGCGTCCCACGAGAACGCTCACTGTCCGAAATATTTCTCCAAGAGCAAGGACGCGCTGGCCCACGTTTGGCCCCGCTGTCCCCTCTATGCTTTTCCCCCCGTCTTGCTCCTGCCTCAAGTGCTGGAACGGATCAGGGAAAATGGATGCCCAGTGCTGCTTGTGGCTCCGCTCTGGACAAACCAGGCGTGGTTTCCAGTCCTGATGCGGCTGACCAGCACTGCCCCGTGGTCAATACCATTGAGGAGAGACCTCCTCTCTCAGGCCAAGGGCTCGATTTGGCATCCTCGCCCGCAACTATGGTCCCTACACGCATGGGCCATCAACGGGTACCCGCTAACCTCCCGGAGGGAGTGCTAAACACGATCACGCAGGCAAGGGCCCCGTCTACAAGACGGCTCTACTCCTCGAAATGGTCTGTGCTCTCTGCCTGGTGTCAAGCTCAGGGCTTTTCACCCGTAGACTGCGGGGTCACAGAAGTACTTTCCTTCCTTCAAGAGCTGCTGGATAAGGGCAGGACCCCATCCACGCTCAAAGTGTACGTGGCGGCCATAGCAACGTTTACAAAACCTGTGTCTGGCCAGTCACTGGGGAAGAACGACCTAGTCGTGCGATTCCTCAAGAGAGCTCGGAGGTTGAACGCTCCTAGACCTCCTTCAGTCCTGGTGTGGGACCTTTCTACGGTTTTGGAAGCCATGAAAGGTGCCCCGTTCGAGCCAATCCATTTGTCAGACATGAAGCATCTGTCTTTCAAAACGGTGTTTCTTTTGGCTCTCGCTTCAGTGAAGCGCATAGGGGACTTACAAGCGCTTTCAGTAAGCGCGTCATGTATGGAGTTTGGGCCTAATGACTCAAAAGTCATACTCAAACCGAGGCACGGGTACGTGCCCAAATCCCTCAACACACCGTTCAGGGCCCAGGTGATTTCCCTGTGCGCTCTCTCGGTTCACGATGAGGAGGAGGATGCGAGTCTCCTCTGCCCTGTCAGGGCACTGAGAGCTTATGTGTCCCGCTCGTCTACCTTCAGGCAGACCGAGCAGCTCTTCGTTTTGTTTGGCGGACGTTCCAAGGGACTGACCGCATCAAAACAGAGTTTATCCAGATGGATAGTCGACGCCATAGCATTGGCTTACACTTCTAAGGGCCTGCAGTGTCCTTTGGGTGTCAGAGCGCACTCCACGAGAGGCGTGGCCTCGTCGTGGGCATGGTATAGTGGCGTTACCTTGCAAGATATCTGTACGGCAGCGGGCTGGGCCTCGCCGTCTACATTTATAAGGTTTTATAACCTAGAGGTTCCCGCCTTACAAGCCAAGCTTCTGTCGGTATAGAATTCAGTGTTATCTGCCCCGCTGTGCCGGCCCAGATGCTGAGTTTTGCTTGTGCATCGCTCACTGAGCGATAAAACGGCTCCATGGGTGTTGAATAACCCGTATTTTTAACCAGTTCAGGCTGAACACGCATAATCAAATACATGTACGTACGCGCACGCGTGCACACACACACGTGCATGCAAGCACGCAAACACACACAAATCTCAGATCTACACAACAGTAACCTTTATCACACCACTGTGTGTGTCACATTTATACATGTTTATACTTTCTGACAGACAACCAACCTCTTTATCATCCATGGCTCCTCCTCCCCAACCCCATCAACCTGTTTTTAGTCACTTGCCACATCCCAGTCTCATCTATTAATCTACACTTTAGCCACACGATTGTCCATAAGTATCAAAATTGAAGATGAAATGCTAGTAAGTTAACTTACTTCGATGTGATGCAACAGGTCGACAGCTTTTCCGTGTCCCAAGAATTGAGAGCCAAGGTACCTAGCCAGAACAGTTTTGCACTTCCCTATTCTGTTCATACGTTCACCAACCTTCTCTTAAAACATTTCGGTGCGTTGTAATACGCGTGATTTTTTTTTCCCAAACCACTTCAGCGGAAATCCCGCCCTGCAACCGATTTCATTGGTTTAGGTTACAGTGACGGGTGGTTTAGGGATCAGTGTTTGGTGTAGGCAATCAGTACAGTGATTGACATGACAGAGAGGCAATTTACGAACGCACCCAAAATAGCCTAGTTTTTTATGTACCTGTTAGTTTTTTTAATAAAAATGACTAAATTCATACACTTTTACGATGTTTTTGGGACTCAAACTGTTGGACAGCTAATTCAGAAAAAATACTGTCAAAATGTAAGACTTTATAAACCCGTGATAAGACTTTATAATACTTTTTAAGGGTCTTAATTTTCCCAAAATTGATTTATCACCTTTTAATACTTTTCAAGACCCCGCGGATACCCTGGATGTCATCTCAGGTCATTATCTAGTCTCGTGTAAACTTCATTTAGCCAAGGCTGCAAAGCCGACTCCGTGTTACAAATATGTTAGACCTATCACTTCTGCCACTAAAGATTGCTTTATTTATAATCTTCCTGATCATTTTCATCATCTCAGCATCCCAGATAGCTTAGAAGAACTCGATATTGCGACAGAAAGTTTTAACTCTCTCGTCTTTTTTTTTTTGTTTGTTTGTTTTGATTGGTTATAGGCCCTATGCCAGATATCCAGAATTTTTTTATCATTTCCACCGTCTGACCAGTGCGAGCGAGGGCTATAATCAACCTAAAGTAGTGATTGAGCCCTTGAAAACAAAATCCAATACACATTTTCTTTTCGCACTCACGGAGCAGTTTGAAAGGCTATAGTTTGATAGACGGAGTGGAGCACGGAAAATGAAGTATACACAGGCCTTAATGAATCCTGTTGTAGTTGTTACATCGTAAGAAGGATGGCATCTACTCTAATATTAGTCTCTATGTTTATCCTGAGGTTTACCCCAGTCCGCCGGATCCAGGCTGCAGTCCGGACCTGTGCCTGGACACGACGACAACGCAGTCCTAAAGTGTCCGCTAGTCTCTCGTCTGTGAAGGCCTCCTTCCCTTTACCTTTGTACAGATAAAACGTTGTTGGGTTAATTCCGCTTCACGTGGCTACGCGGATGCGATAAAAACAATAGCTGGACAATAACTTTATTCTAGAGCTGCTGTAAAGCCAAAACAATCTCTGTTACTTTAATTTCCTATTATCACTGTAAAGCTGCTTTGAAACAATCTATATTATTAAAAGCGCTATATAAATGAAGGTGACTTGACTTGACTTTATTTCACACAAACAAGCATGTTTATCCGCATCTGCTCCATTGCGATCACATGGCTACTTTAAAGAGCTTCAATTTAGTCAAAAAGAGCGCACATTTAGAAAAATCTTGATAAATTCTCATATGTTCACGTCTTATTGCTTTACAGAGAATGATCATTTGTATTAATTTTCAACTAAATGATATGCTCTGGAGAATTTTGAACGCTCTCTCCTGTCTCACTGCCATCACAATATGGAATAGGCATAAATGTCATCAAAATTATTTAAAAAAAACATTTAGGCCTAACAATTTTCAGTTTTATATTTATAACATGAGCCTATGATATGTGAGTTATCACACAAGCAAGAGTGCTGTTTTTTCTGAACATCTGCACGATCACAAATGTGACATTTAGCCTATACAACAAAGAAAACAGAACAAATAGCATCACTGCTGCGCTTCATTCTTTATTCTAAGGACAAGTGATTGGGGAAACAAAGCTTTTCGAAACTTCTAATCAATTGAACCAATTGCTTCACAAAATGATTCACTGTTTGAAAGTGCTGGAAACCTACATGCTGGTGACGCCTGCTGGTCAGGGGCCATATTCACAAAGAATTTTAAGGCTAAAAGTAGCTCCTAACCGGCGAATTTAGGAGCAACTCTTAAAAATAATGGGCGTGTCACTCGTAACTTTAGGACTCTTAGTTTTTTTGACTAAGAGTAATTCACGAAGCATTTTAGCCCTAAAAGTAGCACCTAAGCCTGGGACAGCTTAAAAGAAGTCGAGAGGACTCCTAACTCACTAAGACCTATTCACAAACCGCTTTTTGTGGCATTTCACGTTGCGATGTTTTGAAATGCGTATGCGGCGGCTACAGCTTCCAATCGCGAGGGAACAATTTTGCATTGTAGGCATAACTAGGGATGCAATCGCCACCGACAACAACCAAAACTAGGCTACTCACTGCATGTAAACTAATCGTAACGTTTCATTGTGAATCAAATTAAAATGTTCTTCTCTTTGCAAACGTAGGCAGAGGAATATAGTGACAGATTAATTCAATAATGTTGCAAAGATATTGCATCAATCCATATGTTTAATTAGGCTACTAGGCTATTTGTTTTCCCTTACTCTTTATTCATTTAGCCTATTTATTCAGTTATTCATCCTCTTCCGTCCTTCGCACTACTTGTGTAGCGCACGCATTCTCAGACCTGTCACTCATCATCGTAGGGGAGGTGTTTGGAATCATTCCCGCGTTACAATCATCAGCCAATCAAGGTGGTCACTTCAGTCAAGCTCGTGCATGAGTAATGACGTCATCCATAGCAACAAAGACTCACTCTTAGTTTAGGAGTTGTCATTTTTTTTTACTATGAGTAGGTCTGAAAGGCGTTGTGAATAACTTTTAAGAGAAAACTCCTAGCTAAAATCTTTTAGTGCGATTTAGGAGTACTCCTAGTGGTAAGATAAAATGCTTTGTGAATACGGCCCCTGAACAGTAATGTTTTATTGAAGGTGTAATCAATTAAATGTAATTAATAAATAATTGAATACAATAAAATATGAAGTGTCTTTCTAATATGATATTTTATTAAATTGTAGGGCCTATTTAGTTAATTTTATGGAGTGCTTGGTAAACCAGATGAATAAGAATTTTTAAAAACAACTCTTGTGTGTAATACAACAAAGTGTGTCATTAAATGTGTACAAATGTATACAATTGATCAAAGATCAAGTAAAAAACATTAGATACTGGTTCATGGGTTCATGAGATTGGCCTTAATGGAAAACCATTGAAATTTCGAATAATTTCGAAAAGGTTATGTGTAACGAATTTACTGAAATCACAGGACTTTGGCATTTTGATACATGCTTTGATTCACTGGTTCGAAACAAAAGATTAGCAAATGTTTTGAAGCTTCACAAAGGGTGTTTCAAAAGTCCCCTTCACTACTAAAGACATCCTCTGTTTAAAGCTACTGAAAGGCATCTAGTTTTGTCATTACTCATGACTGTTCTGTGTATTTTGTATAGTTAAAGATTCATATTTGATGTTTTTTACAACAGCATGTTTATGCTTGTCAATACTATGCAGAAAAAAACTTACTTATCTCTCATTATGTCATGTTATTTTATGAAGTTAATATCCCATTTTTTATTTGTTATAAGTGGTAATTTGAATTGATTAAATTAATAAGCATTGGTTATGCTCACATGTAACATGGTGAACAGCCATAGAATATGAAACTTGTGAGTGTTTGAATTTCTATTTTCAGTTCCACATCTTTCATGTGGAAAAGTTACACACTCAGCATCACCGTGTGGTTCTGGGAGTTATTGCGTGACGGTGTTTAATGCAATGGATTTTCTCTTCCAATTAGTGAAATTCAAACTGTTTTTGGTTTCAAAGACATTTGAGATTATTTTACTTTCATAGTTTCAGAGCTTTGTAAAATGTACAGTATAAGCATATTCGCTTACATTCACATACTTAAACATTTTGGTCATATTTAATTAATCATACTGATTACTTGCAGAATTGTTTTGTGATTTACACTACCAAAACAGTGTTCATGCAGTGATTTATTACATAGAAAAGACTTAATTATTGTAATTATTTACCTTAACCTTTACAGAGAAGGTGTGACTCAAACATTATGAAGAGCTCAAAATGACAATATATTGGTAACTATTATGATTAAAGCTAAGATTGACGCTAATAAACATTGATTGTAGATTATATGTAAGTATCTCCTTTCATTAACAATACACACTTAAGGCTGAAGACAGATATAGTTTTGTCACTGAAATCTTGTGTAGTCAGACATAGAGCAGTGATAATGGTGATTCATCATGATTAAATCTCCAGCAAAAGAAAGCAAAGCAGCAAGATGATCAGAGAGGAAGCAGTCTTGGCACTGGAGTTGCAAAATATGTCCACACATTTTCTAAAAGAGAAGAGGAACACATAGGAAGATAAACATTATTAATGCAATAGAAAAATACAGATTTAGTTGTATAAATATATATATTTGTAATGTGCATGCAATAAATCACTTCACAAACAAATTACTCTTTTGAGGCAGTTCTGTAAGGGAATAATTCAGACAGACACAAATCATTCACTAATTCAACTCACTGAATCTGTCGGAAACATTTTAGTCATTATTATTATTTTTTTTCAACATTCTCTTTATTGAATTTTCTACATTGGCACAAAGAAAAAACATACAGTGTGATACAGTGTGCAGTAATATTCTTATATATGTAAACAATTTATATTTTAACACAAGTAATGATATAGGAAAGAAAGAAAAGAGAAGAGAAAAAAAGAGAAAAGAAAAAAAAGGTGGGGGGAGGAAGCAGTAGCAGTAATGGGGTTAAGGTTCAATTATTGCTGTCTTATTAAAATAATTAATAAAGGGTTTCCATACTGTATAAGACTGTATCATTCTTATTCTTTAAGGAAAATCTAATCTTTTCAAGTTGAAGGTGTTGCATAACATCTCTAATCAGGGCAGAGCAGTGAGGTGGATTTTTTTGTTTCCAGTTGAGCAAAATCAATCTACGTGCTAAGAGTGTGACAACTCCAAGCACAGTACACTGTTTTTTAGAGAGCTCCACATTGTCTCTACTGACACCAAACATTGCCATAACTGGATCTGGGTCTAGTGGTTTTCCCAACACCTTTGACAGTAATTGAAAAACTGAAATCCAATAACTACAAATATTTGGACACTTCCAAAACATATGTCCTAGTGATGCTGGCGTTTGACTGCATCTATCGCATAATGGGTCCACAGAAGAGAACATCCTAGAGAGCTTTAGTTTAGACAGATGAAGCCTATGTAAGATCTTGAATTGTCGAATACAGGGGTTTTCAAACTGTGGGTCGCGACCCATTTGTGGGTCGCAGATTGGGAAGAGGTGGGTCGCGCAATCACTATTGGCTGCAGCTGAATTTACGTTTCATGAATGACACATACAAACAGGTTGCACGATGAACCAACGTTAAATAGAAATCTCTATATTGCTTAGAGCGATTTAAAGTTAGATAAATATGTCAGTATTGTGTTTCATGAAGCGCGCGCGTGCGACTTGTTGTGATAACAATTTTCATCGTCTCAGAGCGGCTTCGGTTCATGAAGCGGTTTGGTGCGCAATATTAACGAGAAGAAACTCGTTTACTCCAATCACTGCATGATCTCATTCTGCATTTCACCGGAGAATTCAAATGTCACGAAAGGCTGATTCAGGTCTGGGCTGCGTTTCCCAGAAGCATTGTGAGCTAAGTTGTTTGTAGAGACCATTGGTGGCAATGGTTCTGGAATCTACTTAGGCAGATGCTTTTGGGGATCGCATTAATCTCTGTCGTCTGTTCAACACAGCGCTGTTGTCTTTCAGAGATATGGTCGTCGTAAGAGTGCGTTGTTTTGTGTTCCCTCGCATGCATTTTGATACCTACCAACGCATAAGGAAAATATATATGTAAAAAGTATTTAAAATGTATACACAGGAGCACGAAAGCGTTTTCTGCGCTGAACAACGCAATGAGTTTAACAACACTCGCAGCATAAATATTAGTATTGAAATTCTATAAAATTATTAGTCTATTCTTTTTTTATATTCTGATTTTTTGTCATATCAAACCTTTGGTTAAGATTAAGCTTACTTAATCTTTTTCATTTCTTTAAATTTGTTTTGCCATGTTTGGGTAAATCAGTTGAGGCAGCAGACAAAAACTACTCAGTATTCTTTACATTTTTTCAACAGCCATTAGGCTACTATTTTAATTCTCAAACTTTTTGATAATGTACCATACGTTTGTATTGCAATTAAACTTCTATGTCATACTATGACAAGGAAAAAAAACTTCTCTAAAGAGAACTAATGCCTCCCACCCCACATTCATGCTTTAAAATTATTTTGGTGGGTCTTGAAATAGATTATTCTTGTCTACGTGGGTCCTGGAATAGAAAAGTTTGGGAACCCCTGGTCTAATACACAAAGAAGAAGAGTGAACCCGTTCTTGTGCTTCTTCCCATTGCCAGTCTGCAATATCTATTCCAAGGTCTTCCTGCCATGCTGCTCTTACATGCTCTAATGAAACTTCACATTCCAACTGTGATAATTTATTGTATATAATGGATATTCCTCCTTTGATAAATGGATTCTGTAAAAACAGTGTGTCCATCTGAGAGGTTGACAGTTCATTAGGGAATGATGAAAAATTATTTTGAACAAAGCTGCGAGCTTGTAGATATTTAAAAAAAAGTGAGCTAGGCAGATCAAATATCTGCTGTAACTGCTGAAATGTTGGAAAGCATTTATTAACATCAAATTTTGGAAGGAACGTACACCTTTATTGAACCAGGTCTGAAATATTGGATCAATTTGCGAAGGGAGAAAATAATTATTTGCGTTTAATGGGGTTAAAATAGAGCATGCCTGCCATTTAAAATGCCTTCTTATCTGGTTCCGAGTGAGTTGGAAACCACTGGATTACTCAGTCGAGTTGGACGGGGGGGCCGCTAAGCTGAATAAATTAAAGCTGGCCAAGAGGAAGGAGAGCATGACTTATTTTCCATATCGCACCACTCTATCGACCCCTCCTGTATGCCAAACGAGAGTGCTCTTATATTACCACACTTTATTTTAAGGGATCCTTTTCACAGTGTAATTATATATTTAAGTACTGAGTAATATTAAGCAACTACATGTACTTACTATAGGGTTAGGGTAGGATTAGGATTTGTTTGAGGGTTAGTTGCATGTAATTATGCATAACTTACTGTTATTACTATGGTAAGTACATGTAACATTGTAACAAGGACGCTGTAAAATAAAGTGTTACCCATTTTTGGATGTCCTCAGTTGTTGAAAAAAACAATTTGTAAATAAAGCAAATAGAGATTGTAACTGAAACACATCCAAATTAGAGATGCGTGGTTGGCAGTTACAGCCACGGACTCCGCGGATAAAGTGACGAAAAATAATATTCGGGCGGGTGGCGGTTGAACCAATCAAATGAAAAAAACATATATACATTGTTAAATATTGTTACCTACAACCGAAAAGTACATCTGTATCCTTTCTAGAACAGGCAAGAGCTTTCTAGCCTCGCGACTCGAGTCAGCAGCGCCTTGCATCGCCCATAAACCTTAAAACAATCAGCGGATGGCGGGCGGGTGCGGCTTTGAAAATTAGTCAAAAAACTTTGGTGCGGACAGATGGTGGACGGATGATGAGTTTAGTGACGCGGTTGCGGATTAAATAATAGCCCATCCGCGCATATCTAATCCAAATGCATCATAAAGTTACTCAAAGCGTATGAGTTGGAACCGAACTGAATTGGTAAATGTGTATGAATTTTTATTTAGCCCTAGTTACGTTATGACGTGAATCTCATGTTCATCATAGCAGATTGCTGTTCCTGTCGTAAAGCAATGCTCTGTTATGTTGGGATACCACCTCATGAATTAGTTTAAACTAATGTTGTAGTCTTACCCCTCAGTGGGTCCTGGTGTAGATGTAGTGCTAGTTTTTCTAGTGCTAGTTGTTGTTGTTGTAGTTGTTGTAGTTATTGAGATCGGCTGAGGTGTGGAAAGTGCTCTAAGAAACAAACAAAAATACTGTTAGATTTTTATCATCAGATGCATCAGTTTCTCTCTGAACACAAATTATGCAAGTCATGCTTCACCTGCTTTTTTGTTACGATCATTAGTTCAAAATAGCAGCGTATGCTTCCAGCCTTGCCGATGTGACTATATTCACACAGTAGAGCATGTTCTCTCCTACATTATTTACTAAATATAGTGATTATTTTTAAAGTACTTCTACATTTTCTTTGATTTGTGTATTTTGAATAAGAGAACAACCGAGGTTTAAAGGATATTCACCTTGTAGGACACGGTCCCAACTTCAGTGCACTTGCGTCAGGACAAACGTTGAAGTTCTTCACTGTTGCTTTAGGGCAGGGTAGAGAGTCATTCTGAAGAAGCCATGAGATATCTGGATTGGTACACAAGATTTATAAAGATGCTCTCAGAAAGTGTGACACAATGGAAATATAATTCCTACCCAATTATCATTCTAATAACGCCCCGTTTGCTGTTAATACAGCAGTTGAACTTGTTCTGTTACTTCACAAATCCTACCTTGCATGGTCAAGAGAAGTATGAGGTCGCCACCCTTGATAAACTCTCTTATAGCGAGATCATCTAATGTTGGGAGCACAAAAGAGGCATATCCACGCAGAAACACAGACTCATCGCCGATGATGGTTTGATATCCACTGTTTCGAGGATTGCCCCAGTAATACAGGCCTGTTAGAATAAAACATTGATTCTAAAATACCCACAAAAACTACAGATAATAACTTTTGATTGTCATCCAAGTAAAATGTTGCACACACATGAAAAATAACAGAAATAATCAGATTACATTAAAGATCTAACCATCAGTAGACAAGTTAGGGTGAGTGGTGATGCTTTGCTCAAAAGACATGCGCTTCTGTATGTGTGGATTTTGGTCAAGGATCTGGATGGTTATTTGTCTCCATGGACAAGGCCACTGCAACTGCTCATCATATGCACCAGATGCCAACTGAACATATATTGCAAGTTGATTCCCCGAAAAACGTAACTGAGCCCTAAAGCGATAACCATCACTGGAGTAATACAGTGGACTCTTAAAATCGCTAACCCCACTGTCAAGTTTCTTCTTAAAGTCCCTTATCTGCCATGTGAGGGGACACTCGGTCTCTGAAATATTGATATCATCCAGTGAGAATCCTCCACTGGAGTTTCCAGCTCCTTTACGGCTTTCAAACACAACTTGGAAAGATGTATTTGCGTTCAGTGGCACGTGATGCAGCTTCCAGTAATTACCAGGGGTTTCTGCAAGAAATGAAGTGGTCAGTGACACTGAAACACAGGCCTATATGACTTGAAGTCTGTAAAGCTCTGCAGGAAGAGACGGACCTGTGATCTGATCCATAAGTCTGAGAGTTCCTCTGCTGTCTGCTTTATCCTGGTACTCTCGGATCCAGATGTTGAGCTGATCAGACTCATTCCCGCTGTGATAGTAGTAGAACTGCAGACACTGGACTTTGCAGTCTCTTGTAGGGGTCAGTGTCTTGCTCTCAAATCTGGCTGCGTCCCCCTGATTTCTGCCCTCAGTGCTGAAGTGCATGAAGAAAGACGTCCCTGCAGGCATGAAAACAGGTGTGTGGTTTGGGGAACTGGGTGGTACAGTGACTGCAACTGTGGATGGAAGTGAAGTGCATTTCTTTTAATAGATCTCACCGTTCTTCTCTTTGCCCAAGTAGGTGTGGTCAGTCACATTGATGCCACTCACTGACTTCAGTCTCTGCCAGCCATAATCAACAGCAGAATAGACACTCATCTGACACAGAGATTCGTCATCAAAACTACAATGGTCAAGGAAAGAGATGGAGGAATCTGCAATGCAAACAAACAAATACTGAAATTAAATCAACTCATTACAATGTCAATTCATCACAATGGTCCTTGGTCCTTACGAAAAAGAAGTATAATTGAAGTTAATTTTATTAAGTTTACTTTATGTAAAATGACGTGTCTTCCATCTTAAAAATATATCTAAATTACGACATATGCTCTCAATGACAAGTGCGTAACAATTGGTTCATGCGTTCATGACATCAAGGCTAGATTATTGTAATGCTCTTATGGGTGGTTGCCCTGCACGCTTAATAAACAAACTACAGCTGGTCCAAAACGCAGCAGCTCGAGTTCTTACCAGAACCAGGAAGTATGACCATATTAGCCCGGTTCTGTCAACACTGCATTGGCTCCCTATTAAACATCGTATAAATGTTTAAATATTGCTAATTACTTACAAAGCACTAAATGGTTTAGCTCCCCAGTACTTGAGCGAGCTCTTAACACATTATACTCCTTCACGTCTATTGCGATCTCAAAATTCTGGCCAGTTGATAATACCTAGAATATCTAAATCGACTGCTGGCGGTAGACCCTATTCCTATTTAGCACCAAAACTTTGGAACAGTCTTCTTAACATTGTCCGGGAAGCAGACACAGTCTGTCAGTTCAAATCTAGACTAAAAACACATATCTTTGGCTTAGCATACACATAAAACATTATAGACTTCTATAATTCAATGTTAGGCTACTATGTTCCTATTTAAGTATTATTTTTTTATTACTTGAAATATAACTTTAACTGTAAATTTACCTTTTCAGTTTTAAAAAGCATTTTATTCTAGATTCATGCATTTTTTTATCAACACTTGAATGTGGGATTTTAATAAAAAAATAACATTTTGAAAATCGTCTCGGTTACGTATGTAACCCTCGTTCCCTGAGTACAGGGAACGGAGACGTGTCGTCGGGGGAGTTCCCCTGACGAATTGGGATCACGCTAGGGAGCCAATTGTCTTCGAGAGAATTTAAAACGAGCCAATAGCCATTGGCATGCAAGATTTGCATTCCGTGACCCGCCTACCAGCGCGGGTATAAAAGGCGGAAGTAAACATTGCGCAATGCTTTTCGCTGAGGAGCCGAACAGTGTCCAGTTCCCCGCGAAGGTACAGCGACATGGCGAAGGGACGACACGTCTCCGTTCCCTGTACTCAGGGAACGAGGGTTACATACGTAACCAAGACGTTCCCTTTCGTCCTGGGAACTCTGATGTGTCGTCGGGGGAGTTCCCCTGACGAATTGGGATCCCTAACAAAACGCCATGGTGCTGGCCCCTTCCAGCGTCTGGCTAAGCTACCCTGCAGCAGTTTCTCGCAATAAGTTGGGGGAGCTAGCACGGGAATCACACTGCTGTTCCGCAAGACCCACACAGTGGATATTGGATAACACTGGGAAAGCGTTCCCTCAAGGGATAACGCTGCGGAAGGCCCAGCCTGACTGAGAAGGCCAGGAATACACATATGTACTAGCCTGAAGGAATAGTGAAACATATGGTAGTCCCTGAGGTAGTTCCAATCCAAAGGAAGTGGGAGCATACTCAACAGGGACGAAAAACGAATCTGTGAAGGGGAAGACACGGCTGAACTGCACGTGGCATCATGGGTCACAGTAGAGACCACTGGAGCACCCAGTCTACCAACAACTCCTAACTAGAGGTAGCAGACCTGGTGCCGGGCGGTCCGCCGCGCCCAGCACCGAGGGGTGAAGGAGGAACTCACGAGGCTCACTGACGTAGGGCGCCAATGGAGCAGAGGACGCACGTATCCGCTATGAGGCGGAGTGGCGTAGCAAGCCGACACGACCTATTCCCTCGACTCACTGGCCGTAGCCAGGACTCGGGAAGAAACCGATTCCACACGAAGGCTATAGAACCTAGCGAACGTGTTCGGTGTCGCCCAGCCCGCAGCTCTACAGATGTCTGTCAGCGAGGCACCTTGAGCCAAAGCCCAGGAAGCGGCAACACCTCTAGTAGAGTGAGCGCGCAACTTGGGAGGACAAGGCTCACCCAGAGACTCATACGCTCGGGTGATAGCATCCACTAACCAGTGGGCTAACCTCTGCTTGGAGACGGCCTTCCCCTTCTGCTGGCCTCCGTAACAGACAAAGAGCTGATCTGAGGTTCTGAAGCTTTGCGTTCTGTCAATATAAACCCGCAGAGCGCGGACGGGACAGAGAAAAGCTAGGGCTGGGTCTGCCTCCTCCCGGGGCAGCGCTTGCAGGTTCACTACCTGGTCCACAAAGGGAGTGGTAGGAACCTTGGGCACATATCCGAGCCGGGGTCTCAATACAATATGAGAAAGGCCCGGCCCGAACTCTAGGCACGATTTGTCGACCGAAAAAGCCTGCAGGTCCCCGACCCTCTTGAAAGAGGCCAAAGCTAACAAGAGCGCTGTCTTGATGGACATGAAATTAAGCTCTACAGTCAGCAGAGGCTCAAAGGGAGGACTTTGAAGAGCTCTAAGTACCAGAGCCAGGTCCCAAGAGGGTACAGGGTGCAAAACACGAGGTGGATTTAACCTCCTAGCACCCTTAAGGAATCTGATAACCAGGTCGTGCTTCCCCAGGGACTTACCTTCCACTGCATCGTGATGCGCAGCTATTGCGGCGACATACACTTTGAGAGTGGAGGGGGACAGCCTCCGCTCCAACCCATCCTGCAGGAAGGAAAGCACGACACCGATCGGGCAAGTCCGGGGGTCCTCCTGACGGGAGGAACACCAATCGACGAACAGGTTCCACTTCAACGCATAGAGGCGCCTCGTAGAGGGGGCTCTAGCGGAAGTGATGGTGTCTACCACTGCCTGTGGTAGACCACCTAGAACCTCCGCGTCCCGTCCAGGGACCAGACATGGAGTTTCCAGAGGTCTGGACGCGGGTGCCATAGAGTGCCCTGTCTCTGAGAAAGAAGGTCCTTCCTCAGAGGAATCGGCCAAGGAGGGGCTGTGGCGAGGAGCATGAGTTCCGTGAACCAAGTCCTGGTGGGCCAATACGGCGCCACTAGAAGGACCTGCTCCTGGTCCTCCCTGACCTTGCACAGAGTCTGTGCAAGAAGGCTCACTGGGGGAAACGCATACTTGCGCAGGTCCCGGGGCCAGCTGTGAGCCAGGGCGTCCGTGCCGAGGGTTCCCTCGGTCAGGGAGTAAAACCACTGGCAATGGGTCGTGTCTGGAGACGCAAACAGATCTACCTGTGCGGCTCCGAAGACACTCCAAATCAGCTGGACCGCCTGGGGATGGAGTCGCCATTCTCCTGGCAGGGGAGGCAAACGTGAGAGCTCGTCTGCCACGCGGTTGAGCTCCCCTGGAATGTGAACGGCACGAAGCGACCTCAGATGCTTCTGACTCCATAGGAGGAGGTGGGAGGCGAGTCGCGACATGCAACGGGAGCGTAGACCACCTTGATGGTTGATGTACGCAACGGTCGCAGTGCTGTCCGTACGGACCAGTACGTGCCTGTGTCTGAGAAACCCCTTGAGGCGACGCAGGGCTAGACGTACTGCTTGCAACTCTAGGCAGTTGATGTGCCAATGCAGTTGAGGCCCCGTCCACAGACCTGAAACTGCATGCCCTTTGTACGTGGCCCCCCACCCGGTGGCAGAGGCATCCGTGAAAACCACAGCATGCCTGGAAACCTGGACTAGGGGCACTCCGGCCCGTAGAAACGCAGGATCCGACCACGGGGAGAAGGTTTGGCGACAGTGCGGGGTCATTTTGACCTGGAACGTGCCGCTGTGCCACGCCCACCTCGGGACTCGATTGTGAAGCCAGCTCTGAAGCGGTCTCATATGTAACAAGCCGAGCGGCGTTACTGCGGCTGCCATATGCCCCAGGAGCCTCTGAAACTGTTGTCCCAGTTGACCTGAAGCCCCAACCGGCTGAGGTGCCGGAGCACCATGTCCCTGTGATCGCACAAAACACCTCGCGAGTGAGCTAGAATGAGCCAGTCGTCGAGATAGTTGAGAATGCGAACGCCTTGTTCTCTCATGGGAACAATTACCGCCTCCGCGACTTTCGTGAAGACACGAGGCGACAGGGCCAGCCCCAAGGGTAGGACCTTGTACTGATACGCTCGACCCTCGAAAGCAAACCGAAGAAACGGTCTGTGTCGAGGGAGAATCGAGACGTGAAAGTACGCGTCCTTCAGGTCGATCGCTGCAAACCAATCCTGGGGACGGATTGCACTCGAAAATGCGCTTCTGCGTAAGCATTTTGAACGGGTGTTTGTGCAGGGCCCGATTCAAAACACGCAGGTCCAGGATTGGCCGTAACCCACCGCCTTTCTTGGGTACAATGAAGTAGGGGCTGTAAAACCCAGACCTCATCTCGGCAGGAGGGACCGGCTCGATCGCGTCCTTCGCCAGCAGGACATCGATCTCTTTCCTCAAGACAGGGGTGTCCACCGACCGCACACGGGTGAAGTGGAGGCCCCTGAACTTGGGAGGCCGGCGTGCAAACTGAATTGCATAGCCGAACCGGACGGTGCGGATGAGCCACTGGGACGGACCCGGAAGCGCTAGCCAGGCTTCCAGATACCGTCCCAATGAACCCACCCGAACCACCGGCGTACCCGCGGAGGGGCAGCGAGGTGGAAGACAGGGACCCGGCTCTGGTGGCGTTGTAGCGACCGAGAGCGGGGTCTGGGTGCGCCTGACACCGACCTGCTTCCACCGAGGGGCAGACGGCAGAGAAGGCTCGTGGGCGTTCTGCTGCGGACTGCCCGGTGGCGAGGGGAGGGGGAGAGACGAGGAACGAGGCCCTGACTCCTCGTGTGCTGGTCTCTGCGCCTCCGGGCCCAGCCGCAGACCGGAGCGGCGCAGCTGGGGCTGCGTCACTGCTATCCGCAAACTGGGAAGAGGGGAACGGGGGTGTAACCGCTCGGGGGCGGCACACGCTGCCGTCCTGGCCCTCTTGGACGGGGGAGACTGTGTGCCCATCAGTCTCGGCCGTGGATGACCTGGAGGAGGAAGGAGAAACTGCTCTTTTTTTGAAAATGTGGGCGGAACAGAAACAAAAACGAAAGAAATATTTTCTGCCCGGCCCTCCCCCGGGGGAAGGAGGCGTGCAGGGGCACCCTCCTAAAGTGCAGTCTCCGGAACCACCACCAGGTCGCCCGTCTTTTTACGGGAAGGAGCAGGAGGCGTTTGAGCGGGTTTGGCCGCCCTCTTACGACCCGAGCTCCGTCCTCCAGGGTTAGACTGCTGCCCTGAAGGAGGAGCGGCCGCCAGAGGGCGACCTCGGCGACGAGCAGCCGGAGGCTCTACTGCCACAGAGGACGGACCAGCAGCCGTCCGCCTCCTGTGCAGGACGTGCCGTATCGCCTCTGACTGCTTCTGGGCGGTGGAGAACTCTTGGGCGAAGCTCTCCACCGCGTCGCCGAAGAGGCCCCCTTGGGATATGGGGAAGTTGAGAAGCTTGTTCTTCTCTGCTTTCCGCATATAAGCAAGGGTGAGCCACAGGTGGACTCCTGGACCACCAAGGTGGACATCGCACGACCCAGGGAGCATGCGGTGACTTTCGTCGCCCGAAGGGCGAGGTCCGTCGCCGCACGCAGCTCCTGCAGCAGACCTGGGTCGAGACCACCCCCCTGCATGTCATGGAGTGCCTTGGCCTGGTGGACCTGCAGCAGCGCCATGGCATGCAGGGCAGAAGCGGCGTCTCCACACGCCATGTAGGCATCCCTGGTCAGACCAGAAGAAAACCTACAGGCGCGGGAGGGGAGTGAAGGGGCACCCCGCCAGGAGGAAGCGGTCTTAGGACACAATTGCATCGCAACCGTCCGCTCCACTGGGGGGATTCCCTCGTACCCGTGCGCCGCTCCGCCGTCCAGGGTGGTGAGGAAGGAGGAGCGAGGTTGTCTAGGTCTGGTCGCAAGGGGGGCCAGCCAAGACTTCCTCAGCTCCTCATGCACTTCAGGGAAGAAAGGTACTGGAGCAGGCCGCGGGGCAACAGCACGGCCCGCTCCGAGACACCAATCATCCAGCCGCGAAGGTTCAGGGGCCGGTGGAGGGTTCCAGACGAGCCCGACATTCGCAGCTGCCCTTTCGAGCATAGCGGCCATTTCCGGATCCGGCTCAGCCGCAGCCACCACACCCGAAGGGGGTAGACCCGCTGAGTCGTCACCGGAAGACGACCGCTCTTCCTCCGATGCCGCGATCGACATCTGATCCTCAGGCGGTGCCCCAAAGGAGACAGACGGACCGCACGAGGCGGTGCCGAAAGCTCCACCGGGACACCTGATGGCAACGAGCTACTAGAGGCGTGAAAAGCCCGTGAGGATCTTTCATCAGACGGGATGTTCTGCACGGTAACCCTTATCCGCTCACCAACAGGAATCACCGAAGTAGCCGTCTGCCGAACTGAACCGGCAGACGCACTAGATCGGGGATTCTCTGAAGGGACTCCCCCATGTTTCAGGGATCTCAGTCTCGAACGCAGCATCGCCAGAGTCATGTTCCCGCAATGAGAACATAACTCGTTCACAAACGCTGCCTCAGCGTGCCCTAAGCCCAAACACGAGAGGCAGTGTTTATTGTTTATGACCATCTTCCTGAGGGAGAAGTCGACCGCATCCAGAAACGCACGGGTGAAACGACATCCTGAAAAGGACGCGAAACGCCTGTGGTGCTCTTTTAGGAAGGGAAAAGAATGCGCTTTTTTTACGTGCCAAGGCACAAAGGGACCACCGCGGCAGACACGACGGGGAAACTGCAAGCCCGTGTGCTGCACTCAATACCAATACCAGCCGTTAAAACAGCTCTTTTTTATATATAGAGAGAGAAACGGCCAGCCGCGGGAAGCAATGGTCACTTGAAGCACCGTAACACCAGCAGCAGAGGATCTTCACCTTCCAAAGAGGACTCGTTCTTTTAATTATATTTCTCGGAAAATACAGCAGCTCAAAGAGAGACACACTGGATGGCTCCGAAGGAAAAAGCATTGCGCAATGTTTACTTCCGCCTTTTATACCCGCGCTGGTAGGCGGGTCGCGGAATGCAAATCTTGCATGCCAATGGCTTTTGGCTCGTTTTTAATTCTCTCGAAGACAATTGGCTCCCTAGCGTGATCCCAATTCGTCAGGGGAACTCCCCCGACGACACGTTGGAGTTCCCAGGACGAAAGGGAACAATTTTTTGTTAAAGAGTACATCCAGATGGGATTCAGAACGATGATCAAAAGACAGATGGAGCAGTTCGCGTCCATCAACACCCCTAAAGCCTCAGTCCTGTAGCTCGTCCTGGGTCGACATTTCATTCAGTAACATTAGGTGGTTTTGATTTGAGCAAACTTGTTTCTGCTTGTGTGCAAGTGTAATAGCGCCACCATCATATAATACTGAAAATGATTACGATCCAAATTGTCTGTGTGCTGCTTTGCAGCAAAAAGGAGAAAAAGAAAGATAGATTAAGGTGGAGTAAATACTTACTGCATTTATAGAGTTTGTTGAGCTCAATCACATCATATTCACTCATTTCCATTAGTTGTCCGATCACATTTTGAAACTCAGGATGCTTGGTAATGATCGTGGATCCATTACCAGTCCTGAAGGCATTTTGATCAAAATGCATCACAGAGTAATAATCATATGGGGTGCCGGACACGTTCTCACGGGATTTATTGAGATAACTCTCATACCCTGAAAATAAAGACTATTGCAGTTATTAAGGTGATTGTTCAAAAGGAATGGCTTATTTTCATTAAATTCTCTTTAGTAATAATGACAATCAGCATGTAAAGAAAATTAATACACTGACTATTTTACAATGTAAATAATAAAAATTATACTGCAACCTTTGATGATGTTTTCATATCTGATTGTCACATAATCATCTCTGTCATATCTTGTCTGCTCATGGTAGAATCCCAGTGCATGGAGAAACTCATGTTCAACAATGGCTTTTATTCCACAGCCATTCCCAATGGAAAGAGTCTGGCCTCCAGGAGATGTGTGTCCGATATATGACCAACACCTGCAAAACAAGTCATTCACACAACACACAGTCGGATAAAGCAACCAGTCTAATTATACTGCCAACATGTTATAACAACAAAGATAATAAAAACTGCATTTAATTTCCAGATACAATATGTGTTTAAATACCTTATATGACTAAAGCCTTTACAAAGAAAAGTGAAGAGTCCAAACTTTTGACTGGTAAATAATTAACTCAAATATTTTCCTCTACAGATTCAGTATAGCATAGGCTACATATATGACTAACCCTGCACGACTCTCCACAGAGATGTAAAACTCTTCTGCTGCTCTGGGCTTAAAGTCAATACATGATTTCAGTCTGAACTGCTCAAAGGCTCTCAAAATGACTCCTCTGTAGTTCATACCTATAAACACAAACAAAACTGAGTGGAGAATAATATAAAAGTTACATTAAATATTTCAAAGTTGATTGAAGCGTAAGTGAGGAAACATAAATCTTACTGAGATTTACACTCAGCTCATAGGGGACGGGAATATCCCACCAGGACTGATTCCCTGGAACGGCGCTCGCTTGCCTAGGCTTTAAACAGATCATTTCAAGTACCCTGATTTCATATACATATATATAGACTTACCTGCATTTAATATATATATATATATATATATATATATATATATATATATATATATATATATATATATATATATATATATATATATATATTCTAAAGACTTACCTTCATGATGTCTCCTTCTGTGATATTTAAACCTAATACCACAAGAGTGTTCAGTTCACAGTAAATATGCTTAAATAAAACATGAGTAAAAGTAATAACTTGGCAACAAAAATAGATAAAAGTGATCTTACTGCTTATATAAATTTATTTGGGTTCTTGAAATACAAAAATTGTTTTACCTTTGTTTATATCCGGAATGCTCTTCCATTTCTCAAAAATGCCTTGGAGAAAATTATATTAAAGTCAACAAAAGACACAGAGAGGGAATGAGCATTGTGTGCAGTGAGTGCTGACAAAAATGTAAATTTAATGAAACGTATGAAAGTTGATAAACGATGATGATAAACGAGTAATCACATCATCAGGCAGTAATGAACAGTAAACCAGGATATTTCATCCTGGAAACATATTACAATAACTTTACAACAGATTAATGTGACTGTACTGTACTTACTAGGTGGGTCCTGAGAACATGAGATACAAAAACAAGACAAAGAAATATATTTAGCATTAAAAAACAACAGCTGTATAATGCTCTGTAAATGACAATGACTGTCCACTATCTAACTTACAATTGATGCATGACCAAGAGCCACAGCCAAGCTCAGCAGAAGAAAAGCACATAAATGCATTGTCACTGGAAATCATAATGAGCACATTTGATTGATAACGTTTCATTTGAACACTTATTAACCTGCAATCAATTTAAGCTACATGTTACTATACATATATTTAATTTTAATTAATGATTAGAAGACCATTAACTCAGGAAACTAAAAGAGGGATACATACCAGTTTGCAGTCACCAATGAGGCTTTATGTGTTCAAATGTGAAGCGGGAGTCTTTTAAACAGCAATGCCTAAAACCCACCCTGAAAATTACTGGAAAAACCAGCTAGATTGCAAAGTTAACGTAACAAAACTGGCTGTTTGTTTGCTCATTTTGGTCTTTACTTACTCACAATATTTTGGACTCCAGCATTGATATTTAATATTGTGATATTTAGCTGTTGTAAAATCACTGTAAACCACAGCTTCACAGGGCTGGTTATTTTTTTGTTTGTGATTTGAAACATTCGCTGGTGTCTGAAAGTGTATCCATTTTCTCAGCTTAAAACTCAAGGTTTTGTCATGAAACTGATGGGACAGGCTCTGAAAATCAATCTTAAGATGAGTAAATGTTCTTTTACTCCTTATTACTGTGCATTATTGTGTGGTCTGCCTTTTAATCTTTAAATGAGCAACAGTGCATATGTTTTAAAAGCAATCGTCATGCAGGAGTAAAGCATGAGCAGCAGCAAACATGTCTAGATTCTGTGAGAATACAGCAACTTATATCTCGGATATGAGAAGTTAAAGTGAAACAGGCATTCAAGCATTTTTAAATATTGGTTTCATTTTCTATGCTGAGTGAAAACATTGATAGAAAATGTTGTGAGAACAACGTTCATGGAACGTCCTTACGATTTTAATTTTCCTTGTTGAATGTAACTGTTCTGAATCCCATCAGGATGTAGTCTTTGACAAAAATGGGATTCTCAGTTTTTTGGACGAGGTCACCCACTCGCTTGACTGAAGTGAGATCCATGAGGAAAACGGTTTTAAAAGACAGAACCCGCAAGTCTGCTGACTGCAAGGGTTCGAAGGGACCGCTTTTCATAGCGTCCAGGACCGTGGAGAGGTCCCAGACCGGAACCATAGAGGGTCGCGGAGGGTTTATTCTCCTAGCACCTCTAAGGAAACGGATGATACGTTTTTTTTTTTTATGAAACTTACCCGCACTCAAGTTTTGATAAAAAGGAATGCCTGTAGCTTGAATAAAACATGTTTTTATTTTATTTTATTGCAGGTTCATATATTTATACAACAAAATATTCTGGGGGCCATGAATATTTTGTGTAAATGATCAATAATGCTGGCAACTTTTTAAAAAACATTGAGAAATAACGTTTTCATAACTTAATGAGAATGTTAACAGTTTTGTTAGATGAGGTCATAACTATTAGGATACCCACTCCAAGAGTTATGACAGAAATCTTAAAGCTAACAAAGTTATAAATAAGCATTTTTAAGTTTCTTGAACCTTATTTTACGTTTGGTTTGTTTGCCCGAGTTTTTGACCCTGTGCCTGTTCATCGATTACGACTGTGGATTACCCTAAATAAAAGCGTTTGGATCTTCAACCTGCAGTTTAGTAACACATGTAATACAACATTTTGAAACAAAAGATGCTACTTTTTCCACATTTCCTACCTAACTCCAGGAGATTACATTTACATTCAATCATTTAGCAGACGCCAAAGCGTCCAAAGCGACTAACCAGATAAACAAGACAAACAACACAACAAGATAAAAAAGACAATTTGCCATGAATGTGTGCATTCCTGTATAATGGGGTTTTCAAAGATGTTTTTATTATCTTGCAGTACAGATCAAAGAAAACACAATAGAGAGAATTCAGACCTGTTGAGCAGCATATTTGGTTATGCCAAAGGCCACTAACGGGACAAAATATATAAAAAAAATTAAAAAATCACACCTTTAAAGTGTGCACCATTAGCTATTAAGAAGATTTTGAAGATTTTTTTAGTTCAGTTTAGTTTATTTGCACGGTTATAAAATATAAACAAGAAAAAACAAGAAAGTACAATCCATATACTGTGCAGGGAGAGGCAGAAAACCCAAAACGGCTTATTTCAAGCCTCCATCATATCAACAAAGAAAAAAAAAACTAATTATGAAATTAAATAAAGAGCTAAATTACAATAACAATTATACACATTTATATGACTGCATCAAGTTAATAACAATTATAAACAAATTAACAACATACATCAAAAACTCAAAAATAATTTGAACAAATCCTATAGTGTACATAAAATACATAAAAAAAACAATTACAAGGCAGCAATACATTTATTCTTTATACATCTCCATTAAAGAAGTTGTTTTTCTTTGCTAAATGGGATAAACCACTCCATAATTTAATACACCAAAATCTTACCAACTATTTACCACAACAATTAGCATAAGCAATTAGACCATCATTTGCATTCTTAATCAATAAATAAAAATTTGACAGAGATAGAGTAAATAAGAAGTAGTAAGGGTCCAACAATGGACCCCTGAGGAACCCCAGAGAGTAATCTTGCTTTTCTAGAATAACAACCCGTAAAACAAACAAACAAACTGTCATTTATCAAAAATGTAATTTTTCAAACATTTATATGTAATATCATGAAAACGTCTCGAGTTACGACTGTAACCCTGGTTCCCTGAGAACAGGGAGTGAGACGCTGCACCCTGAGATACTACAGGGGAACGCCTCAGCGTGACTGATGTGTGAAGCACGTTTAATCACGGCAATCGTATTGGCCGGCGACAGCCTATGACGTCACTACTAGCATGACCAGGAAGTATAAAAGGGGCTCCTTGAGAACATGTCATCCACTTCTTTGTCTGAAGGGACTGTTCAGCAGGATTCCCAGAGGCATGGCAAGGAGACGCAGTGTCTCGTTTCCTGGGTTATAGTCGTAACCTAGACGTTCCCTTTCGAAAGGGAACTCGCACTGTGTCCTGAGCCACTATTGGGGAACGAAATACCCACGCTGCCATGCTGAGAGGAGTGCATGCCAAGAAAAATGGCAGTGACAAAGCACCAGAGGTGTCTGAGCCACTCCCGCTTCTGGTCACACACTAGGCTGTCAGGGACAACATTCCCTACGGCCACTGCTTGAGTTACAAGCTCAATGGAATGGTACCTTCATTGAATAAACGAAGGACTTGGTCAAAGGCTACTTAAGGCTTGGAACCAGAATCTTTATAATAATAGGAATATTTCTGCATAGAAACTCTATTTACGTGATCATTGCATCTCTTTCTGTAACATATGCTAAGACACATTTGGTTATTATAAAGGTTTGGGGGGTTTGTGTCTCAAGGATGTATCTCGAGCTGTCTAGTACGGCAGCTCGAGCACCTTAGAGCTTGAGCCTCTCGCCAAATCCAAAGATTGTCAATAAATGTTATTCTCACAGTGGTCCTTACTGAACTGAAATTAAACCTGGCTAATGTCTTCTGCTAGTTAGCAAAGCATTAAAGAACTATATCAACTGTTAAATAACATATTGGATATTAAAATAATATCAGATTTGTCTCATTTAAAATAAACACCAAAAATAGAGATAAAAAATGAACATAAGAAATTTACTTTTGCTGTAGTGTCTGTTATATGATGCATGAAATAAGACACAAGACGAGATGGCTATGTAGACTCACACACCAGGCTCTTTTACTAAAACATCGCTGGAGAACAGAGAGGCAGACACAACCAAACAACCCAGAGAGAGCATTCGGAACAGACCTCAATAATGGAACAAAGATATCCAGATATACAACATTCTCTCCACCCTTAAAACCAAAAGTATTAATAATTTCGGCCAGAAACACAACATAGAACAAACAAGCAAAAGTACATGAAACTTAACACTTGTTTCGGAAGGTCAATGAACCAACCATCACCATGACCCTAAACGGTCTCTATTAGTCTCTGTGGTGGTTTGTGTATGCGGGTCGGGTATCGTTTTTCCTCATAGAGCACCCCCTCACTGTCTGCTGAAACAGTGCTGTTTTCTGTAAAGGATGAAGATGGAGGGGATACTGGGAGGTGAGGACAATGACTCTGGACATTTATTCTCAGGGGAGATGATGGTTCCTCTATCGGAGTGACAGACGAAGCAGACTGTGTTGAGAGCTCTTCTGTCCCGATCAGTCCACTTTTCCTTAGCTGATCAACATGGCGCCGCCATACGGTGCCACCCGGGAGCTCCACCTTGTACATCAATGGTCCAGTTTTCTCCTTAACTACAGCCACGACCCACTTGCAGTCTCCCCTGTAACTTCTCGCAAGTACAGTTTCATCCACCGTAAAACTCTGTGTGGCTCTGGCAGGGTTCCTCTGCCCTTGTTTCATTTGCCTGTCCTGCACCGTCTGTTTGATGTCAGGCTGAATCAGATCCAATCTGGAACGGAGTGAACATCCCATGAACAACATAGCTGGAGTTTGGTTTGTAGTAGCATGGGTGGCATTTCTGTATGCAAACAAAAAATTTGACAGCTTTTGTTAGAGCGTCAGTTTCTCATATGCCATGGCTTGGAGCCCTCGTTTAAGGCTTTGTACAAACCTCTCCGCAAGTCCATTAGTAGCTGGGTGCCACGGAGCAGACGTGACATGCCTGATGCCATTTCTGCGGATGAATGTCTGGAAATCAGTAGCGACAAATTGCGGCCCACTGTCACTTACTAACTGACGCGGAACTCCAGTTCTAGCAAACAAATCTCTCAGTACCTCGATGGTGCGCAGAGAGGTGGTTGTGTTCATGGTGAAAACCTCAGGCCATTTTGAACAGGCATCCACTACCACCAGAAACATCGATCCCATGAATGGCCCTGCAAAATCGACATGTATCTGCTCCCATGGGGATGCCGGCCATTCCCAGGGGTGAAGTGGTGTTTTCTGGCTCATTCTGTATCATTTGGCAACCAGGGCACTGCAGGGCCAGCCGCTCTATCTCTTGATCCATTCCTGGCCACCACACATAACTCCTGGCGAGTGCCTTCATTTTCACCACGCCTAGATGGCCCTTATGCAGCTCGTCTAGAACACCAGATCTTAATCTGGTGGGTATGATGGTTCGCAGCCCCACATTACACAGCCAGCATTCAGAGAGAGATCATGATGTTTTGCATAGTACGCAGGCAGCAGAGATTTGTGTTTGGCTGTCCAACCTTGCAGTGTTGCTAGATACACTTGTGACAGAACCTTGTCACGTTTGGTTTCAGTTTTCACCATGTCTGCTGTGACAGGCAGGCCTTCAGTTTGGCTGATGGAGAACATATCCAGAACCCCTTCCTCTCCATATTCATCTTTTACCACTTCTGATGGCAATCGAGACAGTCCGTCTGCATTTGCATGACATGCAGTGCGTTTGTACTCAATCTTGTAACGATGCCCTCCCAAAAACAATGCCCAGCATTGTATGCGAGCAGCTGCGGTGGCAGGGATGCCTTTCTGTGGGCTGAAAATGGAAGTCAGCAGTTGATGGTCCGTAACAAGGGTAAACTCTCTGCCGAAAAGATAGTGGTTGAATCTCTTGACACCCCAAACTAGACTCAATCCCTCTCTGTCAATTTGGGCATAGTTTTTCTCAGCTGCAGACAAAGACCGTGATGCAAACGCAATTGGCCTCTCAATGCCATCATCCATAACGTGTGACATCACTGCCCCGATTCCATAAGGAGAGGCATCACATGCCAGCTTCACTGATATCACTACATCATTAAGTGTATGCGAATGTTTGACTATTCTTTTTAACTCATTACTGAAAAAAAAAAGTCAAAGTCGATTAGAATAAAATCAAATGTTTACAATTTATTATGTCAGGTAAATGCATCACGCCACTTGCATAATCAGTTCAATAATTGATACAGACATCAAATGCTCTAGAACAGGGGTGTCAAACTCAATTCCTGGAGGGCCACAGCCCTGCAGAGTTAAGTTCCAACCAGCTCCAACACACATACCTGTAGTTTTTAAATAAGCCTGAAGGACTTGATTAGCTGGATCAGGTGTGTTTAATTAGAGTTGAAGCTAAACTCTGCAGGGCTGTGGCCCTCCAGGAACTGAGTTTGACACCCCTGCTCTAGAATAAAGAGAGAAGATGCAATACCTTGATTTGTTACATGATGATAATACATGATGCAAAGTGTTTTGCGTACACTTCACATCACAGGCTAATCTGGTTACAGAAAACCCCACAACCTTTAGTTCCATTTTCTTATATAGACAGACCAAACCAGAAACCCAATTTCAAATGTAAACATGAGTTCACAGTATGAATTCACATTAATCGCCACCCCAGACTTACTGGGGCCAAAAGCTGATTTACATAGAACCATTTGCTAACAATGGGAATCTGATTTGAGTTTAAGCATGAGGCCATTTGCCTGGAAGACCCACCCTCCCATACATGTGAATTATTTCTAAACGCTTAAAAACCTAATTACCTTTTGGCTTACTTCGTTGAGAATAAGACCTTTGTACCAGTCGCACTGAGACATTTTAAATGATATCAAACATGTGTAAAACTGTATGATAATTGTTCACATTAAACTATATAGATTCTTGGGTGAATTTCAGATGAAATTGTTTGTGTAAAGTTGACAATTTAAATGTTGTATGGACTAAAGAAATCTTAAGTCACTATATGGGCTTTCGCACCGGATAGTTGAAGGAACTTAGTTATAGGAATGAGCGCCACCAGGGTGTTTCCCCAAGAACTAATGGTTCCCTGTCACGGTTCGCAGGTTTGTCTGTTCATTCTGTGTGTACTGTTCTGGTCTGATTGCCTATCAGCGTCAGCTGTGCTGACGAGCAATCAGCCGCAGCTGCGTCTCGTTTATGGATCCTATATGTAGTCTTGTGTTCGTTTATGTTCATTGTCAGATCGTTGTTACTGGTTCTCTGTGTCTCACTGTCTGTGCAGTTCATCCTGTTCTATTGGATTATCTGGCTATTCAGTGCCTGTGTCTTGGACTATTGCCCGGGTGGATTTGCACCGTTGTTTCTGTCAGCGGTCCCTGTCTACTAGGATTGATAGCTGTGTCTGCACGACCAAGGACCTAACTGCCTACCGGAGACTCTCTTCTACTGCACTGTTTGTTTCTCTTCTTGCTCTAATAAACCTTTATACATTCGCTATTGGATCCTGTGGTTCGTACCTGACATTCCCATAGGAACGTTTTCGCCAGAAGGAACTCTGAAGTGACGTAAGCCAAGCTTGTTGTTGTGACTTATTTCGACGGCGCTGAGAATACTGTGAATCCCACACAATATGTGTTTGATGTCCAGTGTTGCTGAGCAGAAATACATAATCATGTTTCTCTTTCCTCCTCAAAGTCACGTTGGGTTTTCTCTTCAGCGTAAAGGTTAAAAGGTTCATCAATCACTGTTTTCCATGTTTTTTTCTGGAGTAAATATATAGGCTATAATTTGTGTGTTTACACAACCTTTTTTTTAAATGGTAGGTTCTAGTGTTTCGCAATGGTTCGGCCAATCAGCGAACACTAACGTCACGGGTAGTTCCTATAGTGCTGGTTTAGACCGACTCTGAAGTAGGATAAATTAGTTCCTCCAAAAGGAGTTCCTAGACCTAAAATCGTGCCTAGTTCCTGTTGTTAAGAACACGCCAAAATCCGGGAACTTCCGCCAATAGTTCTAGGAACTATGAAAAGGTTCTTCTGGTGCGAAAGCCCCTTATTTCATATACTTAATGTCTCAAAGGTGTACTTGAGATCTAATGGATAGCTCAGATTCAAGCTATATATTACTGCCAAGAGGAGAGCACAAGCCTTGGTGACATCTCCAAGCTTTCACTCCTTCAACAAGGATCCCAACATCCAATGGTGGTTGTTCAGGTCTTGCACCTTGAGCTCGGACAATGACCATTGCAATGACTGTATTAGCCATGTTTCTCTCAGGGTACGTGTACATGACAACAATATGCTTAAAACGGAGAAATTAGATGGCGATGAAACACAATAGATTGAACACGTAATACGCATATGCATGACATCATCGTCTTCAGAGATGCACATTTTTGTTGTTTACATGGAGACCGTTTTCAAAAACTTGCACTTTGAAACCCGTTTTCAAAAGTTTGCGTTTTCAGGCACACAAAACACTGTTGTCGTGTAAATGAATGTCCAAAATGCATAAGTTATGTTTTTAGTTCAAAAGGTTGTCATGTAAACAGCCCCTGAACTTTCTCCAAGTCCTTCTCCTAAAACAAACAACAACAGTTAAACAGTTTAAAAACATGAAACTTAATTGACAACAACACTTCCTATATTAATATAATAATGAATAGAATAGCCTTAAATAATGTACGGTCACCTAAAGAGCATCTTACACGGTATATGTGGCAAGCTTTTTTTGTGATCTTACTCTCATGTGTTCAAGTACTTTTTATGCAGTTCAACTTAGATGCACAAGCTGTTGTCGTCGTTGTAACGAACAATAATACTTGACAAGTAAAATACTTAAAATACTTACTTAAAATACCCCCCCCCCCATCTAAGCCTAAATTACTAAATGTTAAGAATAAAATAAGAATAAAAAGGGAGAGCGCAGATTTTTTTGTACGTGTTTGATATCACATATATGCTCACTCATTTTATTCTGACAGTTTATTCTGACTACAGAACACATGCTTACCACACTGAACAGGGGCCCGTTTCAATAAGGAGGTTCAACCAACTCTGAGTTAAAACTTGAACTCTGAGTTGACTTACCCTGAGATGGGAAACTCTGAGTTTTCGGTTTCAAAAACAGCTGAAATGTGTTAGTTCAATCTACTCTGAGTTGACTGACTCTGAGTTAAGCGCGTGCACCACAACTATAAAAAGCCATTATCAATGGAGCGCAGATATTAGGAGTCACCATGGCAACAGCGTCAGACAAAAAGAGGTCTGCATATTTCTCACCAGCAGAACTGGATGTGCTTATGCAAGCATATGCAGAATTTGAACACGTATTTAAAAAAAAAGCAACACGGCTGCAGCGGCGAAGGACAGAGAGTTAGCTTGGGAGAAAATAGCTGCTCGAGTCAATGCGTAAGTTTACATTTTAATTACTTTTATACAGTGTTGGGTGCAATGAATTACTAAGTAATCTAAATGCTGTAATTAAATTAAAGACTATAAAACAATTCTGTAAAAAACAATAGTGGATTTAATATCAAATTTTAAAAGGTATATTGTTAATGTAACCTTCTCCCTCTAGTTACACAATTTGGTCAATTCAAGAATAATTCATGCAATTGTATATTGTTTATTTGAAAGCATTAAAAGTGCAGTTTCTTGTCTCTCCTTATTGTTCAAGTGGTTGAGGTTGATTTGGGATTTAGAAAGTAATTAATAAGTAGGCCAAACTAGTAAGTAGACCAATACTTTCTAGAGATAGTAATTATTACATTAATCTAATTAGACTTGTTGAATATGTAATTTGTAGTTAGTAATTAAGAACTATTTTAGAGTAACTTACCCAACTGTTATAATATCAGAGGTGAAACTAGAAGAACAGTATTTTATTAAACCTAATTTAATTTTCATGTATAGGTGCAATCCTGCAGGCATCAAAAGAACATGGCAGCAGCTGAAAATGAAATATAAAAACATACTTCAATCAGGTAAGCCTTGAGCATATCATAGGTGTAGAGTAGCTACCTGGCTTTACAAACATTTGACATATTAAATTACTGAATAGCATTCAGTGTCTAGCAGTGCACCAGCATTTTTGACATAGGTCTAAATGTTCATTCTCATTTGACTTCTACTCAGCCAACAGAAAGAAGGCAGAGGCTCGTAAAACAGGGGGAGGACCTGCACCACCACCTCTGACAAATGCAGAGGAGATGGAGATGGACCTGAGCCTGAATGCTGGAAGGCCAATGTCTGAGGGAATTCCTGGAGAGACTTCATCAGAGCCAGTCACTCCAGAAGATTTAAGTGCCTTCATAAAATGTAAGAGGTCTACTTACAGTATGTGTTATTTTTTATATAGACTAAATGTGATATTTCCATTCATATTACTTTGGGTTGGGTTTTTCGTTGGTCCCAACAGATTCGGAAGGTAATATCTGTCTCTTGGAGCCTCCTGTCCCAACAGAACCCCAGATAGTTGTAAGTAGCCTACTCAATACACCATCAATTATGACAAATAGTATTATAAAGTGTACTCTATGAAATGCTCATCTTCACAGGATGACGGGGATGAAGAAACCGTTTCTGCTGCCACAGAGAGGCCTACAGAGGTAATGTTAATATTATATGTCTACACATCAAACAATCTACACATTCACATTTATATGTGGAGTAGCCTATAGAATCTAAGTTTATATCTATAAATGATAATTCTTATCTCTACCCCCCAGAGTGTGGATGAACAGCAGGAGGAAGGTCCATCAACTTCTGGTGCACTGATGAACACAGTTCAGTGATTTACAGTAAATGCCATAGTTTAATTCTGAATTTTAGAACTACATGATGTAACTCTAATCTACTGTATTTTCAGTTGCCAGTTAAGGAGTTATATAGACTTCTTCTTATTAAAAAGATAGAAAAAAACAGCAAAGAACTTGTATACTTAGATCCAAAAGGCAGATCTGGAAATCGAGATTCTGAAACTAAAGCTAGAGGTGAGTGTATGGCCACAGGTGAATTCTAGGAAGTATTGAAAATATATATATATATTTTTTTAGGAAATGAAGAACACCATATAACTTGCTGTGATTTTGTTTATTAATTATTTTGTGGTTGCATTTGTAGGAAATGAAGAACACCATATAAATTGCTGTGATTTTGTTTATTAATTATTTTGTAGTTGCATTTGTAGGAAATAAAGAACACCATATAAATTGCTGTGATTTTGTGTTTATTCTTTTTTTTTTTTTTTTTTTTTTGTGGTGGTGGATATCATGATTAATCTGAGAAGACATTGCGGCATATCATATCCCGGACTACCCTTCCATCCTGGATATCTGGAGGGTTGATGGGGTTTTCCTCAGGGTCTTGTAACTGTAGGGCAGGGTGTTGCTCCCCTCTAATTATGGCAATATTATGGAGAACAACACATGCCACAATAATGTCGCAGGCCCTTTCAGGGGTTACCCTGAGGTGACGTAGGCACTGGAAACGTGCTTTCAACAGGCCTATGGTCATCTCCACCCGGGCTCTCGTCCTGCAGTGTGCCACATTGAAGCGCTGCTGAGGGCCTGGTTCAGGTTCTGGGTAATAAGATTTGGTCGGCATGGGTAACCCCTATCTCCCAGCAGAAAGCCATCAATCTTTCCTGTAAGAAAGTTCACATTGCTTTAGAGCTGCATAGAAATTCCCCTGTAAGTGTGTAGTGCATACATTGAAATATGTGTATAGGATATACATTACTTACCCCTTTCCAGCCTGTTGCTCAGGGTTGACTCACGATACATTCGTGAGTCATGAACAGAGCCGGGCCACTTGGCCTCCACATTTGTGATTATATGTGCAGCATCACATATGATCTTGACAGTGCAAAGAATGAGAGATGTTACACTATTGTGATTTAGTCTTTGACCATTAGAAACAGTAGGCTGTCAGTGTACCTGCACATTAATACTGTGGATGGATCTTCTGTTGACATAGTCCGCTTCATTTTCAGAAGGTGCAATGATCGGAATATGTGTGCCATCAATGCATCCAACCACATTCGGAAATCCTAAAGGGAATTCTAATTATTAAGTTACTTCCAGGGGTTGCAGCAAGATATTCTTAACTGAATGTCATTTATCAGGTTAGCCTCATTTAAACCGATTTATACACCACTGACCTGCAATCCTGTGAAACTCCTCTTTGATGACTCTCACTGGTTTGTGCCCAGGAAACAATACAAAAATTCTCGGAAAGCGCTTAAGACCGAGGCACACTTTCCTTATCGCTCTGCAAACAGTAGCCTTACTAATATGTTCTGCATCCCCGATGTTATAAAGAAAACTTCCATTTGCAAAGAAACGTAAGGCAACGCAAAGAATCTGCTCGGATGTAAGAGCACGGCCGCAATGGTTGTTGTTTCTGATGTAAGGATGGGTGAGATTATGAATGTATCTTATTGACTGTAAAGAAAAACGGTACCGTTCAAATAAAAATGGATAGGGATATGACAAAAAATCCACTCTGGGCCTCAAAATTCTCTCCCGACGTAAATGTAACTCCCTACGAAGTAATATAGCCTCTTCATCAACAGGATCGTCCATTAAAGGACATGCCATTTCATTCCCTTTGATGCGCTCTGCGTGACTGAAATGTGTGCAATGAATAAATGTCCCGAAAGAATCAGTGAGGTGTTTAAACACCGCTTCCTCTTTAAAAAAGGGGAGGAGACCAAAAGAAACTCTGGGTTTACAGAAGAAAACCTGCTCCCGACCAGGTTAGGTTCACAGAGTAAGTTACCATGGTAACTGACTCTGAGTATAAGTTACCTCTCTTTCAGAAATGGGCTTGACTTACCCTGCTTTCTCAGGTTTGACTTGCCTCCCATTCTGAAACGGAAAACCCAGAGTTTCCCTCATTTCAGGGTTAACATACTCAGAGTTTTCACTTAACCTCCTTTCTGAAACAGGCCCCAGGTCCTTAATTTTAGCTTGAACTATTTTAAGTGTCTTATTTAATTTCCTTTACGTTTTCAGTTTTATAAAACTTAAAGTTTAGAATCAAACTGCCTTATGTTGTGTATGCAACTGTGCAGTAAAAAAATGACCTGATAGCATCACCTATTACACCATAGAGTCCAACCAGCACTAATACTAGTATTACCGGCTTTAACCGACGACAGCAGTTAGGGGTGTGCGATATTAAGATTTTTGATCGTGGACGTCATTGCATTGCAGAAACGTTTTTTTTTTTACATTGTTTTAACATTAGCCACTGTGCACCGCTCTAAAAACGTAATATCACATCTTACCAGATACAAAAAAAAAAAACATGGGTCTTGTTATTCCATGATAACAGCGAATTAACCATATTTTACTACAAAAACCATAGTTAAATTATGCTTTGTTAGGTTATACAAATAGGCTACGCCAAAAAAACAACAGCATGATTTTACTATGATAAAACCATCGTTATTTTTCGTAAGGATTGTTCATGCAAAAGTATGATTGTGTCAAGGAACATTGTTAAATACTACTCAAGAAGACGAAATAACAAAGAGAATTTAATCCAAATAATTTAAAGATATGCAGTGAAACAGGCTTCACAACACGTCACATAAACGACGTCAAGACAGAACACAAGGAACATGGAAATATAACTACTAAACCAAACGAGGACTAATTAGCTCATTAATTAGATGACAGGTGAACAGAACACATTAATCACACACTGGTTTAATTAATCATTTGGTGAATACAAATGAAAGAACTGAAATAATAACAGACTAAGTCAATTTAATTAGGCAAAAACAAAATGCCGAAACTTTAGCTACACTTTAACGGCCAGAGTGGAGATTTTGGAAAACTTCGTTTGCATGTTAACTGAGAAAAACAGTTTTAGGCAGCCGACGTCACAGTAAGCGACAGAACTTTCACCTGCGTCAAAAGTGCGACCTATGTTTACATTTTCATTTGGCTTTGGTGATCATGGATGCATTCAGAGTAGCAGTCGCATGTTGGTGCAAACCCTTTTCGTCTGTTTGCATTTGCAAATACAGCTGCTCCATTTTGTCGAGGTGATTCGTTGCTGTTGTTGCTATTTTCGGGATTCTGATTTGCTAACGTGGGTTTGAGCTTCTCGTTACACTGCTACCTACAGGTTTGGCATGCTCTTGACGGCATATATACACAGGCTCGTGTAAACAAACACTTTTCTGAAAACTGACAGGTGTGAACGATGTTATTTTTGAAAACGGAGAGGAATGGAGTGAAATGTCCGTTTATGAAAATAGCTGGCCACGTGTAAACGAAGCCTAAAAGAATTGTCATGATTATTATCGACTGTTCTGATAAATAGGCAAGGCAAGATTATTTATATAGCACTTTTCATACACAATGGCAATTCAAAGTGCTTTACATAAAAGAAATTAAAATAATCAAAAGAAATTAGAATAAAAGTAAAATAAAATACAGTACAAACAGTCACAGTGGTAATTCAAAGTGTTTTACATAAAAGAAATTAAAATAATCAAAAGAAATGAGAATAATTAAAACAGTTATAAAAAAATAAAGTGAATAAAAGTGAATAAATAAGTGAATAAAAATAAAATACAGTACAAACAGTCGGAGGAACAGTGGCACAGTGCTCATTCAGTAAATGCACAGCTAAACAGATGTGTTTTGAGTCTGGATTTGAATGTGACTGTAGGAGCACATCTGATCTCTTCTGGAAGCTGGTTCCAGCTGCGGCTGGCATAGTAGCTAAAAGCAGACTCGCCATGCTTAGAGTGAACCCTTGGTATTTCTAGCTGATGTGATCCTAATGATCTGAGTGATCTGTTGGGTTTATATTCAGTGAGCATATCTGCAATGTATTGAGGTCCTAGGCCATTTAGTGATTTATATACCAGTAATAATACTTTAACCCTCTGGGGTCCGAAGTGTTTTCTGGGTCCTGGAGGTGTTCTGACATTTGTGCTTTTTTCAGTTATTTATAAACATGTTAATGGCAAAGGTGTAAATTCACTCTATATAGCACAAACAGGGCTACCATAATATGTGAGCAACATGTATGTACATGTTTGTATTTTTGAGAGAATATTGTAAACTTAAAGTGTCTGAAATAAGGCCACAAAACACATACTAAATATGTGTCCACAAGACTTTTGACTAATGATCTGAAAATCATCCTGCCTAATCATTTACACAAAACAATACATTGATTTAAATTTTATAAATTTTACACACTTTTTGTTTGGAAAGGCAATATGCGTGGAGGCGTGTTCACACCTGAGAAGACAAAGGCCGGATAATGTGCCGCATAATGAGCTGCATATTAATTAGCCTGGCTTTCACACAGGAGTGTCACAGGGTCCCAAAGAATGCAAGGACAAAAAAAATTATCTATATATACATATTTTACAATTAGAAATTGTAACCAATTACAAATAGGTTACAATTACAACAACAATTACAATTTTAACAATATTTTAAGTGTACTCTTTCTTTGTAAAAAGTATACATTTGATCATACATATTAAAAAAGGTAAGGATTAGGTAAGGTAAGGATTAGTTTGAATATTGGAACAAACACTATAATAACATCTTAGTTGATAATTCAATATACCTACTTCATCATACTATAGTATATTTAACATATGAGCAGAAATTGGTGAACAAAAGCTTAACTATTTAATGTGACAGTAGTCTTTTTTTTACAGTCAAAACTTTATAATCTATCCAAAACTAATCACAAAATCTTGTCTAAACATTCATATTTAGTCTATAACATATGTGACCAGTCACGGATACTAGGGACACAAGTCGGTTCTGGGGCATTTTGAGTTATTCATAGATTCTGAAAGTGTAGTCTCCAAGCTTTCCAACGATGTGTAACATGTGGAAATCTGATAATATTTGGAGAAGTTGTGGCCATTTGAAGGTAGGCACTTAAAAAAGCTCAATGATGAGAAAACGACCTCGAAAGATTGTGCAGTTCTCACCTCTCTCTGCTGCTAGGAGTGACAATAGGGCTCATTTACATCTCATTTAGATAAGCCATACCCCCTGTAAAACTCCCCCCTGTGCTTTACAGCTTTTTTTTGCACTTCGAATGAGTGCACTTCTGCAGCAGCTCTAGGCGAAAAACAATTGTGATGCCCCTCTATTTGCAACGTACCAGCAACAACACACAAAGACCAATATGCCATATAGCCTACATATAACGCAAAACCAGCAACAACACACAAAGACCAATATGCCATATACATATAATGCAAAACCAGCAACAACACACAAAGACCAATATGCCATATACATATAACGCAAAACCAGCAACAACACACAAAGACCAATATGCCATATACATATAACGCAAAACCAGCAACAACACACAAAGACCAATATGCCATATACATATAATGCAAAACCAGCAACAACACACAAAGACCAATATGCCATATACATATAACGCAAAACCAGCAACAACATACAAAGACCAATAAGCCATAGGCCTACATATAACGCAAATAGTGCGCAACGCGCGTGTGCCCAAAATGTCAACAATATTAAAGTTTATGCAGGAGGCAAATGCCTGCTGGCATTTTTCTTTAATTTTCCAAATAATCACATTTCACCTCCTCAAATTACTGTTGCAAATCTCTTTACACCACTTTCTTATGTGCGTATACTATACACACACAAATGAAATGTCCGCAAGCACATTATATCATCAGCAGGTTCAGCATCTTAAATAACGACTAAAGAGCAAATGAAGCTTAACTTACGTTTCAGAAACGCGCACGGCAGGCCTTCATCGTCTTCATCGCAGCAAAGGTCTTAACTGCATCCTCTATTTCGATTCTCTGTGCCAGTTCATGTTCTAAGGAGATTGTTGCCAGTCCATTAAGTCTGTTCAGTTTACAAAACTTTCCCCATTCAAAGCAATCGGGACGTCACATATGAAACAGCCAGCCACCGCTGTCAGCGAGCCGAGCCGCCATATTCAACACCGAGGGCGCGCGCGCCGCGCCCATACCTCCGGTTCAGTTTCCCGAGCGGCGAAAACATTTTCGGTGTAACTGCCACGGTTCAGCTCGTCTGCGACAATCTTTGCGGCGTCCATCTTCATTGAATTTTGATATCAGATAGAGCCGACCAGAGCACAGCATAATAAGTAGCCATGCGGTTCACTTGGAGGGCGGGGACAAAAGCGCCATATTCAGTATGGAAATACACACAGACAATAACACGCCACGCCCCTACTGCGTGCTAGAATCTCCGAAAACAAGCCGATTTCAACCTCAAAATGTAAGCTTTTAAATATACCAATACTGCTATCTCAAACATGGAGAGGCTTCTTCGTGATTTCAACTAACAGATTCTGCAAAAAAATGAAATTCACCAATTTTGAAAAAAAACTCTTCTTTCTCATTTTGCTCGAAAGTTGTGCTGCCGACTTGTGTCCCTGGTTTCTGCGACGGGTCACATATTGTGTATGATATATTAGCATATACATGTTGATTTGCAGTTTGTTGCTTATACAGACATTTTATTTCAACATATTTCAGTCTATTTTTACTCATCTTAGTAGGCTATAGCAATATAGTTTGGATGTGTTCATGTAAAAATAACGTTTACTAATGTAGATGCGAGAGTGAATGAACGGCACAGACACGCGCTGTATAACTGTAGTAAACAAAGCGCGCGCGCCTGTGCTGTTCATTCATCATTTAGCCTACACACAGACACGCAATTCATATTTAAACAGTCTTTTTGCGGTTTAAAGACACTATCCAATATCGCGATTAGAACAAAGCACTTAAGAATAAATAACTTACTACATCAGCTGGATCCGTTGTTCCTCGAAATGAAACTACCAGCACTTCTGGTACATTTTCCAGGGTTATTAGATAGTATTATTCCTCACAGGTAGCAAGACGAGGTAAAGTACAAGTTTTTATCAAACATGATGTGTTTTATAAACCAGCTGGTGGGCGTTGGCATGTTTGAATGGCTTGCCTTAGATCATTTGCGTTTGAATACTGCGCGCTCTGCGTGGGCGTGTCAGAATATGCAGAATAATGAGCAGAGAGAAAGATAATGAGATCGGCTGACACCTCTCTCTTTTTTTATAGATTACATAAACAGAGAATATTTATTTTAGTTTTGAATTAGATATTTTAATAGTACAAACTTAAATGATCATAAAGATATATTGCTCATGCTTGTGTGAATAGTATTCGCTGAGCTTTGTTTAAGTTTAGAGACGTGCTCCAGAAAAAAAGTTAACGGAGACAGAGAGACAGAAAGCACACCCTGTTTATTTTCTTCATTTTACAAAAGCACACAGTTTTGATGCTAATGTCAGTGTACACAAAAAAAAGAAGACCCTCTATAGTTTATAATCATGTATTGATTTTATTTATATGACCAAAAATGACGGAGTATTTTAAGTCTATGTTGCTGCTATGTGGAAAAAAAACAGCAAAATGCACCGGCGCGTTTATGGACACCAAAGGGTTAAAATCAATGCAAAATGTAACTGGCAGCCAGTGTAAAGACCTGAGGACTGGTGTGATGTGTTCATATGTTCTGGTTCTGCTCAGCGTTCTGTATGAGCTGCAACTGTCTTATGGTCTTTTTGGGAGGCCAGTGAGGAGTCCATTACAATAATCCACCCTGCTGGTGATGAAAGCATGCACAAGTTTCTCTAAGTCTTGACTGGAAACAAAGCATCTAATTCTTGCAATATTTTTCAGGTGATAGTATGCTGATTTAGTTATTGCTTTGACATGACTACTGAAACTAAGGTCTGACTCCAGAGACACACCAAGATTCCTGACTTGATTTTTAGTTGTTTGACCCCTAGACTGAAGGTATGCGTTCACCTTGAGTAGTAATTATGGGCTAGCTTGTGTCAAAAAGACAGCATACTATAGCCCTGATAGTATGCTGATTTATTGTATTTTGACATTTTTATGACCGGATATGAGCATGGGGGTTTTATGGTAGCCAGTGGTATGTGACCTTTTGGCCCCCACCATGTGGTTCCGGCATTTATGGCTGTGTGTTTATGACTTCACTTGGAGTTTATGGCTGTGTGTGTGTTTATGACAACAATTTGCTTGCTGTGACTGAAAAGCATGTGTTTTTTCAGGGGATATCTTTTATTATAGCAGGATAATGTTCACAGAACGATGAAAATATGAGCAGAGAATCGTTGGATTTCAGATCGGCATCGTCCATGATGTCTGTGGGAGAGAATGAAAAAAGAGTTTAAGTGAGAAGCATTGTGGTTGAATAAAGCATATAAATATATGAAATAAGGTGTTAATTTTATTTAACATTTAAAAGTAAGTTTTAAACATGTTGAAGTTAATGAGGTGGTCTTTATGCGTCTACTTTCTGTGCAGAGAAAATGTCACAGAGACTTTTCCTCAATGATTTTAAGAAAATACACCGCATTGTGCTTAAATAAGGCATATAAAATAAAATAAGATGTTAAATTACATCAGTGTTATAGGAACATCGTGTGGATTGTTATGCTATGTACTTTTTAGTAAATTATATTTATAGGCAAAAACAATGGGATTTTTCTTTCAATCACCAAAATATTTTGAGGTTTCAGGTTTTTTAAGCAAAATTTGTATAAAGATGATTCTCAACTACGTTATATAACGATATGAATTGATACACCATTTTACTCTATGCAATATGTGGGTAAAATGGCCATAAATTAAAATTCCCATTCAATGCATTGTATTTATACACTGTATCTAATGTACACATTAATGTATTCTTGGAGTAACATTTAATGAAAAAAAAAAAAAGAATTGTAATAATTGGAGTAATAATTAGTAACAATTTAATAATAATATCTAATATTTCATAGGAATATTGATGTATAATTTATTTCCATATTCACTTGTTGTGTCTCCCAAAATGCCTGATAAACATGATTTAAGTCCTGATGTCCTCTACAGTGGATCTTGTACTGTCCTATGGGTTGCCTATTGATAATGTATTAGTGTTTGATGCTATTTTTTCGGATCATTGTCCTGTCATGTTTGAATTTGTTTTTAACGAGCTAGTTAAAACACCCGCTCCCGTGCGTTATGGCCGCACTCGGAAGCCCGACACTTCCTTGTGTTTTTCTTCTCTTTTTATTACACATGTGCATGCAAACGGCGACTCCGCTGCCTCAGACACAGAGCAACTAAGTAATGTTTTTTTGTCCACCTGTTCTGAGGTCCTGGACACTGTAGCTTCAATAAGAGCTATGCGCCCTAGACCAAAGTCTGAGCCATGGCACTGTGAAGCCACACGCGCAGCCAGACGAGAGTGTAGAAGGGCAGAGCGCCGGTGGAAAAAGGATGGGCTTCAGGTGTTTTATCAGATTTTACAGGAGAGTTGGAGAAAATATCTAAAAATTGTTAACGTTAAACAAATACAATATTTTTCAGAAATAGTTTCTCAAAATGCCAACAATCCACATGTTCTTTTTAAAATCATTGGGTCTGTATTGAACCCTCCACAATCCACCTCTATTGAATTTTCACCTGATATCTGTGAGACATTTTTGGAATTTTTTAATAGTAAGGTATAATAGAGCTGCATACAGAGTTATTTTTTCTTCGCCTGTCGCGCCTCCCCTGTGGCTCTTTGGCGCCCCCCAGGGGAGGCGCGCCTCACCTATTGAAAACCGCTGGTCTAGAGTTCATCTCCTGCCACTGGAAACTGGATTCTGGAGTGAAGCTTTGGAGATAGGGTCTGCGCACCCCTCTCTCCACATTAAATCCACTCTTTGCGTATGCTGTCACTTCACCGTACAAGTCCTTCGGCGACAGGGTAGGTCTTGGATCAGACTGGCAGCCTCTAGCCTGAGCCCTGCACGGAGGCGGCACAAGCGTGATGGTCATTGTGTGGACGGGTTGGAACAGCGTTCACCTTCGGCAGCTTCTTGTGCAACTTAGCAGCCCTCTTTAGGGTCCGCACTGCTCACCCCCTTCCGGGGGGAGGGTCTAGCAAAAGGTGACCCAAACACTGCCTGTTCCCTACACTCCTGGGTGGCCCACCGCTGTCGCCAAGGCATCCCATTACACGGTCGAAAATATAAATATAAGTCTAAACTTAATTTTGGCTACATGGAATGTACGCACACTTCTTGATGTGCAGAATGGAACTGACAGACCCCGCAGACGCACTGCCCTGGTTGCGAGAGAGCTTAACAAATACAACATTGACATTGCAGCTTTGAGTGAGACCCGGCTCGCAGGAGGGGACTCGCTAATAGAAGTCAGGCAAGGATACACCTTCTTCTGGAAGGGTTTTCCAGAAGATACCCGCCGTCTACATGGAGTAGGTTTTGCTATCAAAAGCAGACTGCTCCAGAACATTCCAGAATCTCCTGTGGGAATCAGTGAGCGGCTGATGACTTGGCGCATTCCTCTTGCGAAGGGTCACTATGCAACCTTGCTAAGTGCTTATGCACCAACTCTGGATGCTGAAGAAAGCATCAAAGACGCTTTTTACGAGTCTCTTGACACAGCTCTCCTCAAAGTTCCTCACAATGATAAACTTGTGCTTCTGGGAGACTTCAATGCCAGAGTAGGTACCAACAACATGCTCTGGTCTGGGTAATTGGGAAACTGGATTAGGCAACATAAACCGGAATGGCCTGCGACTCCTTTCCCTCTGCTCTGAGCACAAACTGGTCATAACCAACACAACTTTCCAAATGAAAAACAAATACAAAGCATCATGGATGCACCCCAGATCCAAACATTGGCACCTACTCGACTACATTATAACCCGGCAACAAGATCTACATGAAATCTCCATCACCCGAGCAATGCGTGGTGCGGAGTGCTGGACAGATCATCGGCTGATCAGATCCAAGATACACCTAAAGGTTCGACCCCAACACACTAGGCATCAACCCTCAAGACGGCTCAACTCCCGAGCCCTAAAATCCCCTGACATCACTGCATCGTATCGTCGCTGCTTGGCTAATAACCTTTCCTCCACTCTCATTCATCCCCTACACAATACAGCGGAAATCGTATGGGCTAACCTTAGCTCAGCTATACAACAAGCCGCTACTGACACAATTAGTTTCACTTCCAAACGTCACCAGGACTGGTTTGACGACAGCTGCCCCGAAATACTGAACCTTCTGGAGGAGAAGCGTAAAGCCTTCACTGCTCACCTCTCCAAAGCACAATCTCCCTCTCTGCGCTCACACTGGAGCAATATCCATGCTGAGGTGCAACGCCGGCTTCGCATAATGGAGAATGACTGGTGGCTTAGGAAAGCTTATGAAATCCAAGGCTATACGGACACCAACAACTCTCAAGCTTTCTACGATGCATTTAAATCACTATATGGACCCCAAAAACACAGAATCACCCCTATCAGATCTGCAGATGGCACAATACTGCACAAGGACAAACAAGTAATTCTTGAGCGTTAGGCTGAACATTTTAACACCCTCCTCAATCAAAATAATCCGACTGACCCCACTGTCCTGCAGCGCCTCCCAGTGCTTCCACCTGTACATGAGCTTGATGACCCACCCAGGTTCTCAGAAGTCCTCACAGCAGTACGAAGCCTCAAGGACAATAAGTCTGCTGGTCCTGATGGAATCCCTGCAGAAGCTCTAAAGAAAGGCGGGTACTTGCTCACCAAAACCCTCCACCAACTCATCCAGATAATATGGGCACAAAAAACTGTTCCACAAGGCTGGAAAGATTCACACATTGTTACCATCCACAAGAAAAAGGGTGACAAGTCCATTAGTGAAAACAGTCGTGGCATATCCCTGCTCTCTGTGGCAAGGAAAGTATTAACAAGGGTCATGCTCTCCCGTCTTACCAAGAGCATCACAGAAAGGATACTTCTGAGTCACAGTGTGGCTTCAGGAAGGATTGGTCCACCTCCGACATGATCTTTGTCCAGCGCCAATTGCAGGAGAAGGCCAGAGAACAGAACAAAGACCTGTTCATTGCCTTCATTGACCTGACAAAGACTTTTGACACCATTGACCGTCAAGTCCTTTGGGTCATTCTGGAGAAGTTTGGGGTGCCTTCAAGATTTCTGTACATCCTACAACAGTTTCACGTTGGCATGCAGGCTCGTGTGATTGTGGGTACATTTCAATCCCCCTCCTTTCCTGTGCAGGTAGGAGTGAAACAGGGGTGTGAACTGGCTCCAGTGATCTTCAACCTCTTCCTGGCAGCAGTCACCCTCCTCTACCACAACTCCCTTAGCCCCGACGAGGGTGTTTGCCTACAGTTTCATCTGGACAGGAACCACTTTAACCTCCGCCGCCTGCAAGCCATCACCAAGTGCACCGCCCTCACAATTCATGAACTGCAATATGCCGATGACTGTGCCCTCCTAGCCCACAGCCCTACCGCAATGCAGCACACACTGAATGTTGTATGCACAGTGTATCAAGCTTGTGGCCTACAAGTCAACATCCAAAAGACAGAGATCATTGCACTACTGGTGGTGCTTCATCAGCTTCTGTGCTATGTCACAAATCTTGCTACAGCTCATATACTTCTCGTTCTAGAAATGTGAGCAAGTTAGACTCATGTCAGAGTCAGCCTGGAAAGGGAATCATTCGTTCTCAACTCTCTGCCTTTGAGTATTCAGAACAGTGCTTGTTCTGTGGTCTTATTTGTGAAAAAAAATACTAAATGTTAAAAATGTCAGACTTTAGATAGGTCAGGCCTTCCATCCTTCAAAGATGTGATTTTGTCTAAATGTGATGAACGGCAGGATGATTGGGCAGAAGTTGTGAAGCTACGGGTGAATGGCATCATGGACCTACCTGCAGCTGATGCTCAGTATCACTCCAAGTGTTACAGTGCTTTCAGGAAGGTACCTATTGACTCAAGTGCAACTGCTAGTAAACCAATTGACAGCTGCCTAGCTTCAGTCATCGACCACATGAGTGCGAACAAGTTAGTGACTTGGACTGTCTCCGAATTACATGATGTTTTTGTACAGAAAAATGGAGCTCTCTTCTCTCTTCAAATATGAGCTTAGCCCAGTCCCCTTGTCTATCATTGATGACAATGGATGCCTCCGAAAGGGCAATAAGTCAGTGCTTGTCCAGCAGCTCGGAATTCCAGTCTGCAATCCCCAGCCACCAGATGTTGTCATTGTGGATGCATCCCAGCTCATTTATCACGTGGTTTGGCCATCGTCTGGGATAGTGGCAGATATTGCAGCCAGCATGGGATGACGGCTTAATTGTTACGACACCCAAACTTTTGTCATCTTTGACAGATATTTGCAGGTGTCTGCCAAGGACCATGAGAGACATAGAAGAGCAGGAGAGAGCTCTACAGAGTACAAGCTCTCATTGACTACACCTCTACCTAGTCGAGACAAAGTCTTGAAAAACAAGCACAACAAACAAAGGCTGAGTAAACTCCTGTGTACTTTCAATGTAGGAAGTAAGATCATGATGGTCAGTAAAGCTGACAGCATTGACACTCATGATGAGGCCGATATATCACTTATATCTCACATGTTAGATGCTGTCAGACATGGGGCTTCAACTGTTCACATTCTCAGTGATGACACAGATGTCTTTGTGCTCATGGTTTATTGGTGTTGAAAGGCTGGTATCACAACTAACCTACAGATGGAAAAATGGAATGGCACTGGTCTCAGCATAAATACAACTGCAGAGAATCTGGGTGACCAATGTGGTTCCATTCTGGCCATGCATGCTCTTTCGGGATGTGATACCACCTCATATCCTGTCGGGAATGGGAAGGTGTCTGCACTCAAGGCCATGAGAGTCGTACCCGGTAAGCTTTTCCACTGTATTGGAGAGGCAGAAGCCACAGATTTACAGATCACAAAAGCAACAAGGGCTTTCTTTCTGGCTCTGTACAATCAGAGGAACTGATTGGGGGGGGGGGGGGGGGGGGGATCAATAGGAACAGATGCACTCAGTCTCTCTATATCACAACTCAAGTCATATTGTCATAGCTGAATACACAACTATGACGATAACAAACATAGGCCAACAAAGTTTGCAAGTGAAACCACAAAAAATAGGCATTTGGAGGAACTTGTGAGATGTGAACCATGTTTTATTAACTTATTAAATTAACAGATCCATAACTTATTAACTTTAAATTAAACAAATGCTTTCATACTCAAAAAAAGCATATTGGAAAAAAATATATATAGTGCCAGGAGACTTGCAAAGGATCTTCCATGAACATCATGAACATGATAACATCAGTGTCCCAGAAGTAGTAGTGTGCAGTATTGGAGCATGCCTACTTCCTTTTATAAGTGTACTTCTTGTCACTCTGTGCAGCACTGAGAAGCTGTTTGTCTTTCAAACAGATACAGTAAAACTCTGAACAGGACTGCTCAAAGTTGAGAGTGATCAAGAGCTCACTCTTTATGAGCTCCACAGAGCACCTGTTCCTGCTGTCACTCCATTTGTTGGACATTCTGTAAAAGATCCTTTCCACATAACCAGTGGATACTGGGATACTTAAGATGTGGCTGATGATGGACAGCATGTTAGGCAGGTTAGCTACTTGAAAGAGAGACACCCACCTGGCAGCCACGTCTTTGGACTTCCATTCGTCATCTGCACCTTCTCTGAGCCCCTTCAGAATGCTATTTGCTGTGGTGCATTCATCATAAAGTTCATCCATGCTGACTTTTTGGACGAGGTTAAGCTTATTAGTGATCATCTCAGTGTCGCTGAAGGAAAGCATGCCATGATGCAGAGAGAGAGGTTGCAGGGAGAACAGCCAGTTGTCCTCTGAAAAGTCAAACCATTTCTCAATGTATGAGATTGCTGTGTTGAGAAATTCTGTGAAATCTCTCCTTGCCCTGTCTGCATCATGTGGGAGAAGATGCTGCAGCTTCACTTTTGTTAAGTAGCCATAAAACTGGTCATCTCTTCTCTGTGTGAGTTTTTGCTTGATGGTAGACATGATGGAATATAACTCAACACAGGTGGTTGATTTTCATTTTCCAGCTTCTTTACAACATCCTCAAATAGGGAGAGGATGTTATTGGAGAACAGGAGGTAAACTTCCACATTATCAGCATCTTCCTCAGTTGAGGCTTCACTGAGCTTTAACAAAGCTCTGATCAGTCTGGGACACTCTTCCCCCAGGCTGATGAAATAAGACCTGAGAGCAGTCCAAGATTGCATAAGCCTGGAAATGGCTGGATTGAGGGACAGCCACCTTGTTGTAACATGTCGCAGAATCTTGCGGAACTCCACATCACAGAACTTGCAAAACTCTTTCAGTGATTCCCTTCGTTTGGCAGATGTGGAGAAGTGGCCATAGACCTTCAGCACAACATTTTCCACATCTACAGTGAGCTGATCGAGAGCATGCTTCACTGTGTTGTGCACAATATGGGCATGGCAGTTCCCTTGCCGCAGATCTTTTTGCTTTTTCTTTAGGTTGGTGAAGACAGAGTTATGGATTCCATAATTGACATTAGTATTGTCTGCACTATATGCTGTAACTTGATCTAACGATAAGCCAAATTTATCAAGGGAATGTTCTATGTAATCCATAATACCAGCAGCTGACTCATCTGCATTCTCTCCAAAATCAAGCATTTTGTTGCAGATCCCAGTTTCTGGCCTGAAATACTGTACAGCAAGGGGAAACATCTTCCTGTTCCCTTTATTTGATGCATCCGTCTGTATGGAGAACGGGAGTGGTTTACCTGATGTTAAGACGTCAACAACATCAGCCACTGCCTTTGGAGCAAGGACGTCTTTGGCCATTGCTTCTGCCTTAGTTCTCCTGATGGACATTTTCTTTATGATTTTGGAGTCATGCAGAATCTTTTGGTTAAGCTTGTGTCCACAGTGTCACGTGGGTTGTGGAGAAATGGAGAAGAGGACTCAAATGCGGAGTGAAATGAAGAATTTAATAAAGATAACACATAAAATAAACAAACCAACAAAAGAATTCCAATGTTTCAAAACTAAATCCAACACAGACCAGACAGGACAGGCACAGAACTCCACACGACTAAACCACGTAACAATGACAACGAACGAGCACAGGACAGCAAACACAGGAAGACTAAATAGGGAGGCAAACAAAGGAGGGTAACGAGACAGACAGGTGGAGCAATTAACCAATAATCAGATAACAAGGGGGAGGGATTAAACAACGACAAGAGCACATGGCTCAAGATAACAAAACACCCATGTGCATAACAAGACAGGACAGACATGTGACACACAGTCAGCACTGTTATAGCTGAGGTTGTGTTTAACCGTGTGGTACACCTGCGTTAACTCCGCTGCTGTAACCTAGAGAGGAGTAGGATGAGAAATTGCTATTGAACTTTAGTAATTGTATAAGGTGGCGTGAACACAGATTTTGGATAAAATATTTGTTATTGTTTGCAGACAGTAACACCATCCAAACAGTGAAACCACAAAATAAATCGATCTACAAACATTTCTACATTCATGTAAAACACAATTTTTTTATTATTATTGGTAAGTTAATCTATTTTATATAGTCTATTGTTAATTCTACAGTAGCCTATTGAAGAATGCAATCATTTAAATTAGTTAAGTTGTTTATTTGCTTCACATAGGCACTATATTTTTATTATTAAATATATCTCTCTTATCTGTTATTAATTTATTACTCCCTTAACCGTAATAAACAAATCGGTAACACTTTACAATAAGGTTCATTAGTTAACTACATTAAATTAACATTAACTAATAATGAACTGCACTTATACAGCAATTGTTCATTGTTCAATTGTTGTTAATTTCCAGATTTAAAAATACTTGATTAAAATCTTGTTAATATTAGTTAATGCACTCTGTGAACTAACATGAACAAACAATGAACAAGATTATTTCTATTAACATTAACAAAGATTAATAAATACTGTAACAAATGTATTACTTACTCATTGTTAGTTCATGTTAGTTAATACATTAACTAATGTTTAATAAATTAACCTTATTGTTAAGTGTTACCAACAAATCATACCATAACATGATTCATTAACATTTTTAACATTATTTCTTAACAAATAGGCAGCCTATGAAATCTAATGTAATCAATCAGAAAATTATTGAGGTGATTAAAAAACTGTCATTACACTATCTGCCTCAGGAGATGATTGAGCTATGAAGAACTGTGAGACGGTGCTTTGATTTCTGTGACCTCTAGCATTGCGGGAATGTTGTTCTCCCGAGGCATGCTGTCGCACATCTGACAAGCCACCGTGCGCAACAGAGAACTCTCGTCGACAAATTGTGCAATTGGCTTGATACTCATTTCCGCTGACACTTTCCAGCCAAGTATTTGATTCCTCCCACTCTCGTCTGTACTTTTGCATCCGCTTTCGTTTCAGCCCTGGACGCGGGGGGGGTATCTGGAGCAGCCTCCGCCATTCTTTCAAATCGACTCTCTGCCAAGAGACCCGCCCTCCTCTGACTCTGATTGCCCGTGAACCTGAAACAAACCAATCAATCCAACGATGGCAGCGACTCGCGAGTATTACCCAATCAGGGGCAGAATAGGACGAGTCTTCACAGAATGCCAGTGGGATGATTCGCATGAGATGCTGCGTTGAAGACAACTCCGAAAATACGGGACAACCCCGTCCCGTATTGATTCAAAACGGGACGCGCTATTTTATTCTCAAATACGGGACGATTCCGTATTTTAAGGGACGGGTGGCAACCCTACTCACTACACCCTGAAAACAAAGCATCAAGAGCACTCATGATTCTGCAATGTTAGATTATTTTGTTTACCATAAAAATAACCTAAAATGATGACTGAAAGTAATCAAAATTTGCCTAAATAAATCAAAATATGTAATAACATTAGCTCTTTGAAATCTGAAAATGCCAGAAATGAAATCAGCATCCTCTAAAACCACTCACATATTGTAGAAATTCGCCATTCTGTGCAAAATATGTGGTCAAAATGGACGATTAAGCTAATAATGCTAATTATGCAAATTATGCAAATTGCTCAACATATGCAAATTAGCATCCGGTAGTTTCTGTATGCTGGGGACCCATACTTCACATTTCTGCAATAAAACTTTGGTGTACTCAACATTTCCAGGTTCACCTAGTTGGCTACTAGACTATATTGTACAGTTAAACGAAAGCAGAATGGAAAATTTATGAAGTAGGCTACTGACAGAAGACCAAGCTAACTTTAGCAAAGTAAGTTAAACTTCACCGAATCAAACCCGTAGCTAATACAGCAAATCATATACAGTAACGTTAACATATTCAGAAGCAATTTTTAAAAATGGACTTACCTTTTCCCTTTCTAAGGCCAGCGTCGCGATGACAGTGTGGCACACTTTCTTCCTAGTCCACTGAGCAGAGAATTGTGTCGTATGAGTCGCGCGCACCGCGAGCGCGGCTGTCATTCGGCCGTGAGGTAACCATTAATCTCAATACGCTACGTGCACAAAAGAACTTCCGGTTAACTTTCGTGTGTTGAGTGTGCGGTCGACTACTTCCTGTAGGTCATGTTGTTGTAGTGGAGATTTTCCGGAGTTGGTAGTTTTGAGTAGACATAGACAACGTTTCTATATGAGCAGATTTCGGGTAAAAGAGAGGCGGTGGGCGTATCAACGCTTGAAAAAGACCGCACTCCATTGTTGTGTACCCCTGTGTGCGAATTCATCCAGGTACAACAGTGCTATAAGCTTTCATAGCTTTCCAGTGGATGTGTCGGTGAGAGCCAAATGGATGGTAAAAGTGCGACGGGATGACTTCACCCCAAGCAAGACGAGTCGTGTTTGCAGCAGGCATTTCCAAAAGGACGATTTTGTTAACAACCCAGGGAAATTGAGAAAGTTGAAGAAAGGGGCCATTCCTGCTCTTTTTTCCTGGAATAATTTTCAAATACCGGCACCGAGGGCGAGCGTGTGTTGGAGCGAAGACCCAGAGCGGATAGCCCTCCTCCTGTCCATGACATCGACTCTGAAGAAGAGATGGAGGTGGCTACCCTGGCACCAGATCATGATTACTGTATTACTCCTACAACAGCAATGGTCGCAGATCGGTTCGCTGAGGAAAACGAAACACTTCGCCAGAAAGTAAAGGAGCTCGAACTACAAATTCAGGCTCTCCAGCTGCGGAGTTGTTTTGGACTGAAGCACTTTGCAGGATCGGATGAGGACATCCGATTTTATACAAGGTAAGTCATAATTAAGGTGTTTTGAATTGCAGGAAGCTGATGTCTTGTACCATATTAACAGTGATGGACAAAAAATCACACAAGTCATGTACTTTAGTGAAAGTAAAGATGGGCTACTACACATGTAAAATGTTGCTCCACTAAAAGTCCACCTTACAAGAGGAAGAGTATTTTCCTTCAAGTATACATCAAATATCAAAAGTAAAAGTAATGTAATTTATGACTAATATAATATGTTCAGGCCCAAACTTGTGCTACCTACAGCACTCAGTCAGATACGTAGACACAACCTGTCATTGTCTTTTCTTCATGTAAAACAAATGTAGTAAGTAGAGTAAAAATTAAGATAATTGATCATGTGTAACTAAATTAGTCTACCATGACTAACAACATGTTATTTTTGTGTATTTTGTTTAAAAGATTCCATTCTTATGACCACCTGATGGCATTCTGGAGGCTCATCGAACCAGCAACATCAAGGATGATCCGTGTGACAAGTGTGGCAAGAGAAGCATCGGCCTCTGTGGCAGAGAAGACAACGTCGAACAGATCAACTAAGTTGCCGCCCATAGATGAGTTATTTATTTTTCTAAATTATCTATCAACCGGATGCGCACAGGGAGAGCTTGGCCACCGATTTAACATCCATCGGACAACAGCCAGCAGGATCATCACAACCTGGGCCAACTTTCTTTACTGTGTACTGGGAGCTGTGTGTACTGTATCTGGATGACACCTGAAGAAATCACTGCCAACCTACCTCCTGAGTTCAAGGAATATGCAGACACTCAGGTCCTTGTTGACTGCACAGAACTGCGGTGCCAAACTCCATCCTCACTTGTGCTACAGAGAGAGGTGTACTCGCACTACAAATCACACTGTACCTTCAAGGCCATGATTGGCATGGCACCACATGGTCCTCTGACATTTGTTTCTGCACTCTATGGGGGCTCTATCAGTGACCGTGAGCTCTTCAGATTGTCGGGCATCATACCTCTCCTGTCCCCTGACATGGCTGTGATGGTGGACAAGGGCTTTAGGGTGGACAACCTTGTGCCAGGAAAACTTCACAGGCCTGCATTCCGCTCCAACAAGGAACAAATGGTAGCACAGGACGTCCTGGAGACCCAGTCAATCGCGCGGCTGCAAGTTCATGTTGAAAGGCTAATCAGGCGGGTTAAGGAGAACAAACTTTTTGACACTGTAATCCCTTTGTCTATTTCAGGGAGCATTAGCCAACTTTTCACTGTAGCTTGTATCTTGTGCAACTACCAAAATGGACCTCTGGTCAAAGACTGGAGAGAACATAAGAGCCAGGTAGAAATCTGACTGTTTGCTGCATGGCTGGCTGCTCCTCTTCCTCATTTTCCTTTTTTTTTTTTTTTTTTTTTTTTTTTACAAACAATATACTGATTCACACCACAATTTAGTTTTAGTTTACATTTACGGACTGTTTTAATAAATAAATTATTTATTTGAAATCTATATTAACTTGGTCTCCCTTTGTGTTGTTTTAGAAGCTGAAGCATCAAGAAAAATTAAGTGAAAAAGTCCTATATGGTCCTATATACCTCTATTGGAAATATGTGGTCATTGAACTTTCTCACTTTAATTATAATTTCTAAAGTTTTTCCACAAACCTGCAGATGGCAGTATTCTATCCCTAACACACAGAGCAATGTCCAAAAACAATTTAGATTTAATTAAGATCGTCATATAAGTGATTTTTTCTTTAAAAATTAATTTTTCATGAGCAATTTATGGCCTAGTTAAGTAATTGTGCAATAAATAGGAGTAGTTCTAACCCGCCACCTTGTGTCAAGATGATTTATGACCCTATGATTGACAGGTGGGCGGTGCTAACCTTTGACCTTCCGGAGGATGTTCCGGAGGCCCCTTTGATGTAGGGATTAACCTTTGACCTATCGATCGATCAAGTTGACAGTTGTCTTTGATCCGTGGTATGGCAGCTGTGGGGTATAATAATTTATTTTGACAGTTGTCTTTGCCCTGTTGACCTGGAAATGATCCGTCATTTTGCCAGTTGTTTTTGATTCGGGTATGATATATCAAGTTGACGGCTAGTTTTGAACTTTTGACCCAGGTATAATAAGTTATTTTGACAGGCGTTTTTGATGTTAGCATAATGAAGATAAGCTTTGATGATAATGGTTTGTCAGAAGTGACAGAAGGTTTGAGATTTATTGTCTTTGATGTTATTGGCTTTGAAAAGTCGTAATTCCCCACCACCCCCGGTATTTCCGAGCACATTGCCAGGGACAGTGAGGAAGTTTATGAGTTGAAACACATTGATCTTTAAAATGGTTATGTACATTTACAAAATATCGTACACATTGATCTTTAAAAGTGTATAAAGTATATTTTCAAAAAATCATCTTACCATTTCAGAGTACTGAAGAATTGGGTTAAAGTTGAAAAGAGTTCCTCTTTTGGAAAGAGTGCCTTTTGCATTTTGACAGTCTTTGAGCTAAATGTGTGTGACATCCGATATCCTGGCATTCCTGAAGCATACTATATACATTTGCTGTGTGTGTGTGTGTCTCTCTCTCTCTCTCAAACACCAGCGCATGACAGGCATGGTCTCTTCGCTAAGTGTGTGCGTCTGTCTGTGAGTGTGTGAGACGTCACCCTATTCGTGCATCCCCCTGCTGGGGAGTGAAAGTGAGAAAATATCTCACACTAACTAGAGTTGAAAAACATTAATTCCTTTAAAATAAATAAAAATCAAAAATAAAATCATCTTACCTTTTCACTATGGTGAAGAATTGGGTTAAAGTTGAAAAGAGTTCCTCTTTTGGAAAGAGTGCCTTTTGCATTTTGACAGTCTTTGAGCTAAATGTGTGTGACATCCGATATCCTGGCATTCCTGAAGCATACTATATACATTTGCTGTGTGTGTGTGTGTGTCTCTCTCTCTCTCTCAAACACCAGCGCATGACAGGCATGGTCTCTGCGCTAAGTGTGTGCGTCTGTCTGTGTGTGTGTGTGTGTGTGTGTGTGTGTGTGTGTGTGTGTGTGTGAGACGTCACCCTATTCCTGCATCCCCATGCTGGGGAGTGAAAGTGAGAAAATATCTCACACTAAGTAGAGTTGAAAAACATTAATTCCTTTAAAATAAATAAAATCATCTTACCTTTTCACTATGGTGAAGAATTGGGTTAAAGTTGAAAAGAGTTCCTCTTTTGGAAAGAGTGCCTTTTGCATTTTGACAGTCTTTGAGCTAAATGTGTGTGACATCCGATATCCTGGCATTCCTGAGTACGCTATATAAATGGGGATAGTGAGAAAATATCTTACACTAACGTTGAAAAGCACTGATCTTTAAAATTATATAAATGAAATGGTTAATAAAATATCTTTTCAAAACAAAAAATAAATACATTTTCACCTGGGTTGAAGAAGAAAGCTATACAGTTATGAACGGATGATCAGAAATAAAATCATCACTTATTTTTTCACTGTGGTGAAAAATAAAAATCAGCTTAGCATTTCAGAGTACTGAAGAAATGGATTAAAGTTGACAGTCTCTGAGCTAAATGTGTGTGTGTGTGTGTTTCCGACACCGGGGGATGTATCCATGGAGCATCGTTTTCACCTGTTGTTCTTCACGATTCATACTAATTTATGGTCGCGAGCATATCCTGAAAAACAACAACTGTGTAGCAAGCCTCAAAGGAGCCGGTACCGCTGTACGTCGCAGTCTGGGTAAATAACAGTGCCAGTTCACCCTACCGATACGCTTTCCAATTAAAAACATCGTATCTCAAGAGAGGAGTGTCTCTTTTGTGACAGTTTTGACCTTCTATCCATGAAATACGGCAACAAATGCTGGATAGATCTCTGAGAAACGACCTCTCTGTGAACTCTCCTGTACCATTCATAGAACACGCACGCCATCTAGCGGACACACATAGTTCTAGCTTTTCCCATACATTTTCATTGCATCTCAGAATGTATATAAAGAGGTGACGAGTCGAACCCCTGGCAAACCATATCTTGTCCAAACTTCAAGACTGTGCAGCTCAACTCATCAACATGCAAAACAGTAAGTATTTTCTCTTTATAATTATTTTATGCTATGGTGTTTTTCACATATGGTGTAAAACAATAGATATCATTTTTTAAATATGAGCATTATATTCATAAAGTATGATTATTAAAAATATTTGCGGTACAGATATTAAGTATCATAAACTATGATTTTAAAAATATCAGTCTGTTTATCCATGCATATGTACATTAGACTATGGTGTTTTACATACCGTGTTTTAAAAATTCACATCAGTCTTTATTTCCATGCTATGTTGTTTTAAAGATTGTTTTTCACATGGGGTGAAAAACAGTAGATATGATTTTTAATAATATGCAACATCGCATTCATTTATCATAAAGTTTGATTTTAAAAATATGGACCATTGGTGATTTTAAACACATCAGTCTGCATATCAATGCTCATGTGTATTAATATGAATTATCATTTGATGTAGTGGGTATGTGAAAACTTTTTATGTGAAAAAGCTTTTATTATGAAAATCATGGATCAGCCGTCGGCTTACAACAACATACTTCACACTTCTACGAATGTATTTGTGTGTTATAATGCAGCGCTATCTCAACATCTTTTAATGTGAAAAGACGGTGATATATATATAGCGTTATAATTTAGTAAACCGATGCTAGAACGTAAAGTAAACTCGTGCTAACCATGTGGCATGCTGTTAGAACATTGTGTTGGTTAGCATCTCGTGCTACACTGCTAACGGGTCTCACACATCGTTATGGGGGTATATCATTTTGCTTTTGTCTGTATATGTTTCAGAAAAACATTGCTGATGCTTCTGACGGTATACTGGTAGATATTTTACCATAAAATCATCGTTTTAAACACTTTCTGAAGCGTCGCATTCAGGTATGGAATGGATATGCTTGCCCTAATGCCTTGAGCACAAACAACATCCAGTTCAAAGACAAATAGCGCCCCTACCCCTCCGGGGGTATAAATGACATCCAGTTCACAAGCAAATAGCGCCCCTACCCCTCCGGGGGTATAAATGACATCCAGTTCACAGGTAAATAGCGCCCCTAGTGTCCTGAAATGATATACCATGTCACTCTTATGGTTGGAGATGGTTTTGTTTTAATCTACCTATTTAAATGTTGATGTGATTCATAAATGTTATTCATTTTAAAATTATAGCTGTGTGTGTGTGTGTGTGTGTGTGTGTGTGTGTGTGTGTGTGTGTGTGTGTGTGTGTGTGTGTGTGTGTGTGTGTGTGTGTGTGTGTGTTTGTGTGTGTGTGTGTGTGTGTGTGCGCGCGTCATCAACCATATAAAACGGACCACCATGCGGCTTCAAATCATAATATGTTTTTTCCCCTCAGATTCAAACGTCGAGCTGAACGCATTTGATGGCATATGTGAGAACTTATTTTCTATTCTTTATAAATTAAAATCGACCTATTTTTTATGCATCTTTATTTATTAATTTTAATTTATTTTAAGTTTCACTTATTTTTTAATTCACAGTGCCTACTCATGGGTTTGATACAGACAGCGCTGCAGATGGTAAGAACAAGATCCACCTTCAACGTAATGTTTTATGTTTACGGAAATCTAACGTTTTATTTATTTTTATAGATTTCATCCAATTCGTCACACAGCCTGGATTCCCAGTGGTCGACCTTACTCAAGACGAGGATGAACAACGCACCGTCGTCGTAACAGATAGACGAGACGTAATCGGGGATCAAATAGTTCCTACCCCCACAGCTTTAGACCAACCAAAGGAAAAGACTAGAAAAACGAATTATTCTGTACCCCAAAACAGCCCTGAGCTGTTTTATGGTGAGCCTATCTACATGTATTAACATTTAAACTCAAATTTGTCATACCATTATGATTGATTGTTATATTTCCACACAACAGGTTCGGATAGAAGCCATGATGATGATGATGATGATGGCGACGTGACTGGCTGGGGTGTGACTCAACTCCACGCTTGGGATCAGAGCTCTTGGACGAGCGAGCGTGGCGAAGCGTCGACCTCGAACGCCGGTCAGACACCATTTCATTTTCACCAATCGTCGGAAGAGGAAGAGATCGATGTTGAAGAAGTAGCGCTGAGCCCTCAACCGCTCGATGAACCATCCAACAATACCTCTCTGATTCGCGAGCTCATTAATTCAGTAGATGCATCTCGCAGTGAGTTTCGCGAGGCGTATGCGGATATAAACAGGAAATTTGATGCGATTTTTGAAAGGGTGGGCGAAAACCGTAGCAGAATAGATGCCTTGCGTAGCGAGCTAAGGTCCTCTAACATCGAGATACATAGCAGATTTGATCTTCAGGATCGTTTTTTTCAGAATGTGAGCGATGAAATATTTCACCGCATCCGTATCATCCAATTAATCATGGATGAGTATTCTGATAGAAACGAGCATATGTCAACGCAATACCAAAGTGAAACGCTGCTCAGGCTTCGTCTTATACACAACGTCATAGATGAGATGTCTGAGTACATTTAATAGTTTACTCACAATCCATTTTGTATTCCTTTAGATCATGTATTGATTTTATACTCTTTTGATTTTATATACTCTTATTATTATATTTCATGTATACGCTATGCTATTTTATGTATGCTTTGATATGCTCTATGATTTTGTAATATCTCATGTTTTATACTCTGTGATTGTTTTATACTCTGTGATGTTAGTCTGAATTTCAAAATGGATGGATCAAAATACTTTTTTACAGACGCTCGTCAATCAGACCAATCTGACACAGAACTGTCTCCAGAGGAGCTTGAAACGATAAGTATGCTTCCAGATTCTTTAGAACAGTATCTTAATGTAGAATCGTCACACCCACCTGCTGATTTGGATCTTTTTGAATTAGCCGTAAATCCAGATATGAATCTCTATGACCCACCCGTACAACGCGGTGCAGGGTTAAATACCCCACCCACTACCACCGAACCAGTCCCAGATCCTGATGACGATAGTGTAGAACATCCTACCGGCGATGATAATACTCCTACACATGATCGATTAAGCCCCCTCGACATTGACGCGTTGATTCGGCGGGGTGGGTTCGTTAACGGATATCACGTTTTACCACGACCTCGTTTCAATAGTGTATCGTTAAGAAGGACCATGAATCTGAGAGCAATCAACTCTACAGATCTGGCCGATTATCATCGTCGCTTACACGACACGCTGAGCGAGATTGTTACTTTCGCTAGAGATTTTGGGGGGGACGTACCCGTGATCAATTTGACCGTGTCAGCCTCCAGTCTCCAAATACCCATCAACGCTGTTTTAACCGATGGAAATAATTATGACCCTAATTTGCTTTACGATCAAATTGAAAAAGTTTTACAGAGCGACGAACAGTTATTATCGGACCAGGCCGTGGAGATAGAAGCTACCGTTGTTATGAACAGGCACGGTGGTGGCCGACGTAAACTCACGGATCTGGCCATTGAGGAAGTGATCAAAAGAAAAAAATCGAGTTTATTTTCCCCCACAAATATCTCAAATAATTTGTGTTTCTCCATCTGTCTCGCCCGTTTTCTTAACCCACAACAACCCGAGAGTGAGTTAGAAAAACTGGCTACCACCATCCAAAACAGTGCAGGCTTCTCAATCCAAGATCCAATTGCTTTTAGCGACATAGTCTCGTTTGAACGAGCGCTAGACATTAAAATTGTGGTATTTCACAGATCTAATGCCATGGTCCTAGAAACGTACAAAACTTGCGACGAACCCCATCCGAAAACGGTGTTCCTCTATCTCGATAACGGACATTACTACATGATCTTGAATTTACCGTCGTTCATCGGTTCGCAATACGTATGTGAATTCTGCTACAAAAGTTACACCAAACGCAGAGACCATCGATGCAAACACGTCTGCAACATATGTTTCGACTCAGAATGTTACACCTACCCTAAAACGACCATACACTGTCTAGATTGCATGCGTTACTGTAATTCGTACTATTGCTTCGAAATGCATAAAAAAAACCCACCTCCTGGTCAGGAAAACCCCGCCTGTAATCTTATAAAATACTGCAAACTATGCAACAGACGTTACCAGGTTAAACCGGGAAACAAGAAAACCCAACACATATGCGCTCCGGACAAATGCGTACATTGTCGCGAAATTCTGGTGGACGAGGGAGAACACCAATGCTTCATACAACCCCTAGCGCCTAAGGAATTTTGCGAAAAATACATTTTCTACGATTTTGAAACACGTTATGAAAATGGGAGGCACGTGGCTAATTTTGTTTGCGCGATCACGTTCCAAGGTGAGAAATTTGTAGCTCGCGGTACGGGCTGTATATCTAAGCTAATCAATCGCTTCAGACAACCTCGATATGAAGGCTACTGCTTCATAGCTCATTACGCCTCCAGATTTGACTCCTTTCTCATTCTGGAGTATTTCTGCAAAGCCGGAATTTCTCTGGAAGTTATCATGCAGGGATGTAAATTAATTTTCATGTACGATGAATCGTTTGGACAACGTTACCTTGACAGTTATTCATTTTTTCCGCTAGCGCTAGCCAAAATGCCATCTGCGCTAGACTTGACGACTACTGAAAAAGGTTACTTTCCCCATCTGTTCAACAGGGTTGAAAATGAGAAGTATTTCGGACCATACCCCGACAAAAAGTTCTACAACTACGATAACATGTCGGATAAAGACCAACAAAAGTTCGATGCCTGGTACACCACGGTTCAGGGTAAGCTCTTTGACTTTAAGAAAGAGCTGAAGAATTACGGGGTTAACGATGTGGTCTTATTACGAGAAGGATGTATGAAATATCGCCAGTCGTTCATCGAATGCACCAAACTTGACCCTTTCAGTTTTACGACGATCGCTAGTTGCGCGATGGGTATCTTCAAAACACATTTTCTCGAGAAAAATACACTGGCTCTCACGCACAACAAAGCGTACATTCGACAGAGCAAATGCTATTCAAGTGGGTCGATAGAATGGTTGGAGTATGTCAAAAAGACTCGAAATGTCGACCTGGATCACGCCTTAAACCGCGGCGAAGTATCCTTCGGTAAGTACTTTTTAGACGGTTACTACGAACAGGACGACATTAAGTACGGTTTAGAATACAATGGTTGCGTCCACCATGGACACTGCTGTCGCTTTGAACCCCATCAGACACACCCCTTGTCGGGAGTACCTTATGGGGTTCTCAGGAGACAGTTTGACGATAAGGTCGAAATTCTGCAGAACGCGTACGGTTTGCAAATCGAGGTTCTGTGGGAATGCGAATGGAGCAAAATGAAAAAGACCGATCCCTCCGTGATAGAATTTATGGCCAATTATTCGGCCCCCGAGAGATTGATACCGCGAGACGCTCTGTTTGGCGGCCGAACTAACGCTTATAAACTCTATCACAAGGTGACCGAAGGTGAGAAAATAAGGTATCTCGATTTCACCAGCCTCTACCCCTTTTGCCAGGCTAGGAAAAGCTATCCGATCGATCATCCACAAATCATTTTCAAAGATTTTGAACCGATTGAAAATTATTTCGGCCTTATCAAAGCGACCGTGTACCCTCCCCGCAAATTACTGCACCCGGTTCTCCCTTACAGATGTGAAGGAAAACTCATGTTTCCGTTATGTAGAACTTGCGCTCACGACCAAAACCAGATCACTAGCTGTACACACACGGATCAGGAAAGATCTCTGTCGGGGACCTGGGTAAGCATCGAGCTTTTAAAAGCTGTCGAGAAGGGTTATGTGGTAGCCAAGATAGACGAGGTTTGGCATTTTCCTCAGTGGTCAGACACGTTGTTTGTCGATTATGTCAAAACGTTTCTGCGTTTGAAGCAACAAGCGTCAGGGTACCCGTCGCATGTGGTCACAGACGCTGAGAAAGAGACTTACATTCGCGAGTATTTTGAAAAAGAAGGGATTCAACTCGACCCCGAAAAGATCAAGTACAACGCCGCCCAGCGGGCAATCACAAAATTGATTCTCAATTCGCTTTGGGGGCGGTTCTCGTTAAGACAAAACCTGCCTCAAACGACCCTGGTGAACGACCCCGAGGATTTCACCAGAATCGTTTTTGGTAATACTGACACGTTGTCCTATTTCACATTCGTCTCGGACGATGTAGCTCTCGTTCAGCATAAACCTAACAAAGATGATGTTTGTAAGGCGCGTGACGTTAACGTGTTTCTAGGGGCGTTTACAACGGCTCACGCCCGACTGGAATTGTACGAATTGATGGACAGACTCGGCGACCGACTTCTTTACTCAGATACGGACTCCGTCGTCTTTGTGTCTAGGGAGGGAGACTGGGAACCGCCTCTAGGGGATCATTTGGGGGAGCTGACGAGCGAGCTAGACGACGGTGACTACATAACGTGTTTTTCCGCAAGTGCACCTAAATCGTACGGGTACAAGACGGCCAAAGGTAAGACGTGCATGAAAGCTAAGTGTATAACCTTGAATGCAAAAAACTCCCGAGCCATCTGTCTGGAATCCCTGATTGGTCTGGTCGACGGCTATGTGACATTGCACGATAGTGCCAAACACATCCTGGCTCACACCGAAAATATCGTGAGGAATAAAAAGACTCTCAAATTGCACAACAAATCAGTCGTTAAAAGGTTCAAGGTGGTGTATAATAAACGCACACTTTTACCGGATTTCACCACCCTTCCTTATGGCTACTGATCAGATAATGCATAGAGGGTCTCAGGGTGTTTCCGATTTTGATTTCAGACTTCAACATCCATTTAGTTGCGTTATAAGCGGACCGTCCAATTCTGGAAAGTCTTATTTTGTAAAACTCTTGTTGGAAAAGGGTTTGACTATAATCTCCAAGAAAATTGAAAACATTGTATGGTTGTATGATTGTTGGCAGCCTTTGTACGATGATGTACTGAAATTGCACGACATTAAATTTGTGCATGGAATACCCGAGAGTCTGAATGATGATGATTTACTCCCCGTTCATAAAACAAATCTTCTCATCGTGGATGATTTGATGCAACAAGCTAGCACCAACCTGGAACTCCAGCGCGTATTTACGCAATATTGTCACCATCGGAACCTCAGTGCCATCTATATAGTGCAAAATTTATTTGCACAGGGTAAGTCCAGTCGAACCATCAGCTTAAACGCCAATTATATGATTTTGTTTAAAAACCCCAGGGACGTCAATCAGGTAGCGATGCTAGGACGACAAATGTACCCGGGAAACACAAAATACTTTATGGAATGTTATCACGACGCGGTCAACCGATCTTTCGGATACCTATTGATAGACTATAAAGCGAAAACTCCAGAGCAGTACCGTCTCAGAACAGGATTGCTGTCCGACCGTCAAGTGGTTTATATCCCGAAAAAAAGAAGAACCTGATAAATCGTCATGTCCGCCAGACTTTGTAAACATCTGCCGGTGTTAAAACTGCTACATAAAGCGTCTCCTAAACAACGACGCGTTATTTTACAATCGGTGTCCGACGAATTCATTTTATCGCTGTGCGAATTGGCGCTAAACATCCTCTACGGCACGATCCCGGTCAATCGCCAGCAGTACCAAAAACTGAAAAAGAGAAAAGCGGAAATCAAATTTGTGGCCGATAAAAAAATTGGCATAGAGGCCAAGAAACGAGTTATCAACCAAAAGGGGGGGTTCCTTTTACCTCTATTAAGCGTCGCCGTCCCGTTCCTGACGAGCTTGATAGCCAATCGATAGGATGGAGTACGCTGAGAAGATGTATTTAGTCCCTCAGCATCAGCTGGATAAGATGAAAACTGAAAATGTACGTGAGAACATTCAACAGACTGTGGAAAACAATTTGGACGGTGCCATAAGAAATATTTTACATCGCACCGATTTGAATCCGTACGAAAAAGCCAAACTTTACACCAATACCCTAAGCAGGTTTTTGACCATCGTTAGACAAGGGGATCGTGAGACCGGGGTTTTAACCCTCTCGTTACCCCATACGGATGACGATCATAAAGATGCGCAAACGCCTACCGCCCCCCACACTGCTAATGTTGAAGACGGTGTTGCTGAGGGGGCTGTGGTGGACGAAGTGCTGAAGAATGTCCCTTCGAGAAGCGTGAAAAACAGTAGATACATATTAGACAAGATGTCTAAAGCTAAAGAACTAAGCGGCTGGAACGAATCGGGGGAGTTTGTGTTCAAGGGTAAAGTCGTACCAGGTTCACACATGGTTGATTTGTTAAAAAATGTGACGGCCCCCCAAAAGGTTCGGGATGACCGGAGACCTCTAGGATGGTCGGAGTTTCTACAGGCTTTTGGCGAGTTAAACATTCCTTTTTCTACCGTACCGAATCAACAGGTCAGGAGCGTGATTAAATCTCTAAAGAGTAACCCCATCACCCCCGCCACCACACCCGATGTTAGACCTTATAAAAAGGCACGAAAATATTCACGCTACAGGACTCCGAAAGACTCTGTGTTTAAAATATCGACCGGTGATCCGAGGCAATGGCTGGAATTTTAACGAATGTATCTTACGATTAAATAAAGACGATAAAATATAAATGGTTTTAAGATTTTTTATTTATAGATCAAACATGTTTGCACACAGGATGATATTTTATCATTACACACATGCGGTCTTAATCTCTTCACAAACAGGGATACCATTTTATCATTTTTAATATAATCGTCGGTGTATAGTTTCATCACATGGGCATAGTCACAACCTTTAGCTAAATGATATAGAAAAAACAAACAGTGCTCCCCGCAGGTATTGGATGAATAATCCTGGACTTGTCTGTCGGAATATAATACTTGGGGGTGGTTGGTCGCTAGAAAGTGATCGATGCAGGTTGGGAAGCGGGGGCTGTTGGGTGGATTGCCAAAGCTGTCGAAAAAACAAGTGGGCCCCTCTTCGGGTAAATAAACGGCGATCCAATGTTCACCGGGTAGCCGAGCAGGGTCGGTGTTAATGATCCCCATCGCAGGTAAGGTCCTCACAGGTTTTTTGGGTAGTTGATCGCTCGGTAGAACCCCAAGAAAATGTGTTCTGCACGTCATTTTATCCACGATAGCTGTGAGTTGAAGCGTGTTCATCTCTCAATAGTAATCGATCAGCACCTGTCTGCGGTTAGACACTTCAATGAGAGAATCAAAAACGGCGTAAATGATTAAGTTAACAGTATTCGGCAGCGGTTGTCTGAAACGTGCTTCGACTCTGATATTTCCGGACTTGATGAGCGAAATGTGTTGGCCACACTCTTCATCAGGGGTGAGGTTAAACGCATAAAGCGTGTATCCGTTCATGAAATCGTCACTGTTGATACAGAGCGCGCGGTCTTTAAGGTGTCTACCGGTCGCCATCGATAGCTGATAAAATTCACGCGCTGCCAGACCGGCTTCGAAATTAGGTTGTAGAGGTTTAGCGGGGAATTGCTGAGAGTCGACGTAGACGGCTAAGAACTCCAGATTGTAATGTTTGAACGCGAATGGATTTTTTGTGTAGGATCCGGTGAATGCGTCGTTGTCGACCATGGCGATGATGATAGACTTTGGTAATGTTCCTAAAAACAGATTTTCTTGATTCAGAACACGAGACCCGTTAGGGATTGAGAACGTTTTTAGACAGACCCTGTCGACGGCATACTTGGCCGTTGTTGACAGTAACGCCTGTGCGTGAGCCAGTCTCACCGGGGGTGAAACAGACACTTTCTTGACAAATAGGGATGCTGCCGTTATATTTAATTTGTAAGCAATGTCGTCGGCCCTCATCAGGCAGAATTCATCTTTTGCTCGAATAAATCGCAGCTTAACATCCACCCCATTCAGTAAAAGTTTCTCCTGGAAGAATATATCAGCGTGTATGGGGGTAAACAGTTCCACCTCCCTGCTCCGACTGGTATAGGTCGCCCTCTTTGTCAATCCAGCGTTATTGCCCGGGGGGTCATGAATGTCCATCTGACCCGCGGAATCTTTGTGAAACAACGATGTGGAGAACAGAGATTCCAGCGTATCCTTACCGTAGTTGAGCAGACTCTCTATGATACACCGATAAGGATAGGTGCTTGAGCTTTGAGATATCAGACGATCACCCAGGGTTATGTCGACTTGTGAAAATATAGTAGCTCCCGGGTAGTTAATCAGCCCGACCCTAGCCGGATGCGGGATATCCCCCCCATCAGGGTCCGTGATTTTCACCCGTAGATAGAGCATGGTGTTATTGAGATCCAGATAATCATCCCCGTTTCCCGCGATAAAAAACTCTATCGGGGCAGAGGCCGAAAGGGCCGATAACGGAGCTACTTCTAAATAGCTGTTTTTCTCGATGATGGTCTGTGTCAGAGGTACTGTAAATAAGTCCAGCTCGGACGTGATACACTCCCCCGACATACGATGTAGTAACGCCATTTTAGAATATGGTTTTTACCCCTCTCTTGACCGACGCGTTTCGCCTAACAGTCTTCTTACGCTTTCTACTTACGAGTGAGCGCTTGTTTGATACACGTGTTGTTTTCTTCCTTTTCACCCCCGATTGACCACGCCTTCTCACACCGGGAGGTTTGGACATTCTCTTACGGGCCATGACCATCAGACCGGACCCCCCTTGAGCTTTAGCATCATTGTCATGCGAACGCATCAATACGTTTGAGAAGACGTCGGATGCTATATTTTTAGCAGCTGATTTTAGGTGGGGCTTTGCTATGCTGAAGCCTCTTTTTAACAGAGGTACGGCCATCCGGAACAGACCTCTAAAAATACCCCCTAAGCCGCTACCGTACATAACCCCTCCCCCGGCATAACCGGGTAAAGCTCCGCCGGCTTGGTTTTGGTAGTAGGCAACATAGTCCGGACTCTCTCTAGGTCTATAATGATAATTCATTTTTTGGTTTAAAGTGCAGTTTTACGATGACTTTCCCGTAAGTGAAGGGTACTGGCTTGTTTTGATCGTCCTTAACCTCTATGGTGATGTCGGTGATGTGATCCTTGGCGATCGATGCGTAATGCGGCTTGTCGTATCTAGCAATGACCGTGTCATTGGTTTTACCCGATATATGTACGCATCTCAAAAGGGGTACGTGAGAATCGCCGACCACTTGATATTGGATAATGTCCGTGTAGACGTAGAATGTGTAGAACCCTGCGTTGATGTCGCATTGATGAGGAGCGTACGTCATAATGGTTTTCGTCAAATCTGCTTCTTTATCGTAGCTCGATTGTCCGAGATAGCCCCCCCTCGCTGCTCCTAAAATAATGCCGAGTCTTCCTCGGAAGTAGAGTGAAACGTTGGGTTTTGCCACCAGAAACAATTTGTTTTTTATTTCATCGTGAGTCAATACCCCATGATTTAGGATGAGTTGATTTATAACACGAATGATGGCGCGAATATTTGGGTAGTACCCTCCGGCTATGTTTAATTGCATCGCTCTGTTTTTTTTAATCGTATCACCATCCGGCTCAATGTTTAGGGTGAAATATCCTTCTTTGTCGTTAAAGCTATACCAACTTCTAGGATATTCGATTTCGGCTAGTCCGACTTGCCAGGGTCCTTTCAAGCTTATAGCTTTTGGTAGTCTGGTTGTATAGCTGGATATTCGATTTTGGGGGTAAACCCACGACGATGCGTTGCACGGTAGCGTGACGTAGAACCCATGCTCGTCCATGACGGTCCTCGACTCGTATGATCTCATCCGTTATGGTTGATGCGTTTTAAGGAGATTGCAAGTCCACCACAGTTTTTTATCTACGTAGCTGTTAAATTTTGAAGGCCATCCTAGCCATTTCACTAAAACAAGCGTAGATTTGCCTTGTTTTTTCTGCCCTAAAATCTTTTCCACCTTAAAAGATTTGTTTTTACTCACAATTATTTTTTGCAGCTCTTTTTCATAAAAAACCCCTTCGAGGACTTCGCCATCATAATCGCTGAGTCTGTAGACCGGGGGGTGGCGCGGAATACATGAGGATACGGTGAAAAACTCTTCCGTGTAGTTCTGCTCGTAACCTTTGGCGAACGGACCTCTCACTTTAGAAATCCTGACGACGTCGCCGACTTTGAACTTTAATACGGGTTTCTCGGTCTTATTCTTCTTTACATCTCCGTACAAGTTTTGAAACACTTGACCCTCATTGACTCTGCTGACGTCCACGGGTCTCATTCTGATACTGCGATGATAACTGGTATTGTACCCCTGAATAATGTCTTGTAAAACATCTATGTATCGTCGCGAATTGGTGGCTGTTAAAAATCTCCACATGCGACTTTTTAACGTTCTATTAAATCGTTCGACGACGCTGGCTTTCAAATCGGTAGCGGTAGCGAAATGATTAATGCCATGTTTTTTCATTAGATTTTGAAAATGTTTGTTAAAAAATTCCTTTCCCTGATCCGTCTGCAATTTCTGCGGGACACGACCCTCTTCGAGTATAGACTCGAACGCATTAGTAACCTCAACCCCGCTCTTATTCTTCAACACCTTGGTCCAGGCGTGTTTGCTGAAAACGTCTACGCAGGTCAACAGATATTTATGACCGTCATTATCCCGGGCATAAGCGGTCATGTCGACCAGATCGGCCTCGAATTGACAATCGATTCCGTATACAACCACCCTATTTCGTTTGTATTTTATCGGTGCTGTTTTGTGCAATGTGTAAGCATCCTCCCCAGCCAGCCATTCTGAAACCTGTTTATCGCTTAGACGGACTCCGCTATCTTTTAAGACGGCATCTTTTAATCGTTTTTTTCCCCCTAAAGAACCTGGGTTGGATGGTGTATAATAAGTCTTTTTCATGAGCTCGGACATGATGATGTTTCAGCCGCTGTGAAAGAATGAGAGGTGCGGATGATTTGAATCAATCTTTTATTAAAAAAAATAATGAGGTTACAGGATAGACACGCTAAGTAAAAATGGTTATAATGAATATAATACAATCTAAGTAAAATGAATATAATACGACACACAAAGTAAAATGGTTATAATGACATGCATGATCAAAGTAAAAAATGAATATAATACAACGGTCTAATCACAATCTAGCCATAATAAAAAGTCACGGAACACAAACATGTTTCTGTCTAGGACATAATCGGTAAACAGTTCAATAATTCGGTCGACGTTGTTAATCAATTGACTACGTTCGACCATCTCCTCCTCATCGTCAGTGTCTAACCCTTTTGACTTTTTGACAAAATGGATACATACATCGACTACAAACGTGAACATGCTCAATGTATCATAGACACTGATGTCAGGCCGTGAACCGTACATCCAATCGAGAACCTGTTTTATCACATCGCATACTGGCTCATCATTGTCAAGACATGCGGAGGTCATAGAGTACCATGTATTGTTACGACCCAGACTTCTTACATTTATTATCATTTTCTTGAGATTGGTCTCACGTGTAGTGTCGTCATCATCATCACGTGGAATTTCAAACGGGGAATCGGCTGCCTCCTCAATAATCTTGTTCATAAGACCGATGATCTGGTCTTTGTAATGATCTTTAAACATGGATGCGATAAAGTGCGTTATACTACCCGCAACACCCATGTCGGAGGAGGTTTGATCACTCGCCATTCACGATGGAGAGACCTTCCCAGAGATCAACGACGTCGTAGATGATCTCCTTGCAGGGTTTGTCCAGAAGTCTCCCCCTGATTTCTTCTAGCTTGCCAGTGATGAATGGTTCGTCTTTTAATTCACGCAGAATAGCTCCGACTGTTCCTTGAATACGGTGGGGTCGAGATTTTAACCCGCACCGGTTGAGGATAATAGTGATGATGGTGTGAAAATTGGGTTTAAACAGCTTGCCTGACAGTTCGTCAAAGTGTGTGTCGAAGAAGTAGGTAGAGGGGTCAAACAGGCACGAATGTTGCAGCTGGCTAGGATGATCGATCGCACACCCCTCACATTCCTCCTTGAGCTTATCACCAATGAGATGTTGCAGCAGCACCACGACCGCTGCTTTTATGATTTTGAATCCGACGTCGCTGAAACATCCGTCTGTAGCATCGGACTCGTAAGTCAGGTTGTGAGATCCGAGCTTTTTGTCGGATGGCTGTGAAGGTTTAGTGCAAGCACAGTCACACTCGAGCTCCAAATCCCAGTCTAAGCGACGTTTGGTAGTTTTAGCCTGAGCCCAGTCGTTTTGGAGGTCTGATGGTTCAGGGTTGATAATGTTACCCTGAGCACAATCGTTTTCAAAGCACGGTGTCAAGGCTATGCGACGTCTGATAGTTTTGGCCGGGGCCCAGTCTTTGTGGATGTCCGATGGTCCGGCGTCGTCGGTCAGAATATGGTCGATCGCGTTGTCGTCAGGTTCGAGAATGCTGCCAAAAGAGATACCGCAGCTGCACACGTGCGCGGGTTCTGGACCTCCGTCTTCAGCCATGGTTTATATGTGTTTGCTCGGGTGGGTCTGCTCGCCGGAATTTATGGGTGTAGAAGAGGGCGGGGCGTTCTAGACTTTCAACCACGGTTTATAAAGACGCTTGGGAGGGTCTGACAGTTGAGCTTTACGATGACTGTAGTGAATGGGTGTGGACGGCATAGCGAACGAACTGCTTCGTGCGCATCTCTCGGGGTGGAACAGCTGCACTTTGATTTTGTTGTATCCGTCGTGCATGTCACACCATTTGAACATTTTGTCGATGGTTGAAAAAACAGTACTCAACAGATCCAGATCGCACCAATTGAACACAAATTGCATTTCGTACAGATCGTGATGCTCGTTAGGCCGGATGACTCCTGATCGAGTGCTGTTGAGCTTTGTCTTGTCTTTACAGCAGAATATGTAGACGGAATCATTTGGCTTCTTTTTAGTATGGTCACCTACCACACGGTACCGGGTGTTCGGACTTACCCCATCCCACTCGGCAGTGTACAAAGGCTCTTCGCCGATGTCGTGCAGATCCTTCCAGACATACGTGTAAAATAGAGTCCAGTCTTTTTCAGGAAATACAACGCATGCGTCTTCCCCATGCTGAAACTCACCTACACCATCAGCGGTGTAGAGTATAACAATTCGTGAGGGTTTATGAAATTTGTACCCGAATACACGGTTGCTACACATCATATATTCCGCTTTAGTCCATTCCGAAGTTTCATGGAGAAAGTTTGTCAAACGGACGTGGCCGATGGGCTTTCTCGGGGCCATAGTCAGACTTTCCATCATCTTGCTGGTCAGCCCCATCTCTGAGGTTTTAGGGGAGGATGAACCGTTCATGCTCTCGTAGCTCATGTTTTTCCCTTTCTGGTCTGGCTACAACACACAGACCCATTTATATAGCGTACTCAGGAATGCCAGGATATCGGATGTCACACACATTTAGCTCAAAGACTGTCAAAATGCAAAAGGCACTCTTTCCAAAAGAGGAACTCTTTTCAACTTTAACCCAATTCTTCACCATAGTGAAAAGGTAAGATGATTTTATTTTTGATTTTTATTTATTTTAAAGGAATTAATGTTTTTCAACTCTAGTTAGTGTGAGATATTTTCTCACTTTCACTCCCCAGCAGGGGGATGCACGAATAGGGTGACGTCTCACACACTCACAGACAGACGCACACACTTAGCGAAGAGACCATGCCTGTCATGCGCTGGTGTTTGAGAGAGAGAGAGAGACACACACACACACAGCAAATGTATATAGTATGCTTCAGGAATGCCAGGATATCGGATGTCACACACATTTAGCTCAAAGACTGTCAAAATGCAAAAGGCACTCTTTCCAAAAGAGGAACTCTTTTCAACTTTAACCCAATTCTTCAGTACTCTGAAATGGTAAGATGATTTTTTGAAAATATACTTTATACACTTTTAAAGATCAATGTGTACGATATGTTGTAAATGTACATAACCATTTTAAAGATCAATGTGTTTCAACTCATAAACTTCCTCACTGTCCCTGGCAATGTGCTCGGAAATACCGGGGGTGGTGGGGAATTACGACTTTTCAAAGCCAATAACATCAAAGACAATAAATCTCAAACCTTCTGTCACTTCTGACAAACCATTATCATCAAAGCTTATCTTCATTATGCTAACATCAAAAACGCCTGTCAAAATAACTTATTATACCTGGGTCAAAAGTTCAAAACTAGCCGTCAACTTGATATATCATACCCGAATCAAAAACAACTGGCAAAATGACGGATCATTTCCAGGTCAACAGGGCAAAGACAACTGTCAAAATAAATTATTATACCCCACAGCTGCCATACCACGGATCAAAGACAACTGTCAACTTGATCGATCGATAGGTCAAAGGTTAATCCCTACATCAAAGCGGCCTCCGGAACATCCTCCGGAAGGTCAAAGGTTAGCACCGCCCACCTGTCAATCATAGGGTCATAAATCATCTTGACACAAGGTGGCGGGTTAGAACTACTAATAGGTAAACAACGTCCAAATTTCCAGAAAAACACAGCATAAATGTATAGTTGAGAAGTAAATTAAAAAAAAAATTTTGGTATATAGTTTTCCATATAAAAAAATTATATTTCTTATGCAATCGCTCTTTAAAAGTTTGGGGTCTATCAGACCCCAAACACTAAAATTGTTATCCTTTTTGAACACTGATCTAGGATTAAGTCAAGTGGTCAATCCTAAAAGTGTTACAACTCTGTTTAGCACATATTTTCTGATTAGTAACTTGACAAATTTAAATTAACTTAAAACAACCCACTTGAAGGCCTCACACTATATTGAGAGATCAACAAGAACAAGACAATTCTTAGAAGTTATTGTTTACTGATAATTCATTTTATTATAGCAGATATTTATGTAGGTATGTGTAGATAAAAAAGAAGTCTGCTCTCTCTCTTATTTTTTGCATCACACCACTGTCCCGGTATATTCTTTGAATCAGGGTGTCTTCCTCCGCAAACACCACAAAATCGCACCACTCCATCCCTGTTAGGAGCAGCTGACCCTGCACCTGCCAGTAGTAGCCATGACCCTGCTTCAATTCCAGGTTGCCGTCTTTCATTTTCAGATGTGGATAATCCACATAGCTCTTAACGTTTGGACATTTTATTTCCACAAGGCCGAATTCAGTACTTTCTGTTGGGTCAAAGACAACCCCATCTGGGGATGTACCTAGCCATGGAGCGTCGGGGTGTATAATGAAGCCACAAGGGTAGTAGTTCACCCTCTTGAGCTTGCAGTACTCTTCGATGGCATCAGCTTCCATTTCGAGACCCCTCTTCATTGCTGCTGTCTGACGGACCCCTTTGAGCAGCCGGTCTGCCATCTTATCTAAGGTGCATGGTTTAGCATGGCATATTTCCCCAAAATGTGAGGAAGTGAGTCTGGGTTTTCTCAGTCTATGCCAGTCTGCTGATGTACTTTGACTCTTAGTTGCATCCTCTATTTTTTTAGCCATCTCCCAGGTAACCTCAAGTGACTTGAAGTGCAGCTGTTGATGCTCAGTGAAAACAAACATACTGCATGATGTCTCCAGTCTGCAGCCAGCCAATGGCAAATCTGGGCGTGGTGGAGCGTCATGGTGAGCAACAGGGCGACTTCTTGCCTTGGGTTGTTTTTATGACAGGGGACTGCCTGCTTGTACCAAACCGAGTGCAAAGTCCACTAGTGGCACCTCACAGGTGATACCCATTGTACAAATGGTTGGTGCAGAAACAGGGGTGAACTCTTTGTAGATCTCTGACACTCTGAGAATGGACAGGTCCAGCAACTCTCCACTGATGGCTTTGTACAGTGTGGACCTATTTGAAACAAATTGAGAAACACCAGTAAGATACATCACTTCATAACTACAAGTAACAAAACTACAGTTCCCTTTCATAGTCACTCCGAGTTACGTCGAGTGACGGAGAATGGGAGAATGGGGGTTTCGCCTAGAAAGCCAATCATCTTTGAGTATTACAAAACGAGCCTATGGCAATGAAATGCCATGGGTCTGCAGAATTTGCATAGCGTATCTCCGCCCCACCGCGTGGGTATAAAAGGAGGAACGCCGGCAAAGGCAGATCATGTTTTCGCTTCGGAGCCAAGAAACTTCTCTTCACTCCACAAGCCAAATCCTGAGTTTCAGTGACTTCTCTTCGAGACGAGCGAGCTCTCCGGTGTTGGTGTGACGGCGGTATCCAGCGAGTTCACATTGCCTGCGGTCTGTGCAGTGATCTGCCAGTTGGTGTGTTTCTCCCTGGTCGCCTCAGCATCGCTGAGCTTTTTTCCTCTCTAAAAGAGCTGCACGTGGCACGTCTTTTTAAAGATGTCTCGCCCGTGTTCTTCTGGGTGCGGTCGATTCCTGTCTTCCTTTGATGGGCACAATCGCTGCTTTGCGTGTCTGGGCTTAGAGCACGCTAAAGCAGCGCTTGTGGATGACTCATGTTCCTTCTGTGGGAACATGACCATCGCAACACTAAGGTCGAGACTCAATGATCTCATTCGAGAGAGAGTCCCCTCATCCACACCCCGATCTACACCCTCCTCGAGAGGTGGTACTTCGGCTGGTGGACAGGGTGACTTGAGGGTGACGGTGTGGAACAAAAATCCGACGATACGTCCTCGGACCACGCCCCCCTCTGTAGTGTTGCAACCCGCGAGCGCCGCGGTGATTTTACCGGGTCCATCCGTTGATGCCCCGCGTATTTCATTCGGCGCTCCAGAGGATGACTCGATGTCGATCGCGGCATCACAAGGTGGGCAAGAGTCATCGGGAAGTGACGATGCGGCTGCGTTGCCTCCTTCTGGAGTTCCAGCGTTGCCCGTATCAGATCCCGAGATGACCGCCATGCTCTCCCGAGCCGCCGCGAGCATCGGGCTCGAGTGGAACCCTCCACCCTGCCCCGAGCGCTCGCGGCTGGACGATTGGTTTTTGGGCGCGGCTGCCGCCTCTCGGCCGCAGCCAACCCCAATACCTTTCTTCCCGGAAGTGCATGAGGAGCTGACGAAATCATGGAAGGCTCCCTTGACCTCCCGTGCACGTTCGTCGGCTTTCTCCGCCTTTCCCCCCCTCGATGGGGCGGTCGCCCATGGGTACACTGGGGTTCCCCCGGTTGAACGCTCTGTTGCGATGCAATTGTGTCCTCAGAGTGCTTCATATCGTGGTAATCCTAAGCACCCGTCCAAGGCCTGTAGGCTTTCGTCCTCCCTTGTGGCGAAGTCTTACAAGGCTGCAGGACAGGCGGCCGCCGCTCTGCATGCGATGAGCACCTTACAGGTCTACCAGGCCCAGCTGCTCAGAGATATGCACGAGGGCGGGACTGACCCAGGGCTCTTTGATGAGCTGCGTGCCGCCACTGACCTCGCTCTCCGAGCGACGAAAGAGGCCTCACGCTCCCTGGGTCAGGTGATGGCCACTTCGGTGCTCCAGGAGCGTCACCTGTGGCTAAACCTGGCTGATATGCGGGACGCCGAGCGCTCTCGTCTGCTCGACGCCCCCATATCCCAGGCCGGCCTCTTCGGCGGAACGGTCGAGGACTTTGCCCAGCAGTTCTCGACCGCACAGAAGCAGTCTGAGGCTATCAAGCATATTCTGCCCCGACGGCCCGCTGCTGCCTCCACCCAGCCGTCGGTTCAGAAGCCTCAGCCTGCTCGCCGCCGAGGGCGCCCTCCTGCCGCTCCCTCCCCTCCCGCACGGCCCCAGCAGCAGCCTTCACCCAGGCCGCGTCGTGGAGGAGGCCGCAGGAAGGCGCCCCAGCCCTCTCCAGCCCCGCGCCCCGCTAAACGCCAGGCTAAGCGGCGCTCCTGAGACGGGCTGCTCAGTGATGGTCCCGGTTCTTCCCCAGGAGGTGGTTGCAGGCCCCCTCCTTCCCCCGGCGGAGGGCCGGGGGAGAATCTTTTGTTTTCCCGCTACTCACCCACGGGTGGGCAGTACCCTAAATCTGTTAAAGAAAGAACCAACACTTCCATCACTGAGCACACAGAGCCGGCTGACAGTGTGCGACGCGTCCGGGCCTCGCCGCTCTCATCCCCCTCTGTCACAGAGTTCTCGGACAGCAGTGTGCGCCGCCTCCGGGCCTCGCCACTCCTGTCCCCCTCTGTTCCAGAGGGCGCAGACGACAGTGCGTGCCGTCTTCGGACCACACCGCTCTCGTCCCCCTCTGTCGCCAGCCCCCTGGCAGAGCAGACCCCCGTGGAACGCTGGTCCTTCCCTGGTCTCCTCTGTCAGGGCGCGGAGCCTGACCACGCCCCCGCACAGGGCCGCTATGCCACCCTCGCCGGGGCCGGTCACTCCGCTTCGCTGCCCCTCCGGGGGGACGTCTGTCGTTCGCATGACCCCGCTGGTTCAGTTTCTGGCAGCTTGGTTAGAGCTCCCCAGCCTGTCCCGCTGGGTCGCCCGAACGATCAGGCGCGGCTATGCGATTCAGTTCGCTCGGCCTCCTCCCCGCTTCAGCGGAGTCCGCTTCACTATGGTCGGTGGCAATGCCCCCATCATGCGAGCGGAGGTTGCCACCTTGCTGGCGAAGGGTGCAATCGAGACTGTCCCTCCAGCCGAGATGAGGTCGGGGTTTTACAGCCCGTACTTCATCGTCCCCAAGAAAACCGGTGGGTTACGACCGATCCTGGACCTGCGCGTCCTGAACCGCTCCCTTCACAGGCTGCCGTTCAGGATGCTCACGGCCAAACGCATTTTCGAGTGCGTGCGGCCACAGGATTGGTTTGCAGCGATAGACCTGAAGGACGCCTACTTTCATGTCTCCATCTTACCTCGACACAGACCGTTCCTTCGGTTTGCTTTCAAGGGGCAGGCATACCAGTACGCGGTTCTCCCATTCGGGTTGGCTCTGTCTCCTCGCGTCTTTACGAAGGTTGTCGAGGCAGCCCTTGTTCCCCTACGCGAACACGGGGTTCGCATCCTGAACTATCTCGACGACTGGCTGATTCTAGCCCACTCTCGAGCTCAGGTTTGCGAACACAGAGACCTTGTGCTCCGGCACCTAGCCCGTCTGGGCCTTCGGGTCAACTGGGAGAAGAGCAAACTCAGCCCCGTGCAGAGGATCTCTTTTCTCGGTATGGAGATCGACTCGGTCGCCATGTCCGCGCAGCTTACGAGCGAGCGCGCACACTCACTGCTGACTTGTCTTCGTCAGTTCGAGGGCAAGAGTGCGGTCCCACTGAAATTATTTCAGAGGCTCCTGGGGCATATGGCATCTGCAGCCGCGGCAACGCCGCTCGGATTGCTTCATATGAGACCGCTTCAGCTGTGGCTTCGCGATCGAGTCCCGAGGTGGGCATGGCATCACGGCACACTCCGAGTCCCAGTGACTCCGACCTGCCGTCAGTTCTTCACCCCGTGGAGGAACCTCAGTTTTCTACGGGCCGGAGTCCCCCTAGAACGAGTTTCCAGGCATATTGTTGTCTCCACAGATGCCTCTTCCACGGGCTGGGGCGCCATGTGCAACAGACATGCTGCCGCGGGCTCCTGGACAGGACCCCAGCGCCTTCTGCATGTCAATTGCCTCGAGTTGCTGGCAGTACGCCTTGCCCTGCACCGTTTCCACACGCTGCTCAAGGGTCAACACGTGCTAGTCCGTTCAGACAATACCGCAACAGTAGCGTACATCAACCGTCAAGGTGGTCTACGCTCCCGCCGTATGTCGCAACTCGCTCGCCACCTCCTCTTATGGAGTCAGAAGCACCTGAGGTCCCTTCGTGCTATCTACATTCCGGGCGTTCGGAACCTTGCAGCCGACGAGCTGTCTCGGCTCCGTCCTTTCCCTGGCGAATGGCGACTCCATCCCCAGTCGGTCCAGCTGGTCTGGGATCAGTTCGGGGACGCACAGGTAGACCTGTTTGCCTCCCACAACTCATCCCATTGCGCCCTGTATTACTCCCTGACCGAGGGTACTCTCGGCACGGATGCACTGGTGCACAGCTGGCCGCGGGGCCTACGCAAATATGCGTTTCTCCCAGTGAGCCTTCTCGCACGAACTCTGTGCAAGATCAAGGAGGACGAGGAGCAGGTCACTCTGGTTGCGCCGTACTGGCCCACCAGGACCTGGTTCTCCGAACTAGTACTCCTCGCGACAGCACCTCCTTGGCCAATTCCTCTGAGAGAGGACCTCCTCTCTCAGAGACGGGGCTCCTCGACGGGACGAGGCAGGTTTGAGTACCCTGTCACCTGCGGTGGCGGCTACTATCACTTCCGCTAGAGCTTCGTCCACGAGACGTCTCTATGCGTTGAAGTGGAACCTCTTCGTTAACTGGTGCTCTTCTCGCCGAGAAGACCCCAGGAGATGCTTGATCAGTGTCGTGCTTTCCTTCCTGCAAGACGGGCTGGAGCGAAGGCTGTCTCCCTCCACCCTGAAGGTGTATGTGGCCGCTATAGCTGCATATCACGAAGCAGTTGATGGTAAGTCTCTGGGAAGGCACGACCTGATCATCAGGTTCCTGAGAGGAGCGAGGAGACTGAATCCTCCTCGCCCTCCTCTCGTTCCCTCTTGGGACCTCTCAGTGGTGTTAAATGCCCTGCAGAGGGCTCCCTTTGAGCCTCTGCAATCAGTGGAGCTTAAGTTCCTGTCTATGAAGACAGCGCTCCTGGTTGCACTGGCCTCCATTAAGAGGGTAGGGGACCTGCACGCATTCTCCGTTGACGAAGCGTGCCTGGAATTCGGGCCGGCTTACTCTCACGTGATCCTGAGACCCCGGCCTGGATATGTGCCCAAGGTTCCTACCACTCCCTTCCGGGACCAGGTGGTGAACCTGCAAGCGCTGCCCCTGGAGGAGGCAGACCCAGCCTTGGCACTGCTCTGTCCAGTACGCGCTCTCCGCGCTTACGTAGACAGGACGCGGTGTTTCAGGACCTCAGACCAGCTCTTTGTCTGTTATGGTGGGAGACTGAAGGGAAAGGCTCTCTCAAAGCAGAGGTTGTCTCACTGGATAGTGGACGCCATTGCTTTGGCTTACCAACAGCAAGGCCGACCGTGCCCCCTTGGTGTGACAGCCCACTCCACCCGGAGTGTGGCTTCCTCTTGGGCTCTAGCGCATGGCGCCTCGCTGGCAGACATCTGTAGAGCTGCAGGCTGGGCGACACCTAACACATTCGCCAGATTCTATAATCTCCGAGTGGAGCCAGTGTCCTCCCATGTACTCGCTTCAACCAGCTAGTTCAGGACCCGCTCAGGTGTCTTCGCTTGCTCGCCATTCCACTCCACGGACTGGATACGTGCGGTTATTCTCCTCAGGTGAGCCTTCCCTTCTGAAGCCCTGAGTTCCTCCAGCACTGTTGACGCTGGCGCCAGTGCCTATTGCCTGTGCGTCGGCTAGGTGCCTCCGTGTGCATGGTTCCTCCCCTGAGTAACCCCCACATGTGTATGTCCACTGTAAGCCTCTTTGAGCATGTGTCTTTCCCTCGGCAAGCCACCTTGCCACCCCTGGAGTTGAAAGTTGCCACCCCACGGGCTGGTTACTCCAGTGTTCCTCCATATGAGGCCTTCCGGCCATATGTGTATTTCTAAATCCTCCCTACGGGTAGGCATGCTGCGGCATATCTCCTCTGAGATATGCTCCCCAGTGTACCTTGGTATTCCTGTGTTAAGTAGGACTCCTTCGTCCGTGCCAGTATCACGACAGGGGGATCAGACTTTCGCAGGGCACTGGAAGACAGCTGTGAAGGTGGCGTGATTACACGGGGACCCCCATTCTCCGTCACTCGACGTAACTCGGAGTGACTACGAAAGGGAACGTCTCGGTTACGGATGTAACCCTCGTTCCCTGAGTAGGGAACGGAGACGTTACGTCTCCCTGCCACTTCCGCTGTACCGCTGGGTAGACGCCTGAGTTCAGTCTCGGCTCCTCAGCGAAGACATGATCTGCCTTTGCCGGCGTTCCTCCTTTTATACCCACGCGGTGGGGTGGAGATACGCTATGCAAATTCTGCAGACCCATGGCATTTCATTGCCATAGGCTCGTTTTGTAATACTCGAAGATGATTGGCTTTCTAGGCGAAACCCCCATTCTCCCATTCTCCGTCACTCGACGTAACGTCTCCGTTCCCTACTCAGGGAACGAGGGTTACATCCGTAACCGAGACGTTTTATTGATTTGATTGAGAAAAGTAGGCCTAACAAATTAATTAATAGATTACTAACTACTAGCCAAATTCTCACCTTACTCCCTCGGCCATGGTCCTCTGCTTTGGTTTGGCAGACATCACAGCCATCTTCTCGACGGGACCTGGTTTAACACCCTGAGAATATAGGCCATTAGCAGTGATGAGCGTATGTGATGTGTGTGTGTAGATGTAGTATTGAAATTAGGGATGCACCGAATGTTCGGCAACCGAAATCATTCGTCTCTGTGAAGTTTTTTTCTGGAGCACGACTCTAAATTTAAACAAAACTCAGCGAATACTAGTCACACAGGCAAAGGCAATATATCTTTATAATAATTTAAGTGTCTACTTTTAAATCTAATTCAAAACGAAAACAAATATTCTCTGTTTATGTAATCTGTATGAAAAGAGAGAGATGTCAGTCGTTCTCGTGGCAACTCTTTATCTGCTAATTGCCACGGAGAGCACGCGCTATTGAAACCCAAATGATCTGAGGCAATCCATGCAAACCTGTCAACGCCCACATCAACTCGATAAAACACAAAGTTTTATCAGATTCATGTACTTTACGTTGTCTTGGAACACTGTGAGGAATTATAATAGCGTAATAGTAATATAATCCTGGAAGAATGTACCTCAGAAGTGCTGGTTTCGGTTTCATTTCGAGGAGCAACGGATCCAGCTGAGGATTGTGAATAGTAAATTCTTTATTCTTAAGTGCTTTGTTCTAATCACGATAAAGTGTATGTAAACCGCAAAAGTAGGCTTATGTCTAGGACAGTTATTAATTTGTTGTGGGTTCATCCACATTTTTTTTGCACTTTTCAATGCACTTTTTTAGTTACATTCTTTCAGCAGTCAGTTATAGGCCTAACATAGGCTATTCAAGAAGGGGGGCTTTAAAGATGGCCAAATAAAAATATATTTTTTTATTTTACTAATTTATTTTAAGCTTTGTTTAAATAACATCTGCTGGAATGTTAAAAAAAATTCAGTGTTAAATAAATTGTATTTTTGCTATTTGATTTTTTTCTCTGAAAAGCAAGACAAAATAGTAAAAAGCATATTTTTACTATTTAATTAAATGCAATGGTGAAAAAATTGGCAAAATAAATGGAAAAAATGCGAAACACCGCGTTCGGTATTCGGCCCTCGGCCAAGCGTTTCATTATTATTCGGCTTCGGCCAAGAATTTTCATTTCGGTGCATCCCTAATTGAAATTATTGTTACATTATTCCAAGACTTGCCAGGGTTCTTGGCTTGTGCCACTGTTGTTCACTCTCCGTACAGCTCAGCACTGGTGGAACAACTGGAATGTCTAGCTGAGAATAATGTGCAGACTGGAAAAGTAGAGCCACACAATGGTTACAGAGCACTGATCCAGCTACACATGTACAGCTGTGATGGGCCAGCTCAACAGGGATTGAGTCCTTCAGCCCCACCTGTAACAAGATGTGAAAAAAAAGATAATAAAAAAAAGAGTAGCATAACTGATTTGTCATATATTTATATGGACTACTCAAGTAAGCTATTTATTTTTGTACACTGTTAGTTAAAATAGCTAGTAAAAACTTAACTTTTTTTCTTGTAAACACTGTTAGTAAAGGGATTAATAATCTGTTTCTTTTAATGTGGTCAGTGGAGCAGTCTAATAGCACTAAGCGTACACCGGTCGTTTTTAACGTGAATGGGGGATATGGGTCAACCAAATGAACATGGTTAACCTAGAGCAAAGAAACAAAAGAACACGATTAACCCAGGAACATGGGTAACCATCTCAACGCTATCCTCATCCTACACTTAAACTGTGAGGTGGTTTAGATCTGTCCATTGACGGATGACATAACGCCCTCACACACACTACTCCTGTCACTGGATCTTTCTTGGACACTGAGAGGAAATACAAAACCCAAATTAAAAATACACACAACCAGTTGATAATCATATCAAAATAACAAGGTATTTAATAACACTAATAAAGTATGTCGTAATATTGACACGATTTAATGTGAGTTAAAATACTTGGGTGCTAGCTAGTCAATGTCTAACATTAACAGCTGATCTGGCTGCTAACAGCTGAGGTATTGCTACTCACCTTCAAAGTTGTGGATGTAACTTGATATGTACAATCTAAATCCTTTTTCACGCTTGCAACCGGGTGCAGGTAAACAGTGGTCGACAATCCTGTGGATGTCGTTCACGTCAATTTTCGGGAGGCCTTGTGGACAACGGGTGAAATATGCCATCTTTCTCAATCAAAACCTGCCGTCTCGCTGCTATAGCAATGCCGGAAACCGGAACCGGAAATGGTCGACCGCACACTCAAGCCGGCGGAAGTAGAACTCCTTAGTTACGTGCACGTAGGCTATTGAGCTGAGAGCGTAAAACTGCGTTTATACAGTAAAATCGTTAGAGAAATATTGAACATGTAAGGGATAATGTATTGTGACTCTATTAACCGTATTTTTGGAAATAAGACATAAGAAAACCAATAAAAGCGGCAGTTAAGACTTGAGGCAAAAAACGTGAATATTTCCATATAAGCTCTTTTCTGACTTTTCCACCTTCCACGAAATCTCAAAATACTCTTGGATAAAAACCAATTGATAACTACTTGAAATTTGTATATTTATTTACCATAAACTGCAACGTCTTTAATTTTCTTGCACAGAAAATGGCGGCTTCTCCGTCTGGTGTCATCCGCGTTGTTGCGTGACGTCCGTGCTCTCTTTCACGTCCGCGTTCCCAACCCAGCACCGCTGGGTTACAGATTAAGAACGGTTTTCAACCCAAATTGGGTTACATCAACCCAGCATCCTTACCCAACAGTCTCAACCCAGAGTTTGGGTTGAAAAACAACCCAACATTTTTTAGAGTGTAGATGAACCCTGGACTGCATGTCACTAACATCAAGCTGGACCAAATGCTGAGGTGTGGGATCATTGAGAAGTTCTTGTTTGATGAATCGCCTCAGCAAACTCTATGAAAAGACAAAAATAAACATATTTGAGAATACAAAATATTTTACAATACAAAATAAGCACTCTGACTTTACAATGTTTCTTTTCTTCAGTATTATTAAATGAGCCTAATTTATCTGACTATTCAAAATATTTGCATTTTCAATTCATTCAGTCTTAGCTGTAGTCTTAGCGTAACTGTGAATGAGAGGAGATTTTAAAATCACTATGACAATAAAATGAGAAGATTCACCTCACCTTCAGCAGTTCAGCCAAGTCATTACCAATGAAAGGCAGCACAGGCTCATCAGTCTGATAATCTGGTGAGGAAAGGTGTTACACTTCGACACACTGCCATGAAAAAGTGAAGCTTTTCCAGAATGAGAGGGTCTTTGGTTGCCGCCTCAATGGTATCATAGGAGGACATCCCAGGGTTAGGAAGCTCTTTAGTGCTAACAGACTCAACATACTTCCTCATGTCTGGCCAGATGACAAGGGCCCTCTCTGCCACAGGGAGGTTCTCGACCCAGCGATGACCACAAAAAGGCAAAGCGAAGATTTTGGATATTGTGAGATTACAGAAATCCTCGCTTCTTGCTGGCACATTGTGGAAAATTGTATGCTGAGCTCTTAGGAACTTCTCAATGTGCCAGTCAGTGAATCCACATTTGACAGCATTATGGAGAGTATGCAGGCCACAACTCCCCACCACTGCCAGCTGAGCACCCCCAAAATGCTCTGCATGCTCTTGCTAGAGCATCTAAAAAAAAACGCCAATTAACATTGGGTCCATCCATAGACACAGAGACCATCTTCCTCAAGGCAAGGCCACATTAGTGCAGCAGATTAATGGCATATTTCAAGATAATCGTTCAAATTGGTTGTAGCGTATCTGGACAGTCTCACATGACTTAACCATTCTGAGTCTCAGGAAAGCTTGTCAACTTTTTTCTTTGTTTGATAACTCACCAGCTTAGCGCCAGAAAGTCTGGGGTAGATGGCCTTTTTGACCCATTTTACGGACCCTTAGAGCATCACCAGGACACCCCCCACATTCCCCAGCTCTGGGTCCAAGCTTCAAAGAGAATGAGATGCGGTCACACACACACACACAAGTAGTCCTAACCATTTACTTTGTGTCAAGATGATTTATGACCCTATGATTAACAGGTGGGCTGGGCTAACCTTTGACCTTCCGGAGGATGTTCCGGAGGCCCCTTTGATGTAGGGATTAACCTTTGACCTATCGATTGATCAAGTTGACAGTTGTCTTTGATCCGGGGTATGGCAGCTGTGGGGTATAATAATTTATTTTGACAGTTGTCTTTACCCTGTTGACCTGGAAATGATCCGTCATTTTGCCAGTTGGTTTTGATCCGGGTATGATATATCAAGTTGACGGCTAGTTTTGAACTTTTGACCCAGGTATAATAAATTATTTTGACAGGCGTTTTTGATGTTAACATAATGAAGATAAGCTTTGATGATAATGGTTTGTCAGAAGTGACAGAAGGTTTGAGATTTATTGTCTTTGATGTTATTGGCTTTGAAAAGTCGTAATTCCCCACCACCCCCGGTATTTCCGAGCACATTGCCAGGGACAGTGAGGAAGTTTATGAGTTGAAACACATTGATCTTTAAAATGGTTATGTACATTTAATCATTTACAAAATATCTTACACTAAGTAGATTTGAAAAATCATCTTACCGTTTCAGAGTACTGAAGAATTGGGTTAAAGTTGAAAAGAGTTCCTCTTTTGGAAAGAGTACCTTTTGCATTTTGACAGTCTTTGAGCTAAATGTGTGTGACATCCGATATCCTGGCATTCCTGAAGCATACTATATACATTTGCTGTGTGTGTGTGTGTGTGTGTGTGTGTGTCTCTCTCTCTCTCTCTCTCTCAAACACCAACGCATGACAGGCATGGTCTCCGCGCTAAGTGTGTGCGTCTGTCTGTGAGTGTGAGACGTCACCCTATTCCTGCATCCCCCTGCTGGGGAGTGAAAAGGTAAGGTGATTTTATTTTTATATTTTTATTTTATTTTAAGATATTTATTTTAAAGGAATTAATGTTGTTCAACTTTAGTTAGTGTGAGATATTTTCTCACTTTCACTCCCCAGCAGGGGGATGCAGGAATAGGGTGACGTCTCACACTCACAGACAGACGCACACACTTAGCGCGGAGACCATGCCTGTCATGCGTTGGTGTTTGAGAGAGAGAGAGAGAGAGACACACACACACACACACACAGCAAATGTATATAGTATGCTTCAGGAATGCCAGGATATCGGATGTCACACACATTTAGCTCAAAGACTGTCAAAATGCAAAAGGCGCTCTTTCCAAAAGAGGAACTCTTTTCAACTTTAACCCAATTCTTCAGTACTCTGAAACGGTAAGATGATTTTTCAAATCTACTTAGTGTAAGATATTTTGTAAATGATTAAATGTACATAACCATTTTAAAGATCAATGTGTTTCAACTCATAAACTTCCTCACTGTCCCTGGCAATGTGCTCGGAAATACCGGGGGTGGTGGGGAATTACAACTTTTCAAAGCCAATAACATCAAAGACAATAAATCTCAAACCTTCTGTCACTTCTGACAAACCATTATCATCAAAGCTTATCTTCATTATGTTAACATCAAAAACGCCTGTCAAAATAACTTATTATACCTGGGTCAAAAGTTCAAAACTAGCCGTCAACTTGATATATCATACCCGGATCAAAACCAACTGGCAAAATGACGGATCATTTCCAGGTCAACAGGGCAAAGACAACTGTCAAAATAAATTATTATACCCCACAGCTGCCATACCCCGGATCAAAGACAACTGTCAACTTGATCGATCGATAGGTCAAAGGTTAATCCCTACATCAAAGGGGCCTCCGGAACATCCTCCGGAAGGTCAAAGGTTAGCCCCGCCCACCTGTCAATCATAGGGTCATAAATCATCTTGACACAAAGTAAATGGTTAGGACTACTAATGCTCAACCTGACTGCTTTGCAGTGAAGCTCTCCAGCCGTAAGTTCTCCGTCTGTCACTTGTGAAGAAGAGGATTACGTGCCCGTATTCACCTGTCTGCTTTGCAGCGAAGTTCTTCAGCCGTAAATTCTCTGTCTGTCGCCTGTGAAGAAGAGGATTACGTGCCCGTATATTCACCTGTCTGCTTTGCAGTGAAATTCCTCCAGCCGTAAGTTCTCTGTCTGTCCTTGTTGAAGAAGACGATTACGTGCCTGTATACTCACCTGTCTGCTTTGCAGAGAAGCTCTCCAGCCGTAAGTTCTCTGTCTGTCACCTGTGAAGAAGAGGATTACGTGCCCGTATACTCACCTGTCTGCTTTGCAGTGAAGTTCTCCAGCCGTAAGTTCTCTGTCTGTCACCTGTGAAGAAGAGGATTACGTGCCTGTATATTCACCTGTCTCCTTTGCAGTGAAGCTCTCCAGCCGTAAGTTCTCTGTCTGTCACCTGTGAAGAAGAGGATTACGTGCCTGTACACTCACCTGACTGCTTTGCAGTGAAGATCTCCAGCCGTAAGTTCTCTGTCCGTTGCCTGAAGAAGAAGAGGATTACGTGCCTGTATACTCACCTGACTGCTTTGCAGTGAAGCCCTCCAGCCGTAAGTTCTCTGTCTGTCCTTGCTGAAGAAGAGGATTACGTGCCTGTATACTCACCTGTCTGCTTTGCAGAGAAGTTCTCCAGCCGTAAGTTCTCTGTCTGTCACCTGTGAAGAAGGGGATTACGTGCCCGTATATTCACCTGTCTGCTTTGCAGTGAAGCTCTCCAGCCGTAAGTTCTCTGTCTGTCACCTGTGAAGAAGAGGATTACGTGCCCGTATATTCACCTGTCTGAATTGCAGAGAAGCTCTCCAGCCATAAGTTCTCTGTCTGTCACCTGTGAAGAAGAGGATTACGTGCCCGTATACTCACCGGACTGTGTGCAGTGAAGCTCTCCAGCCGTAAGTTCTCTGTCTGTCACCTGTGAAGAAGAGGATTACATGCCTGTACACTCACCTGACTGCTTTGCAGTGAAGCTCTCCAGCCGTAAGTTCTCTGTCCGTTGCCTGAAGAAGAAGAGGATTACGTGCCTGTATACTCACCTGACTGCTTTGCAGTGAAGCCCTCCAGCCGTAAGTTCTCTGTCTGTCACCTGAAGAAGAGGATTACGTGCATGTACACGCACCTGACTGCTTTGCAGTGAAGCCCTCCAGCCATAAGTTCTCTGTCTGTCACCTGAAGAAGAAGAGGATTACGTGCCTATACACTCACCTGACTGCTTTGCAGTGAAGCCCTCCAGCCGTAAGTTCTCTGTCTGTCACCTGAAGAAGAAGAGGATTACGTGCCTGTACACTCACCTGACTGCTTTGCAGTGAAGTCCTCCAGCCGTAAGTTCTCTGTCTGTCACCTGTGAAGAAGAGGATTACATGCCTGTATATTCACCTGTCTGCTTTGCATTGAAGCTCTCCAGCCGTAAGTTCTCTGTCTGTCACCTGTGAAGAAAAGGATTACGTGCCTGTAAACTCACCTGACTGCTTTGCAGTGAACATCTCCAGCCGTAAGTTCTCTGTCTGTCACCTGTGAAGAAGGTGATTACGTGCCCGTATATTCACCTGTCTGCTTTGCAGAGAAGCTCTCCAGCCGTAAGTTCTCTGTCTGTCACCTGTGAAGAAGAGGATTACGTGCCCGTATACTCACCTGACTGTGTGCAGTGAAGCTCTCCAGCCGTAAGTTCTCTGTCTGTCACCTGTGAAGAAGAGGATTACGTGCCTGTACACTCACCTGACTGCTTTGCAGAGAAGTTCTCCAGCCGTAAGTTCTCTGTCTGTCACCTGTGAAGAAGGGGATTACGTGCCCGTATATTCACCTGTCTGCTTTGCAGTGAAGCTCTCCAGCCGTAAGTTCTCTGTCTGTCACCTGTGAAGAAGAGGATTACGTGCCCGTATATTCACCTGTCTGAATTGCAGAGAAGCTCTCCAGCCGTAAGTTCTCTCTCTGTCACCTGTGAAGAAGAGGATTACGTGCCTGTACACTCACCTGACTGCTTTGCAGTGAACATCTCCAGCCGTAAGTTCTCTGTCTGTCACCTGTGAAGAAGGTGATTACGTGCCCGTATATTCACCTGTCTGCTTTGCAGAGAAGCTCTCCAGCCGTAAGTTCTCTGTCTGTCACCTGTGAAGAAGAGGATTACGTGCCCGTATACTCACCTGACTGTGTGCAGTGAAGCTCTCCAGCCGTAAGTTCTCTGTCTGTCACCTGTGAAGAAGAGGATTACGTGCCTGTACACTCACCTGACTGCTTTGCAGAGAAGTTCTCCAGCCGTAAGTTCTCTGTCTGTCACCTGTGAAGAAGGGGATTACGTGCCCGTATATTCACCTGTCTGCTTTGCAGTGAAGCTCTCCAGCCGTAAGTTCTCTGTCTGTCACCTGTGAAGAAGAGGATTACGTGCCCGTATATTCACCTGTCTGAATTGCAGAGAAGCTCTCCAGCCGTAAGTTCTCTCTCTGTCACCTGTGAAGAAGAGGATTACGTGCCTGTACACTCACCTGACTGCTTTGCAGTGAAGCTCTCCAGCCGTAAGTTCTCTGTCCGTTGCCTGAAGAAGAAGAGGATTACGTGCCTGTATACTCACCTGTCTGCTTTGCAGAGAAGCTCTCCAGCCGTAAGTTCTCTGTCTGTCACCTGTGAAGAAGGGGATTACGTGCCCGTATATTCACCTGTCTGCTTTGCAGTGAAGCTCTCCAGCCGTAAGTTCTCTGTCTGTCACCTGTGAAGAAGAGGATTACGTACCTGTACACTCACCTGACTGCTTTGCAGTGAAGCTCTCCAGCCGTAAGTTCTCTGTCTGATACTAAATAATCACAAATGAACAAGGTTGAAAGATACAGTACAACTTACAGAAATGTATATTCCTCATACATAATATCGATCAATCAGTGTTTTTCAACCACATAAAGAGGTCAATAAACCTGCAGGAGAACAATTATGTCACATTACATTTACCTCAGGAAAGCCATTTAATGACCATAATATATAGCACGTTAGTTGGCTAGAAAAAAAGAGCTATAGAGAGTATTTTGCTAAATATGTGTATATTACATATTTATTATATTTTTACTTAAATCATTACATAAAGTTGTTATTATAATAAAAAAGCCTGTCTTGTGTACCTAATATTTATACAAATGAGTAAATTTTCAGATCAATCTTTTCACACTAAAGACAATTGAGTGACTCGTACACAACTATTACAAAAGATGATAACATTTACTGATGCTCAAGAAGGAACCATGCAGAGCAGGGGGTGTAAACTTTGAACAAGATGATGATGTTCAAAGATGATAAAGATCATATTTTTTTCAATCTAATGAAATACATAAATTACTTTTTAAAGCATGCTTTTTGTAATATGTAGTGAAATACATTTTAAAAGTAACCTTCCCAACCCAGATTATAAGCATAAAGCAATGTAAGTGTCACAGTCCTGGTTGCAGCAAAGATGAAACTGGATCTTAGTGCAGCAGTCTTTATTTATAACAAACCCAAACTAACAGAAATACTCAAGATTCTCAGAATACAACAACAAGGAACAGAACAACCAGGAAATAGCCAAGGGTTGACACAGACGACAACAGACACTGAACAGGACTAAACATGGGACTTAAATACACAGCAAACAAGAGAGGGTAATTTAAATAGACAAACCTAAACAGAACTAACTCAAGTAACCATAGAAAAAAACTGACTGGGGGCAGAGGATAATTGAACCAATTAAAAGATTAGGAGATTTACAAAGAAATACAAACATGAACAGAACAGGAAAAGAGATAAAAAAACTAATCTCTAAATATGAACAAATAAACTCAAAACATGACAGTAAGGAAGTGATGGGACTTTTCAAAGATTCGGCTCTTTTGCCTCGGCTCCCTTAGAAGAGCCGGCTCTAACGGCTCCCAAATGGCTCTTCGGAGCCTTCTATTTTAGCCCAACTTAGCAATTGTGAATAATTTGTGTGTTGGTAAGCAATTTTTTATTCAGTGTTTTCATAAAAGCCTTATTTTTATGCATTTTTTCGTTACAAAAAATACACTGTTACTATTTTTTAACATTTTAATAAAACTTTAATTGAACACAGAACCACAGCAAACAAAACAAATAAATAAAGGCAAATTAAATTAAAAAAACATATTAAATATGGTTCCCCCACCTCTCTCTGTCGCTCTGTGTACCTGGCCTGAGCCACTACACTCGCTATCTTCGGAGTGTGTAGGCAGCATTACAGGTCAGAAGTCAGATTGGATTGTAACATTCAGAATATTATCCAGTTTCATCTGATTGAAGATGCCAGTATCATCACGCTGGTATGGAGATGAGTTTGTTGAGGATCAGTGCTGATGGCTGTCGTGTCGATGAGGCCTTCACAGGGGGGAGTCTAGATGACACAATCTCTGCTGACACTTCTGGGATGCGTTGTGGTCGTGTCTAGGTGCAGGTCCTCCATCTGATCTGGATACGGCCCGGATCCGTCTGACTACATCATGCGTTGTGGTCGTGTCTAGGCACAGGTCCACCATCTGATCTGGACACGGCCAGGATCTGGCTGATAACAGTAAACCTCGGAATAAACAGAAAGACTAGCGTAGATGCCATTCTTCTTATGATGTAACGAGTACATTGTGTGTTATAGGAAGTGTTCCCGGCTGACCTAATTTATGCAGCCTAATAATAATTTAACTGATTTGAATAATAGGATTATATAATTTTCTATGTGTATAAAGAGATGTGTCTTTAGTCTAGATTTAAACTGACAGACTGTGTTTGCTTCTCGGACAATGTTAGGAAGAATGTTCCAGTGTTTAGGCGCTAAATAGGAAAAGGATCTACCGCCAGCAGTTGATTTTGATATTCTAGGTATTACCAACTTGCAAGAATTTTGAGATCGCAATAGATGTGAAGGACTTTAATGCGTTAAGAGCTCGCTCAAGTACTGGGGAGCTAAAATAAAGATATCATTTTTCATTACGAAACCCCAAAATCGTCATCTCTTGAATATGTTGTTAATTTCTTTATTTTATATGCAAAAAATTTCACCCACAAGCAAAAGTGTCTTAAATCTCCTTTGTTTTCCTCTTTTTCTTGTAGAATTTAACTCTCGTTTCATCCCTAAGGCTTATACATAACAAAGAAAAACACATTTTCTTTATGTATTATGATGAATTATAAAGATATTTAACCTTGTCATTGTTTTTTTTTCCTCTGTGTATATAATCTCATATTATGAATTACGCAAACCTATGATATTTATGTTTTCATGTTTTTTTTTTCATATTTTTCATTATGATTGTTGAGCTGCGACAGATACCAAGTTAATCCGCATCCTCTCAAAAGCAGTTGAGGAGTTCGGACTGGAGTGGTCTACCCCTGAGGAGCTCACACGCACCACCTAGATGAATGGTTCCTGTCGGGGCACCAACAGGCCCCTTGTCAGAGAGCACGCCCATTGACTCATGCAGTTAAACTGCGTGTTTCTATAAGGCTTCAGTAAACCAGAGAAAAAGTAGTTTCCCCAATGCATCTAGTGACGCAGTACATTATCTCAGTGAAAGTGAATGATTTCCCAGGGACTTACCATCTACTGCATCGTGATATGCTGCAATCGCGGCAAAATACACTTTGAGGGTGGAGAGAGATAGTCTTCGCTCCAACCCATCTTGCAGGAAGGAAAGCATGGTTCTGAGCAAACATCTTCGGGGGTCTTCCTGCTGAGAAGAACACCACTCAACGTACAGGTTCCACTTCAGGGTGTAAGGGCACCTTGTAGAGGGTGCTCTTGGTGCTCTTGCTGAAGTGATGGTGTCTACAATTGCTTGTGGTAGATCACCTAGAAACTCCTGTCCAAAGACCAGACGGGAAGATTCCAGAGGTCTGGACGTGGGTGCGTCTGAAACACATACTTGCGGGCCAGGTGTGTGCCCGTGCACCCGTACCGAGGGGCCACTTGGTCAGGGAGTAAAACAACTGGCAGTGGGATGTGTCCGGAGAGGTAAACAGGTCTACCTGTGCGGCTCCGAAGCGTCTCCAGATCAGCTGGACCGCCTGAGGATGGAGTCTCCACTCTCCCGGAACCACAGGCTGTTGTGAGACCTCGTCGGCTGCATGCTTGAGCAGGTCGGGAATAAGTGGCACGAAGCAACCTCAGATGCAACAGTGTAGGCCTAGCGGGAGTGGAGGCAGGAGGATGCCCTCGGCGACGAGCAGGCAGAAGACCTGTGACCAGCGGGCAGGTGGAAGAAGCAACCGTCCAGGAACCGATACTTTTCGGTCTCCCTCATGTCCGCCAGGTTCAGGCAGAGATGGCACTCCTGGACCACAAGTGTGGACATCGCCTGACCGATTGTACGTGCGGCAACTTTCGTTGCCCGGAGGATAAGGTCGGTTGCTGTATGGAGCTCACCCATGAGCTCACAGACAGGGCTACCTTTGTGCATGTGCTTTGGCCTGAAGCAGCACCATGGCATGCAGGTGGAGGTGGGCTGTCCACAGGCTCTGTAAGCCTTGCCCGTGAGAACGGATGAGAAATTACAGGCCTTGGATGGGAGACGTGGATTGTAAGTAGCAGTCACCGGACAGTTGCAGCACGACAGACCGCTCAACTGGTGGAATATCCACGTAACCCTTGGCCATTCCACCATTGAGGGTAGAGAGGGGGGAGGAGGTACCAGCTCGGTTCCTGGCAGTAAAAGGTGCCGTCCACGACCTGGTTACCTCCTCATGCATTCTTGGAAGACACTGCTGAGAACCAGCAAGACCCGCCCCGAGATACCAATCGTCCAACCTCAAGGGCTTGGGACACGTTGGAGGGTTCCATTTGAGCCCGACTCTCTCGGCGGCCCGGGAAAACATAGCTGCCAATTCTGGGTCAGGCTCAGGCAACGCTACTCTCCCAGAAGAAGGTCGACGGCTTGACGGCTTGCAGTGTTTGAGAGGAGTGAGGGGCCCAAAGGGATTGGGTACTTGGCGGGGAAGCCCTCATTGTGATCCTCAAGTCACCCTGGCTATTCATTGAAGTAGCCCTCGAGGTATAGTTAAGGGGACTCCACCTCGTTTGAAGTATAGGAGTCTTGACCGTAACACCGCAGTGGTCATGTTCCCGCAGTGAGAACATGAGTCATCCACAAACACTGCCTCAGCATGCTGAATCAATCAATCAATCAATCAAACTTTATTTATAAAGCACTTTACAACGACCAAGGTAGACCAAAGTGCTGTACACAAGAATAAACAAATAAACAAAAACAACACAACTCATACAGCATAAAACACAAAGTAAAATAACTTATAAACAAGACGTATAAAACATCCATAAAACTGCTAAACCATCAAAGCAAAATGTCAACTCCTGGTGTTAAAGGCCAAAGAAAATAGATAAGTTTTAAAAGAGATTTAAAATGACTGATTGAAGTGGCCTGTTTTACCGACTGAGGCAGGTCATTCCACAATTTTGGAGCTGCCACTGCAAAAGCACGGTCCCCTCTAAGTTTACGTTTCGTTTTGGGTACATGTAGGAGCAGTTTATCAGCTGACCTAAGAGAACAAGTGGGTATGTGAAGATGTAATCACTCAGAGATATAAGATGGGGCAAGACCATTTAATGATTTAAAAACAAATAAAAGAATTTTAAAATTGATCCTGTACTGTACAGGCAGCCAATGAAGTGATGCTAAGACGGGTGTAATGTGTTCGTATTTACATACTCCTGTCAAGAGACGTGCTGCTGCGTTTTGCACCATTTGAAGACGAGCTAAAGAAGACCCACTAACCCCCACAAATAGTGCATTACAGTAATCCAGCCGACTAGTAATAAAGGCATGGATTACTGTCTCAAATTGACGTCTTTCTAAGAAAGGCTTTACTTTGGCCAAATTCCTCAGCTGAAAAAAGCCTGTTTTGACTACTGCTCTGATTTGACTACAGCATCGATTTTAACCCCTAGGTTAGTGATAACTGGTTTATTATATTGGGCCAAAGCACCTAACTCAACGGAACAAGTCCCATTAGTACAACCAAAGATCATCACTTCCGTTTTATTAGCATTGAAATTTAAAAAATTAATAGCCATCCAGGCTTTAACATCATCGAGACACTCTATTAGCGAACTGATAGTGCCATTCTTTTTTATCGGCATGTACATCTGATTATCATCAGCGTAACAGTGAAAAGATATGCCATGTTTCCTAATTACTGAGCCCAGCGGTAGCAAATAGAGTGAAAAAAGAAGGGGACCCAGAATTGAGCCCTGGGGAACCCCACAAGAGAGAGGTGCAGACGAGGACTCAGAATTTCTGCAGCTGACGCACAGAGACCGACCTTCCAGGTATGACCTAAACCATTGAAGCGCTGTGCCTTTTATGCCCACCCAATGCTCCAAACGAGAGATCAAAATTCCATGGTCCACAGTATCAAATGCAGCCGTCAGGTCAAGAAGCACAAGAACAACATAATTACCAGAATCTGTCGCTAAATAAATATCAATAAAAACTTTTAAAAGAGCAGATTCCGTACTGTGTAAAGATTTGAAGCCGGACTGGAATACCTCAAGGATATTGTTGTCATTCAAAAAAAACATTATTTGATTACAGACTATATTTTCAAGGATTTTAGAGATAAAAGGTAATTTTGAAATAGGCCTAAAATTTGCAAGATCTGTCGGATCAAGACCAGGTTTTTTGAGTAGAGGTTGCACTACAGTGTGTTTAAGAATTTTAGGAACCACACCAGAGGACAGACTGCTATTAGCAACTGCAAGAACAGACGGTCCTATAGTAGAAAAAACCTCCTTAAAGAGTCGAGGAGGAATAGCATCTTGTGGTGAACCAGAGGGCTTCAAATTACCAACAATCTCCTGTAACATACACAAAGTCACAGGCTCAAACTTATCAAATACAGAAGAGCAGCTAACAGAGACTGAGGGGTCACAGGCAGAAGGTGTAATTAGATCTCTAATGGAAGTAATTGTCACGTTTTATATGTGTTTAGTTATGTTCTGTGATCTGGTTTCCCCCTGTCTCTGTGATTTTGGTTTAGTCCTGTTAGTTTTCCCGCTCCTCGTTTGTGTTCAGTGTCTTCACCTGTGTTCACTTTATTATCCCATTAGTCCCAGTTCTTTTAAGCCCTGTGTTTTCCCTCAGTGTTTGTTGGTCCTCGTCGATGTAAGGTTGTGTGTTTTTGAAGTCCTAGAGTTTCTTTTGTTTCTGTCTGTTCCTGTAAATTTAGTTTGTAAATAAATCAACTATACTTCAGTTCCCATGTCCACGTCTTCAGCATCCTGCACAAAACCTGACAGAATGACCAACCTTTTAAAAAAAAAAAAAAAAAAAAAAAGGAAGATGGAGATCTGGAAGCAAGCCTTTGTGGGAACCCGCCAAGCTGTGTTCCGTGGGAACCGTGGAAGTCACCGGGGAGGATATGGGCGATATAGTCCAGTTCTGAGTCCAGTCAAACCAGAACCAGTCATCTGCACAGTCAAGTCTATTTACGAGTTTGATGACTTCACCGATCTCCCTCCTCTCATCGGTCCAGAAGAGCCCTCGTCGCTGCTGGTTCCGTCCAGCACCAAGCCCTCTTCACCGCTGGTTCCGTCCAGCACCAAGCCCTCTTCGCCGCTGGTTCCGTCCAGCACCAAGCCCTCTTCGCCACTGGTTCCGTCCAGCACCAAGCCCTCTTCGCCGCTGGTTCCGTCCAGCACCAAGCCCTCTTCGCCGCTGGTTCCATCCAGCACCAAGCCCTCATCGCCACTGGTCTCGTCCAGTTCCGAGTCCCATGATGTGCTGGTCCCGTCCAGTTCCGAGTCCCATGATGTGCTGGCCCCGTCCAGTTCCGAGTCCCATGATGTGCTGGCCCCGTCCAGTTCCGAGTCCCATGATGTGCTGGCCCCGTCCAGTTCCGAGTCCCATGATGTGCTGGTCCCGTCCAGTTCCGAGTCCCATGATGTGCTGGCCCCGTCCAGTTCCGAGTCCCATGATGTGCTGGTCCCGTCCAGTTCCGAGTCCCATGATGTGCTGGTCCCGTCCAGTTCCGAGTCCCATGATGTGCTGGTCCCGTCCAGTTCCGAGTCCCATGATGTGCTGGCCCCGTCCAGTTCCGAGTCCCATGATGTGCTGGCCCCGTCCAGTTCCGAGTCCCATGATGTGCTGGTCCCGTCCAGTCCTGCACCAGAGCCCGTTGATCCTGCGCCAGAGCCCGTTGATCCCGCGCCAGAGCCCGTTGATCCCGCGCCAGAGCCCGTTGATCCCGCGCCAGAGCCCGCTGATCCCGCGCCAGAGCCCGTTGATCCCGCGCCAGAGCCCGTTGATCCCGCGCCAGAGCCCGTTGATCCCGCGCCAGAGCCCGTTGATCCCGCGCGCCAGAGCCCGTTGATCCCGCGCCAGAGCCCGTTGATTCCGCGCCAGAGCCCGTTGATCCCGCGCCAGAGCCCGTTGATCCCGCGCCAGAGCCCGCTGATCCCGCGCCAGAGCCCGCTGATCCCGCGCCAGAGCCCGCTGATCCCGCGCCAGAGCCCGCTGATCCCGCGCCAGAGCCCGCTGATCCCGCGCCAGAGCCCGCTGATCCCGCGCCAGAGCCCGCTGATCCCGCGCCAGAGCCCGTTGATCCCGCGCCAGAGCCCGTTGATCCCGCGCCAGAGCCCACTGATCCCGCGCCAGAGCCCACTGATCCCGCGCCAGAGCCCACTGATCCTGCACCAGAGCCCACTGATCCTGCCCACTGATCCTCCGCTGGTCCTGCCCAGCCCAAGACCCTCTTTGCTTCCGGATCCCCCCTTTCCTGTCAATTTCCCCATTAAAATTTTGGGGGGGCGCCCACCCGAAGGGTCTTCACCGCCATGGCCACCTGAAGAAATATCTCCGCCGTGGCCACCCGAAGGGTCCTCGCCGCCATGGCCACCCGAAGGGACCTCGCCGCCATGGCCACCCGAAGGGTCCTCGCCGCCATAGACGCCCGAGGGTCCGACAGCTCCGCCCTGGACGCCCGAGGGTCCGACAGCTCCGCCCTGAACGCCCGAGGGTCCGACAGCTCCGCCCTGGACGCCCGAGGGTCCGACAGCTCCGCCCTGGACGCCCGAGGGTCCCACAGCTCCGCCCTGGACGCCCGAGGGTCCCACAGCTCCGCCCTGGACGCCCGAGGGTCCCACAGCTCCGCCCTGGACGCCCCGAGGGTCCCACAGCTCCGCCCTGGACGCCCGAGGGTCCCACAGCTCCGCCCTGGACGCCCGAGGGTCCCACAGCTCCGCCCTGGACGCCCGAGGGTCCCACAGCTCCGCCCTGGACGCCCGAGGGTCCGACAGCTCCGCCCTGGACGCCCGAGGGTCCGACAGCTCCGCCTTGGCCACGCCCACAGCCTGCTCCGCCGTGGTCACGGCCACAGCCTGTTCCACCCCGGTTCCCTGAGCTACCAGCTCTGCCCTGTAGGCTTCCCGTCCCTGCACCACCATGCCCTCGTCAGCCTCCAGGGCGCCCACCCTCCCACCCCTTTGGATGTTATACGGCGCGAGGACGCGCCTTCGGGGAGGGGGAGGTTCTGTCACGTTTTATATGTGTTTAGTTATGTTCTGTGATCTGGTTTCCCCCTGTCTCTGTGATTTTGGTTTAGTCCTGTTAGTTTTCCCGCTCCTCGTTTGTGTTCAGTGTCTTCACCTTTGTTCAGTTTATTATCCCATTAGTCCCAGTTCTTTTAAGCCCTGTGTTTTCCCTCAGTGTTTGTTGGTCGTCGTCGATGTAAGGTTGTGTGTTTTTGAAGTCCTGGAGTTTCTTTTGTTTCTGTCTGTTCCTGTAAATTTAGTTTGTAAATAAATCAACTATACTTCAGTTCCCGTGTCCTCGTCTTCAGCATCCTGCACAAAACCTGACAGTAATTCTATCATTAAAAAAGCGTAAAAAAATTTCACAGACAGCCGGGGGGGCATCAACACAGCCAATTTGTGGAATATTAATAACTGAATCAATAGTTTCAAAGAGAACGCGAGGCTTATTACTGTTCAAAAGAATGATCTCAGAAATATACATTCTTTTAGCTTCTTTATCCATTGTCTGATAGTGACGCCAGCAGTCCCTTAGCATTTGTAATGACACTTGCAGCTTATCCTTTTTCCATTTGCGCTCGACTTGACAGCACTTGCGTCTGACAGCACGCACCGTGTCATTTAGCCATGGTTCAATTTTTGTTTTTGGTTGCCTGAGTTTTAGGCAAGTGCTGTGAATGCCCAGGCACGTGATGCAGTGATTGTGACCGTCAGCCTGAGTTTGCAAGTGCTGTGAATGCCCAGGCACGTGATGCAGTGATTGTGACCGTCAGCCTGCACCAGGGAACGACCGCATCTTGGAAAAGAAGCAGTCACACCCTTGTTGCTCTTTCAGGAATTAGCTCTCTCTCAGGGGAAATAGCTGTCAGGAAATGTCAGGAAATGGTGCAGCCTGGTACAGTGAGCACTCACTCAGCTGTATAAACAGCGACCTCTCTGAAGACGCCTTCAAAACCAACAAGTGCTGTGATAACAGTAATTAAAAACTGAGTTTGCGCCCACCACTGCAAGCGCTGTAACACTAACATCAGCACACCAATGTACATTGGCTCATTCAGTTTACACTCGAAGATGATTGGGGCTCTCTGACATGATCCCAATACGCTGGTGATGTCGACGTAACGTCAAACGTAACCGACTGAATGGGAAGCAAGGTTACATTAGTAACTGAGTACAATTAAAATTAAATACCTCCATGCCAGCTTTGTGGTTTCATTGTTTTATAAATTCAGTAAATATTACTTGGGTTTAGCATGCCACAAATTGAGCATCAGCGTCAGTTCTGGCAGGCCAAGTAGTCAAGATGCTGCTAGCACTATTGGCCGACAACATGGTCTCATCAGCGATCTGCTCAGCTGAGCTGCATCAGCGCATCTGCTGTTCATCTCCCCTCGCTGCTAATGACTAAATCAGGCTCAAATCAGGGCGCCCTATTTAAGCAAATTCAGTTCACTCCTAACTGCTTGCTGCTCGCTCTCTGCAACCCACCACCTCCGCAGCTCCTCCTTGTCGTGTTTAACGTGGCATTTGCTATTCTGTCATCGTTGCTGCTCTGGCCGTATGGGGGGAATAGTTCAGCTTTCCCAGTCCTAAACTGTGAGCGTTCCCTACTGCTGCTGCTGTAGCTACTGACTTCCTGAACAGAGCTATACCGCCAAAATTTTAATTATCAACTTGATTGCAATTTATTCAATAAAAATGTTCCTAAATAATTTTTGTCATGTGTGTTCTTGACTTAATGGACCTGACAGAATTGTATTTTTAAAATACTGATGATTAAGATTTCCATTACACGAGAGTAGATGTTAAAACTTGATGCTGATTTGTACTCGGCTTTCGCCAAGATAAGCACCAACTAAGACATAGCTTTACAGTAACCTATGCTTCTCCATCCATTTACGCTTCTTTCCATATGGTGATGTAAATCTCCTTCTGTCTAGTGTTAACACGCGTCAGCACACACAACGGCTGCAACCACAGTGCGGTCCCCCCATGACAACCATCTGGATTGAGCTGAGTAGGGGACATCTCTAGGGTCTTCAAGTGGGCACCTTCCGTCCTCAGTGTTTCGTCGACTAGCCCACGACACCTCAAGAGGGCTCAACAGTGACTCTGGCGTCCCAGAGTCACCCCCCTCCGTCCCCCACTCAACTCAGCCCAGCTTACTGACCTCTACATCCCTTCTGCTGCTGAGACCTAACCACAATCTCACAATCTCTCCGCAACCCAACCATACGCGCCAACCCGTTTGACTAAGGCTGTCGAGCCCCACTGGTGCGTTAATATGCAGTTTCAGTGGCAACGGTTCCGTATGGCATACCACCTACTGCAAAACACAATATCTGCCCAACCACCCGTCATTCACGCAATATACACAGGAACGTAATGACTGTAAATACTATACAACCTATACAAATAAACCAACAGACTCTTCAAGTTTTCAAGAATTCTACGAAACCGTAGCATGGCGGCCTGTACACAGCCAGCTAGAATCTTTCCGTCTCAACCACAGCCAGTTGCTGCTCCTTTCTGCTGCTTCAGATAAGTTCTTTACTATGCGACGCAACTCTTGGCCACTGAATCCTACGTCTCTGAGGAACCGTAGAGTTGTAGAGTGTGCCACAAAACCTCGAAAACCCACTTCCACTGGATAAACCTGGACTCTCCATCCTCGCTGTTCTGCTTCAGTGGCCAGATGAGCATACCGCAGTTTCTTCCTCTCATATGCCTCATCTACCGCATCCTCCCATGGCACTGTTAACTCTATCAGTTGAACAATGCGTGCTGATCCAGACCACAAAACAATATCTGGTCGTAGGTTAGTGGTGGCAATCTCAGGTGGAAAAATAAGCCGTTGATCAAGATCAGCCAGCATCTTCCAGTCCCTAGCAGCTTCCAGTTGTCCTGGGCGAGAATTGGTGTTAGCACCTTTTCTTGGTGGTTGCTCGCCTGGGCGGAGGAATATTGTCTTCTGCGTGTAATGTTTTGCTAGAACAGGCGGCAACTTATTGGTAATACTACGCTTGCCTTCCAATGCTAAAGCCAAACATTGCAATACTTGGGCATGGCGCCAAGTAAACCGACCTTGGCTAAGAGCCACCTTACATCCTGTCAAAATGTGCCTTAATGTTGCAGGTGATGAACACAAAGGACAAGAGGGATCCTCTCCTACCCAGAGGTTTAGGTTCTGCGGTGATGGGAGAACATCATATGTTGACCTAATAAGGAAACTGATCCTACTCTCTTCCATTGACCAAAGGTCTTGCCAGCCCATCTTGCGTTGTTCCACACTCTCCCATCTCATCCACTGTCCCTGCTTGGCCTGGGAAATGGCCTTTATACATCTCATCCTCTCCTCCTGCTTTCGCACCTCGTTGACTACCAGCTTCCCCCTTTGAGCTGGGCCTTCCTTGTGCCATTTAGGAGGAGCTAAACTGAGCCCAAAACCCCCTCTTCCATGCTGTACCTGTCCCACGATATCCCCAATTTGAAGGTCAGCCTTTGTCTCTACTACAGATTTCTTTGCTGACCACTTTCTACCAGTTTTTACCACAGGGGCTGCCTCCCTTACACATTTGTCGCGTGACTCTGCTAAAGTCATTTCCAGTCTGACCTTGGCACACTTAAACTCCTCGGTTAAAGCAGAGACTGGCAGCTGCAATACTCCTTTACTATAAAAGTCCCACTCTGCTGAGGCAGCGTGGAACTCCCAACCATTTCCTGATGTATGAATTTATTAACGCTTCCAGCTTATCCACTGTTGTCAAAGAAACCTTGTACACAGTCAGTGGCCACAGCAACCTTGGCAGTAGACCAAACTGAAAGCACCAGAGTTTTAGTTTTCCTGGTAGAGCACAGCTGTTTATGCTCTTCAACCCTTCCACTGCTTGTCGTCTAACTTCTCCCACTCGAACTGTGTCCTTTAGATCCCCATCGTACCATCTCCCAAGACTCTTCACTGGTTTCTCAGAAACTGTTGGTATTGCCTCACCATTAATGAAGAATGTTTTATCTACTACCTTTCCTTTAACTATCGAGATGCTCATTGATTTAGAGGGCTTAAATTGCATTCGTGCCCATTCAATATTATCTGTTAACTTCCCCAATAATCGATTAGTGCCGGCTACTGTTGTAGTCATGGTTGTCATGTCATCCATGTATGCTCTGATTGGTGGTAGTCGCATCCCAGAAGCCAAGCGCTCTCCTCCTACTACCCATCTTGATGCCCTAATGATTACTTCCATTGCCATGGTAAAAGCCAGTGGAGAAATGGTGCATCCTGCCATTATTCCAACCTCTAAGCATTGCCATGCGGTGCTGAATTTTGCTGAAACCATATGCATTAGCCAAATCCAGGAATGTCACATGGAGCTCCTTGCTCTCCTTTTTAGCTGATTGAATTCGTTGCCAGATAACATTGATGTGTTCTAAGCATCCTGAGAACCCTGGAATGCCCGCTTTTTGAACTGAAGTGTCAATGAAGCCATTCTTTAATAGGTAGGTTGACAATCTCTGCGCAATAATGCTGAAGAAAATCTTACCTTCGACGTTTAATAGTGAAATAGGACGAAACTGACTGATGCTTGTAGCATCTTTTTCTTTAGGTATAAAGACTCCACCTGCTCGGCGCCATGCTGTAGGTACAACCTGCTTTTCCCATGCCACTTTTATCAATTTCCACAGAATTCGTAGAACTCCTGAAGCACTCTTGTACACTCTGTACGGAACTCCATTAGGCCCTGGAGATGATGAAGCCCTTGCCTTTCTCACAACCTGCTCTATCTCTTTCCACTTAGGTGCACAGACCTCCATTTGGTATTCTGGTGGATTGATAGGTGGGATATCTGACGAAATTGACATAGGCTCATGCCTTTTTGCATCTGTATGCGTTTCCTCCAAATATCTCTCTAGCTCAACCCTAGATGCTTTTAAAGTGCCATTCTTCTTACTGGTGAATAACTTCTTTACGAATTTGAATGGGTCTTTATAGAAATTAGCCCTCGCACGCTCCTTCTTTTTGTAGCGTTTCCGTAGGCGCTCAGCTCTGCGTAATGTTGCAAGCTTATCTTTTATGGCCCTTTGTAAGAGATTGAGTCCCTCCTTCTGACTTTGTTCTGCTTTTTTCCATTGCTTCCTCAGCTGTCTCCTTTCTCTAACTAACCCTTCAATTTTCTTCAATTAAAAAAACATTATCTTGAAACTCTAAGCAGCTTTTGCACTGAAATAAGTGATGACCATAGGTTCATTCTGCCCTCAACCATTATGTCTCAATATGGCACTACTACAATTCTGCAGTTCTTCCTCACAAATACTACTTTCTGTCTTCCAATTTTAAATAGTTTAGAGATAGTTAGGATTAGGGCGGTCCTTTGTCATCCAATGTGCTAGGGTCCCAGAAATGAGATCCTAGGACTGTATTCTGCAGACAGACCCCATTCCAATATGGGTTCACTTTTGTAACGTGATTGTGATTTTAGCATGCAAGAGTTTTTAGTTATTTATTGATGTATTTTGTTGTTCCAGCAGCTGACATTTTCTAAAATGAGACATGAATGAGACACACAATGATATCCTAGATATAAATAAAGTTAAGCAGCAGAAGTTTAAACAAAATCAAATACTCATATTATAGGAAAGTAACCTTTGTGTCTATACATTTTTATTCAAATTCAATAATGTAAAACACTTTTAAACATAGTCTTTAAAACACTCAAGGCAGAGATACTGTATCTGTACAGTAATGTATGATCCTGATCTAAAGAGCTCAGTTGTAGGGAATCTGGATCCTTAGCATCAAACCTGGAGACATCCTAACTACATTTCTGTGATGCACCATTAGAAAAACAGTGAGAATGACTAAAATTGGAATGTTCTATTTTAAAATAAACACAATTTGTAAATTTGCTTGGAGTCGGACTACTGTCAAAGTACACAAGTAACGCCTGGGGAAAAGCAAGAAAGTGTGTTATGTCACCTGTTGCTTAATAACTGCAGCATGCTTTGAATGTTACACATTCCTTTTATCATGCTTGTGCTGGAAGGAGGTTAAAAGCTGCTGCTTTATTTGTCAACACCACTGATCTAAATCACCACTGAATCTAAAAATTTAAAAAAAATTTTTTTAAAATGTTTCACACCCTGACCGCAGATCCATAACATACTGTAACAGAGTGTGTTATGGACTTTACTGAGTGCTATAATAGCATGTCAAATTCTGTCCAACTTTAAATAATTACCTGAATGTACAGAAAAACATTTGATAAAGGAAAACATGATTGTACTTTTAGAAGTGTCAATGGTTAAGCAGACACTATAACTTTTATTCAAAGTTTAGAAGCCTTTGTCTGTGTTCTTTAGCACCTGCCATTGACCAAGGACACATTTGTTCTCGTATCAATGCTCTATGCATCATATGTGGAGCATTTCAGTGGTTTACGTATAGATGCATTGACATCAAGAGATGTGAAAACTTTAAAAAATCTTTTGAAATGGCAGTTGAAAAAGTTTAAAGAGGGAAACTGATATATTTACTTAAGATTAATATAGTAAGGTTGAGATTACTTCTGTCTGCTTCTTTATCATTAGCGTTCTCCTTATTTGTCAGCTCTGACCATTTCGTCATGCAAAATAGTAACACAAGGGTAAGCATGGAAACTTCTTTCTACACAAGATGGATTGCAGGAAAAAAAATGAATATGCAATGTCATTGTAAATTTCATCAGCAAAGTGTGTCTTGTTGATCATGATTTGCTTCAAGCTTTTAAACTGCTCTCGGCTACTGGATGTCATTAAACTCTGTGAATCTAAACACAATCACAAACTGATGGTTGCTGGAGTGTTTCTCTGAACTTGTGCAAGGTTTTCAATCAAACAATAATCTGAAGAATCCTGCCTAAAAACGTTTCTTTTGAAGAAGAGTCAAATCAACTCTAAAAAGCAAAATTGTGGACTCTAACTGTAATTTGTGGAGGTGTTTGGCTTTTTTTTTGTTTTTGACAAAACCATACCACCTAAAGCTACAAACAATCTTCTTTATAGCTAACAGTGTACATTTTCATGGTGTGATTTATTTTCATGAGACGTTTTGTACAGTCAAAAGCCTTTGGCATAATCACATATTATGCTGTTTAGCAGGTCTGAATTCTTTCCACTGTTTTTATTCATCTGTATTGCAAAGGAATTAAATATTTGAAAGCCCAATTGTACAGGAATGTACCATTCATGGCAAATCTATCTTGTTAATCTCTTGCAGTAATGCAGGAAATGAGGAAAAAGTAGATTCATTGTTCATTGTTGTTCAGCTGATTTATTCCATGCACCTTGTGAGTGGGTAAAATTGAGCCAGATATACTTTTACCAATAAATGTTTTATTAACAAAGTTTGGGAGGAGCACGTTCAGATAATTAAGCTAATTAACACAAGTTAATTTCCGTCACTGCCCGTGGAACCTTCCTAAACAGCCTCACGCTTGCCAAGATGTCGAGGCCAACCTTCGCCACCACCGGCGAGACATCCAACTTCCTCCCCGGTGCCCTCCTATCGTTCAGCCGTCCCAACGATTCCACCTATCGGGAAGTGGATAGTAGTAGGATTGTGGCAAGCGCTAATTAATTCTGACATACAGTTCTCGCTCGACACTGCTTTCCTTCCGCACAAGATCCGTCTCGCTCCGAGCATCGGGCCGCAGCAACAGGCCTTCAGCGAGCCTGGGCCGCGCCCCCAGATTCCACCACTGAAAGACCTCACCGCTACAGCCCAGCCTCACACCATGGCTTCTCCTGTCGCAGCGCCATATGCAGCCGGGCTCCCCTCAGCCTCTCAGTCTTTTTCTCCTGCTGTTTCTTACCCTTTTACTTTTCAGTGGCCTCCAGCTCCCATTGCAGGCGCTAGCGTGAGGCTGCCTCCACTTATAGCACAAGCCCACATATCTCATCTTCATCCTTCTTTTCCTTTCATGCTCCAGCCAATGTCCCCTTCCAAGCCCCAGAGGCTGATTCAAGTGTGAGGCTGCCTCCGCCGACTATCGCAGCCCAGGCTTCTGTCCCTTTCAGGTCTCAGGTCTCAAACAAATCACAATACTCTCTCTTCACAACAACACCGATACCCATCCCATCTAACGCTGTCATCTCGGAGCCACCCCCAGTAGACCTATCATTTCTACTCTCTCTGCTCCCCATTTACGAATCAGACCACCAAGACTGTGGGGATTTTTCAGTAATTTTATAAAACCCAAACCCACATTCAGTATCCTGGAGTTTATCCTGGAGAGATTGAGACATTACAGTGGGTTTCTCGTCGGGGGTTTGGCGGCTGTATTCTTGTATGCTGACGCTCACATTACTGTTCCTGACGCTCACCGCTGCTGTTCACTCTGTACATGCTACCATTAGGAGATATCATTAGGAAATATGGAATTAGCTTTCACTGTTATGCTGATGATACTCAGCTTTATATTTCTTCAAAACCTAACGAAACTTACCAATTCGCAAAATTAACGGAATGCATAGCTGATATAAAAAATTGGATGACCAGTAATTTCTTACTACTAAATTCTGAAAAAACAGAGATTCTAATCATTGGACAAAAAACTTCCACACGTAATAACCTAGAATACTGTCTAACACTTGATGGCTGCTCTGTTAAGTCTTCGTCGTCAGTTAGGAACCTGGGTGTGCTCTTTGATACCAATCTTTCATTTGAAAGTCACGTGTCTAGTATCTGTAAATCCGCATTTTTCCATCTTAAAAATATATCTAAATTACGTCATATGCTCTCACTGACAAATGCGGAACAATTAGTTCACGCGTTCATGACCTCAAGGCTAGATTATTGTAATGCTCTACTGGGTGGTTGCCCTGCACGCTTAATAAACAAACTACAGCTAGTTCAAAACGCAGCAGCTAGAGTTCTTACCAGAACCAGGAAGTATGACCATATTAGCCCGGTTCTGTCAACACTGCATTGGCTGCCTATTAAACATCGTATAAATTTTAAAATATTGCTGATTACTTACAAAGCACTAAATGGTTTAGCTCCCCAGTACTTGAGCGAGCTCTTAACGCATTATAGTCCTTCACGTCTATTGCAATCTCAAAATTCTGGCCAGTTAATAATACCTAGAATATCAAAATCGACTGCTGGTGGTAGATCCTTTTCCTATTTAGCACCAAAACTTTGGAACAATCTTCCTAACATGGTCCGGGAAGCAGACACAGTCTGTCAGTTTAAATCTAGACTAAAAACACATCTCTTTGGCTTAGCATACACATAGCACACTATAGACTTCTATAATTCAATGTTAGGCTGCGTAGTTTAGATCAGCCGGAACCGGGAACACTTCCCATGATTCCTGATGTACTTTGTACATCATAAGAAGGATGGCGTCTACGCTAATATTAGTCTCTCTGTTTATCCCGAGGTTTACCGCAAACCACCGGATCCAGGCCATATCCAGATCTGAGGAAGGACCATCGCATGGACACGACGACAACGCATCCCTGAAGTGCCAGCCTCATCAACACTGAAGGCCTCATGGACACCTCAACACACTCATCTCCAGACCGGCGTGATGACTCCGACCCCAACCAGATGAACTGGATTAATATCGTGAAAGTTCTGATCACATCTGACTCCTGACATTATGCTGCCTAAATCATAATCATTCACTGTACGTTCGTTGGCCAAAGGAGGACTGGCCCCCGACTGAGCCTGGGTTCTCCCAAGGTTTTTTTCTCCATTCTGTCACCTGATGGAGTTTTGGTTCCTTGCCACTGTTGCCTTTTTCGTCTCTCTTCGCCTTTGTCGCCATTGGCTTTTGGCTTGCTTAGTTGGGGACATTTAACATTTAATTTTGAATTTAACAATACTATTATAACATTATTTTCCTGTTATCTCTGTGAAGCTGCTTTGAAACAATTTGTATTGTAAAAAGCGCTATATAAATAAAGGTGACTTGACTTGACTTGACTTCCTCGTTAAACATTGGGCTGCAGACTGTCTCGTTATGGACAGATCCAGATCGGCTGTTTAGTGTCCATGAACTATATTAGCGTGCTGCTGTGCTGGACTTGCCTTATGCTCCTATCAGTGTGTTTGTTTCAGCACTAGACACTGTGAATATCAGCTGAACGGTAGCTTGGCTTGGTTTATTTGCTTGTTGAATTGTGTGTTGTTGTTTTTTTGGATCAGTTTCTGTGAATCCATTATTTACTATTATTTTCTTTTTGTTAAACAAAGCTTCTGTGAACCTGTTGCTACTTACGATTGTATGGTTTATATTTTTTTGTTTAGTTTTTTTTTTAAATATATTGATTATTAAATTTTTTTTAAGGATGCGTGTGTATACGTTTGTATGTCTAAATTGTAGTTTTGCTTCCTCTCCAGAAGTTGGGGTGATTTGTGTGCGGACGAGCCCTTTCTCTCTGCTTGGTGTTGGCCTCTTCCGCTTGCAGTGTTCCACATTTGGGTGAAGTGAAGTGAGTGCACGTGTGTTTGCTGTGTTTTTCAGAGAGTAGAAGGTCTAGGCACCAATCCTGGAGTGGAAGAATTATGTGTGTGTGTGTCATATTTTTATATTTGGATTTTCATACATGTTATGTAATGGTTTCGAGTCCTGACTGAGTCATCCGTGAAGGAATGCTGTCTTTTACTTTAAGTTTTGTATTTGTTTTATTTATTTATTAAAGTCGTTGAATGTTTGCTGGTTCCCGCCTCCTTCTTCCCATAACATTTGAACCTCGTTACACATATATTGAGGAAACATGCTAAGTTCACATACTCGTTTCTCTGAAAAACACTTCTACAGCTAGTTGTTTTACTTTGAAATTTGTGTTTCCAGGCTGGAATGTTTGTTTTAGTTTTGGTCTGTGATACTGTAATGTATTCTATGTAACGTGTAATACGTACTACGGAATGACGTAACAGGAAATAAACAAGAAGCATGGAGTTCACAAGCAACCTGCGTGTCGTCTGATTTGTTTAAGTAAAACAAACGACAATACATGGTGTCAGAAGTTGTAAGTGCATCGAAAGAAGAATGGCACAGTTACAGCCACCATCGAACCTATGTCTACAAGGAAATCTTTCAGAAAATTGGAAGATTTGGATACAAAAATTCGACTTGTTCCTTACGGCTAGCGGCATCGCGGAAAAGACTGAAAAAGTCCAGTGTGCCACATTTCTACATGTCGCGGGTGAGGAGGCAATTCAAGTTTTCAATACGTTTGAATTCAATGACGAAGACAGGGACAAAATCAACCCTCTCAAGCTAAAGTTCAAAAACTATTGTGAACCAAGAAAAAACCTACCTTACATTCGTCACATATTCTTCACGAGGGCTCAAGGACCGTCAGAGAATATCGATTCCTATGTCACTGATCTAAAGAACAAAGCAAAAGACTGTGAGTTTGAAGAATTGCATGATTCTTTAATAAGAGATAGAATTGTGTGCGGCATAAAAGATGACACATTGAGAGCCAGATTGTTAAGAGAAGCAGATCTCACATTAGCAAAAGCTGTGGACATTTGTCGAGCGAATGAAATCACGTCCAGTCAGGTGAAAGCACTAAATTAAGAAGTTGACATGCATAAAATTAAGGCTGTAAAAATGAAACAAAAGAGTCATTGGATGCCAAAAGAAGTGCAACGTGACTTGAGTGACGACACAAAATGCAGTCGATGCGGTTACAAGCATGAGCAGAGAAAATGTCCCGCCTATGGTCAAACGTGCAGGATATGCAGTAAAAAAAATCACTTCGCAAAAATGTGCAAAATGGAGCGTAAACAGCCAAGAAGGATGCACACGCTTGAACAGACAGAGGAAGATGACAAAAATATGTTCCTGGGCACAGTGGATGTTCAAAGAAAAAATGAGAAAAGTATTCAAGCTGTTACCACAGAAACACGAGAAGAAAAGGAAAAGTGGTCTGAATTGCTAAAGATAAGAGACAAGAAAGTTAAATTTAAGTTGGACACTGGTGCAGAATGTAATGTGCTCTCGTTAAAAACGTACAATTCGCTGGGTATTACAGAAAAGCTGAGTAAATCTACCTGCAAGTTACTTACATACTCTGGACACCAGATGTCGCCAGTGGGACAGAATCAGTTAACATGTGAGTACAAAGGTCAGAATCACATTATACAGTTCCAGATTGTTGAAAGAGATGCTCCTGCGATTCTAGGAAGATCAACATGTCAATCATTAGGCTTGATACAAAGGATACATGAAGTGTCTGTTGAAAATGATGACATAATGAAAAATTATGAAGATCTGTTCAGTGGTCTAGGATGCATGCCAGGATATCATCACATCGAAATTGATTCATCAGTAAAACCAGTTGTACATGCTCCACGGAAAGTTCCTGTCGCACTGAAAGAAAGAATAATTAAAGAACTGCACAAGATGGAAGAAATGAACGTCATTGCAAGACAAACAGATCCGACTGACTGGGTGAGTAGCATGGTGACAATTGTCAAGCCAGACAAAATTCGAATATGTCTCGACCCTCAAGATTTGAACAAGGCAATTAAACGTGAAGACTACCCACTACTCACAGTAGAAGAGGTCGTATCTAACATGCCAAAGGCTAAAGTGTTTTCTGTGCTTGATGCTAACCAAGGATTCTGGCAGATTAAATTGGACGATGACAGTTCCAAGTTGTGCACGTTCAACACTCCTATAGGAAGATACAGATTCCTACGTTTGCCATTTGGGATATCGTCGGCATCTGAAGTATTCCAAAGAGCTGTAGCACAGATGATTGAAGACCTGGATGGTGTGATAAACATTGTGGATGATTTGCTGGTCTGGGGTGAGACAGTACAAGAGCATGATGCCAGACTGAGAAAACTGCTCCAGAGGGCAAGAGAATACAACCTCAAACTAAACAAAAAGAAATGTCAAATCAGAACATAACAAATCAAATATATTGGTCATGTACTGACAGCAGAAGGACTGAAACCAGACGAAGAGAAGGTGAGAGCTGTAGTTCGGTTACCTACACCAGAAGACAAGCAAGATCTTCAAAGATTTCTGGGTATGCTGCAGTATCTCGCCAAGTTTATTCCCAACTTGTCAGAAGTAAGTGCTCCGCTCAGACAACTGCTGGAGAATGATGTTGAATGGTTCTGGGGAAGCGAACAAGAGAAAAGTTTTCAGAAACTGAAAGCTCTAGCAACCAATGGACCAATGTTGAAATACTACGATGTAAACAAACCGTTAACATTGTCAGTAGATGCCAGTTCTGAAGGCATGGGTGCAGTTTTGTTACAAGATCAGAGACCAGTTGCATATGGATCAAGAGCGCTCACAGATTGTCAACGTCGATATGCACAAATTGAGAAGGAACTGCTAGCGATAGTATATGGATGTGAAAAATTCCATCAATATGTATATGGCAGAGAAGTTCAAGTAGAAAGCGACCACAAGCCCCTGGAGTGCATCTTCAAAAAACCTCTTCATCAAACTCCATTGAGACTACAAAGAATGTTACTCAGACTTCAAAGGTACAATCTAAAAGTCAGGTACAAGCCCGGTAAAGAAATGCACATAGCAGATGCATTGAGTCGTGCTTACCTTGATGAATGCGACGAAGAACTGCTTGAAGAGGAGTTAGAGGTAAACTATATCACATCTCAACTGTGACGGAAAAGAAACTGCAAGAGTTCAGAAAAGAAACAGCTGAAGATCCTGAAATGCAGAAACTGAAAGAATACAGCATAAAAGGATGGCCGACAGAAAAAAAGACTGTACACAAAGACGTACAGAAGTATTGGACACACAAAGAGGAAATAAGTTATACATCAGGGCTTGTGTTCAAAGCGTCCAAACTTGTAATACCAAACAAAATGAGAAAGCAGATGTTGGATAAAATTCATGAGTCACATCTCGGCATGGTGAAATCCAAAGAAAGAGCAAGAGACATCATTTATTGGCCGGGAATGTCAGATGAGATTGAGAAAATGGTATCTCAATGTGCCACGTGCAACACTCATCGAAACAGTCACACAAAAGAACCGCTAATATCTCATGCTGTGCCAGACAGACCATGGGCAAAAGTTGGTACTGATTTGTTTCAGCACAATGGTTCTGAATATTTGATGTGTGTGGACTACTACTCCAAGTTTCCAGAGATTGCAAAGTTGAATGACACTACCAGCAGAGGTGTAATACTTGCAATGAAATCACTGTTTGCAAGACATGGTATACCTGATGTGGTAATATCAGATAATGGCCCACAATATGCCAGTCAAGAATTCAAGTGTTTTGCAGATAACTGGGAGTTCGAGCACAAAACGTCAAGTCCGAGATATGCTCAATCTAATGGACAAGCAGAAAGAATGATCCAAACCATCAAGAGAATGCTCACAAAGTCACAAGATGAGAATGGAGATCCATATATTGCGTTGCTGGAATACCGCAATACTCCACTAGATGGCATTGGTTTGTCACCGGCACAACTTCTAATGGGAAGAAGATTGAAAGCTAAACTGCCAACTTCAAGTAAATTGTTGACTCCCAAAGGATGTGAGAAAGTTCAAGAGAAACTCAAACAGAGGCAGTCAAAGCAAAAATTTGATTATGACAAAAACACCAAACAGTTGCCAGAGATATCACCAGGAGACAAAGTGAGAGTGCAGCAAGGACAAATCTGGAATCCTGCAACAGTTTTGAAGAAACATGACTCCCCGAGATCGTATGTTCTTTGCACACCAGATGGAAGGATCTACAGAAGAAACAGAAAGCATCTGTTAAAGACAAAAGAACAAAAATTTCCATCAGCACCTGATCAGGATGACTTTAACACCGAGCAAGAAACAAATGCAAAGTCAGAGAGAGAGATGAATCCTGATTTACCTGTCATGGTGAAACAAGCACATCGAAATGGTTCAACTGAAGAACAGACAAAGCCAAACATCATCACGAAATCAGGAAGAGAGATTAAAATGCCTTCTAGGTTTAGAGACTATCACATGCACTAGCATTTACTACAATGCATCAGAGTAAATGTTTATTCACATTAGTATTAATGCCTGTTTTGTGAAAGCATTAGTAAACGTTGAAATAAGTTAAAGAGTTGTAAAAAAAAAAAAAAAAAAAAAAAGGGGGATGTAATGTATTCTATGTAACGTGTAATACGTACTACGGAATGACGTAACAGGAAATAAACAAGAAGCATGGAGTTCACAAGCAACCTGCGTGTCGTCTGATTTGTTTAAGTAAAACAAACGACAATACAGATACTGCACGTTGCCAATTTTCATTGTCCATTGCGCTCTTTCCTGTTTGCATGTGCTCAAACTGGCAACCCGTGTCTGAGGAGCAGGAGGCGGGAGATATTCCGATATTTTGTATTGGACTGCAGTACCTATTTCGACCACTAGTCATTCTTACAGACTGCACCTTTCGTTTTCACGGTTACTTGTGTACATGTAAGCAGCTTTCTTTACCGTGAACGAGATTATAATGATTCCCAATGTTGACATACAGACCAAACGTTAAATCTGAGGTAGTTGACATATATTTCTCTCGGTTGTTTAGTTTCCTTTTTACTTTATATCGCGGCACTGTGCTGGGCTCGCCAACCACTTTTCCTGTTGTTAAACTAAAAGTATCCTTCCCAACCCTGATTATAAGCATAAAGGAATTGTTGATGAAGATGAAGATTATGCAATTACTCTGTCTTGTTTAACGTCTGTTTTGCTTAGTAGTACCTTTATGTAACCCAAGTAGTATTGCTGCATAAAAATGTATTGGAAAATTATATACAAAAAATAATACCAATTACTATGATAATATGCATGTATACTTAACCATATAAAAGGAGTAGATATATTAAGTAACTTAGAGTAGAGAGCATGTATGTATTATATAAAAATTGCTTTTAAGAAAATGTAATGCTGTAGATAAGATATATTTTACAGACGAAGAAAAAGAGGACAAAGAAGAAAAGGGCCAAGAAGAGAGCTGGCAGGCTGGGTCGGAAACACCTTAAAAGGGTCATGGAAGACTTGGCAGCTCTCCAGTTGATGACAGCAGAAGAAAGTCTGACATCAGCAGTGAACTGTTTGAGTATAAAAGACTGATGAGAAGACTGACCAGCAGATACTGATTAAGCGGTATCTCTTGACGCCAGAAACCTAGCTGACTATACCTTTGTCAGGGTTCTGCCCTGGCAGCCTTGTCTGTTTTGTTGTGGTTTCATGTTTCTGTGTTTGTCTTCTGTTTGAGCACATGGCTCTGTCTTGGTCTATTTCTGCCATGTGCTCCTCATGTCCCGCCTCCTTGTTTCCTGTTACCACGCCCCCTTGTTTAGTCCACGTCTTGTCCTCATTTCATTAATTGTGCTCACCTGATCCTCATGTGCTCTGGTCCCTTTATATTGTGCCTCTTTCCCTCATGTCTTTGTTGGTTCGTTGTGTGTTGTGTATATGCACATTGCAGTGTTTTCTGGTTTGTGATCTTGAAATTATCCTAGTGCTTACACTGGTTTGTTATCATTGTTACTATTTTGTTTTGCTTAAGCACTTGTGCTTGGTAATCTAGTTAGAGTTCTTCTGTTAGGATTCTGCAAGATATAGGACCCAGACGCAAATGAGGAGACAAGGTTTTTATTAACAGGACTGAAGACTTGAGACCGCAGGGAGTGAAGCGTGAATCACAGTAAAAACAGTAGGGCAAGGCAGACGATTAGGGCAAGGCACACGACAACGACAGGCAGGATGGATGACCACTGAGACCGTCAGCAAGATGGCGATGACGTGAACACAGGAGATAGCTGCACCAGTCAAGCAGTTGAGAGTCAGTGGCCAGGGAACTCAGGATACAGGACAGAAACATAGAACAACATACAAGACGAGACTCAAGACAAGGCAACAATTAACAAAAGCAAAACTAACCTGATAAGATCAATGACAAGAGAAACAGGAAGTAGAGAAATAAATATATAAAAAGCAAACTAATGAAAACTACTAAGACAAAAAACTTGAGTAGCTAAAGAGAAGCAAGACTTCCACTTGACAGGGAAAATAAGAACTAAAGAAAATAACAAAAAAATCAAAAAATGACCACAGAGAAGTCTTCTGAACAATTTGTAAGTACCATTTGAATGCTTATGATTTAGGTCAGATTTGACTTACTCTACCTAACCTGAGGATAATAAATAATAAGGTTAAAGGTGTAAGGTTAAAGCACACACCGTAAAACAGAATGCAAATCACTTTGAATAAAAGCATTGCCAAATGCATAAACAAACTAACAAAAAACAAGCCCTGTGAAGCTGTGGTTTAGTGAATTTACAACAGCTAAATCAAAATATTAAATATCAATGCTGGAGTCTGAAATCTTTAAGTAAAGACCAAAATGAGTAAACAAACAGACAGTTTTGTAATGTTAACTATGCAAGCTAGCTTGTTTTTCCAGTTAGTTTCAGGGTGGGTTTTAGGCATTGCTGTTTAAAAGACTCTCGCTTCACATTTGAACACATAAAGACTCATTGGTGAATGCAAATTGGTATGTATCCCTCTTTTAGTTTCCTGAGTTAATGGTCTTTTAATCATTGTTACGTTTAACTTAAATTGCTTGCAAGTTAATAAGTTATAAGGTGAAACTTTATCAATCAAATGTGCTCATTATGATTTCCAGTGACAATGGATTTATGTGTTTTTCTTCTGCTGAGCTTGGCTTTGGCTCTTGGTCAGGCATCAGATGTAAGTTAGATAGTGGACAGTCATTGTCCACATTGTCATTTGTAAAGCAATATACAGCTGTTGATTTTTTTTTTTAGGCTAAATATTTTTCTTTGTCTTGTTTTTATATCTCATGTTCTCAGAACCCACGTTGTAAGTACAGTACAGTCACATTAAACTGTTGTAAAGTAACAATATTATGTTTCCAGGATGAAATATCCAGTTTTAACTGTTCATTACTGCCTGATGATGTAATTGCTCATTTATCATCTTACTTTCATACGGTTTCATTAAATTTACACTTTGTCAAGCACTCAATGCTCATTCCCTCTCTGTGTCTTTTGTTGACTTTTGTTAAATATAATTTGCTGCAAGACATTTCTGAGAAATGGAAGAGCATTCCGGATATAAATAAAGGTAAAACTATTAAAGTATTTTAAGAACCCAAATGAATGTATACAAGCAGTAAGATCACTTTTATCTATTTTTGTTGATAAGTTATTACTTTTACTTTAAAAGGTTTAAATCTAACAGAAGGAGACATCATGAAGGTAAGTCTGTATATATATATATATATATATATATATATATATATATATATATATACTATATATATATATGTATATGAAATCAGGATACTTGAAATGATCTGTTTAAAGCCTAGGCAAGGCAGCGCCATTCCAGGGAATCAGTCCTGGTGGGATATTCCCGTCCCCTATGAGCTGAGTGTAAATCTCAGTAAGATTTCAGATTCATCACTTACGCTTCAATCAACTTTGAAAATATTTAATGCAACTTTTATATTGTTTTACACTCAGTTTTGTTTGTGTTTATAGGTATGAACTACAGAGGAGTCATTTTGAGAGCCTTTGAGCAGTTCAGACTGAAATCATGTATTGACTTTAAGCCCAGAGCAGCAGAAGAGTTTTACATCTCTGTGGAGAGTCGTGAAGGGTTAGTCATATATGTAGCCTATGCTATACTGAATCTGTAGTCAAATATTTGAGTTAATTATTTACCAGTCAAAAGTTTGGACACTTATAATTTGGCAGTATAATTAGACTGGTGGCTTTATCTGACTGTGTGTTGTGTGAATTACTTGTTTTGCAGGTGTTGGTCATATATCGGACGCACATCTCCTGGAGGCCAGACTCTTTCCATTGGGAATGGCTGTGGAATAAAAGCCATTGTTGAGCATGAGTTTCTCCATGCACTGGGATTCTACCATGAGCAGACAAGATATGACAGAGATGATTATGTGACAATCAGATATGAAAACATAATCAAAGGTTGCAGTATAATTTTTATTATTTACATTATAAAATAGTCAGTGTATTAATTTTCTTTACATACTGATTGTCATTATTACTAAAGAGAATTTACTGAAAATAAGCCATTCCTTTTGAACAATCACCTTAATAACTGCAATAGTCTTTATTTTCAGGGTTTGAGAGTTATTTCAATAAATCCCGTGAGAACGTGTCCGGCACCCCATATGATTATTACTCTGTGATGCATTTTGATCAAAATGCCTTCAGCAACGGTAATGGATCCACGATCATTACCAAGCGTCCTGAGTTTCAGGATGTGATCGGACAACTAATGGAAATGAGTGAATATGATGCGATTGAGCTCAACAAACTCTATAAATGCAGTAAGTATTTGACAGTTTTCATTTGTGGCTGTTGTAAACCTTTTTCCTCAGAGACCAGGAGACTCGGGGGTATCTTTTAAGCAGAGTTCATTATTGCCGTTTCATTGCTGTAGTCTTCCCAAGTCTAACTCGAGGCAGTATACATTGTAGTTTATATACCTTTCCCTGATCTCATTAGCATGACAGTGTAACTCAGAGCCTTGATTAGATCACTCAAACCTTAACATTATCATAAAGACAAAAGCCCAGGTGTAAGCAACCAAAGGTTAATGTCATCAACTATGCCTCAAAATGGTAAACACTGTGTGAACTTTCTCCGTTAAAATACTGTTGAATCAAATTAAAACATTTTAATAAATTTGTAACACTACATGGCCTTTAATGTTTTGTTTCTTTTCAATTTGTGGATTAGACTAAAATTAAGTTGCAGTTGCTGAATATCTCATCCGGACCAGTATTTGATGCCAGGGAGACCAAGGACCATTGTGACGAATTGAAATGGTAGTGAATTGATTTAGTCTCAGTGTTTGTTTGTTTGCATTGCAGATTCTTCCATCTCTTTCCTTGACCACTGTAGTTTTGATGATGAATCTCTGTGTCAGATGAGTGTCTGTTCTGCTGTTGATTATGGCTGGCAGAGACTGAAGTCAGTGAGTGGCATCAATGTGACTGACCACAGCTACTTGGGCAAAGAGAAGAACGGTGAGATCTAATAAAAGAAATGCACTTCACTTCCATCCACAGTTGCAGTCACTGTACCACCCAGTTCCCCAAACCACACACCACACACCTGTTTTCATGCCTGCAGGGACGTCTTTCTTCATGCACTTCAGCACTGAGGGCAGAAACCAGGGGGACGCAGCCAGATTGGAGAGCAAGACACTGACCCCTACAAGAGACTGCAAAGTCCAGTGCCTGCAGTTCTACTACTATCACAGCGGGAATGAGTCTGACCAGCTCAACATCTGGATCCGAGAGTACCAGGATAAAGCAGACAGCAGAGGAACTCTCAGACTTATGGATCAGGTCACAGGTCTGTCTATTCCTGCAGAACTTCAGATACTTCAAGTCATATAGGCCTGTGTTTCAGTGTTACCGACCGCTTCATTTCTTGCAGAAACCCCTGGTAATTACTGGAAGCTGCATCACGTGCAACTGAACGCAAATACATCTTTCCAAGTTGTGTTTGAAGTCCGTAAAGGAGCTGGAAACTCCAGTGGAGGATTCTCACTGGATGATATCAATATTTCAGAGACTGAGTGTCCCCTCACATGGCAGATAAGGGACTTTAAGAGGCAACTGGACAGTGGGGTTATCTATTTTTTAAGTCCACTGTATTACTCCAGTGATGGTTATCGCTTTATGGCTTTGTTACTTTTTTTAGAGAATGAACTTTCAATACTTGTTCGGTTGGTATCTGGTGCATATGATGAGCAGTTGCAGTGGCCTTGTCCATGGAGACAAATAACCGTCCAGATCCTTGACCAGAATCCACACATACAGAAGCGCATGTCTTTTGAGCAAAGCATCACCACTGACCCTGATTTGAATTATAATGGTTAGATCTTTAATGCAATCTAATTTATTTCTGTCATTTTTCATGTGTTTATATGCAACATATTACTTGGATGACAATCAAAGTTATTATCTGTAGCTTTTAGGGTTATTTTATAAGCCATGTTTTGTTCTAACAGGCCGGTATTACTGGGACAATCCTGGAAACATTGGAGGACCAGTGAACATCGACGATGAGTCTGTATTTGTGAGTGGAGGTGCCTATTTTGTGCTCCTTACATTAGATGATCTCGCTATAAGAGAGTTTATCAAGGGTGGTGACCTCATACTTCTCTTCACCATGCAAGGTAGGATTTGTGAAGTAACAGAGAACAAGTTCAACTGCTATATTAAGAGCAAACTGGGCGTTATTAGAATGATGATTGGGTAGGAATGATATTTCCATTGTGTGTCACTTTCTGAGAGCATCTTTATAAATGTTGTGTACCAATCCAGATATCTCAGGGCTTCTTCAGAATGACTCTCTACCCTGCCCTAAAGTAACAGTGAAGAACTTCAATGTTTCTACTGACGCAAGTGCACTGAAGCTGGGACCATGTGCTACAAGATGAATATCCTTTTAACCTCTGTTGTTCTCATATTCAATTATCCATCAAATTAAAAAGTTTATCACTTTAAATCACTTTAAAAATAAGCACTATGTTTAAGAAATAATGTAGGAGAGAACATGCTATATTGGTTGAATATAGTCACATCTTTAAAGGGGTGGTAAAACACATTTTTTCGAAGGCTTGATTGTGTTTGTGGGGGAGCACTGTAACATGTGTTCATGCTTCGTTTTTAAAAAAATTGCATTATTTTTCATATATTTTACCTTTATTCTACATTGCTATGTCCCTCCTTGTAAAAACGGTCTGATGGTTTCCGGGTTCTATGAAGCCTGTCCCTCAAAAATACGCAATGGGCTCTGATTGGTTAGCTGGCCCAGTGTGTTTTGATTCGCTAACCGCCTACTGCACGTTTTTCGGAAACGTCACACCCGTACCTTTACCGGTAGTTTGTGCTTTGGTGTATTATAAACAATGGCGTCAATAAAACCAATCGGACCCAGAGAATGTTAGTGAAGATGATCGAGCAGAACCTGTTCAAGAACGGCTGTTAAGCAACGTTTCAGAAAGGTTTGTTTTTTGTTGTTGTCGTCTCATTACTTTTTAGATACGTTGTTATTTAATTGTACTAATTATTATAGTATTACAAAAAATAAGCTTCGTAAACAAGAATTTCATATAATCGTTCTAAAAATTTATACTACAGTCCTCAAAGGGATTTTTTTGAGTAAAGACTGCGGATCTATGGTGTTCGTTACTGACTGTATGGCACCGTTACATTTGTGTTTTTAAATTACGATTGTAGCCAAATATCTGTCGCCAGAACTATTAACCCAAAATGAACACTAAACATTGGCTTTACTACAGTAGCAAAATCAAACACAGAACCATGTTTAGCATGCCTGTAGATAAACAAGCATGTAGATAAACAATACATAAAAGCTCTAATCAAAGAATAATTTACACTAATTCCAAGTTCGCTGTTGAGTTTAAAAAAAGTTTGTAACGTTAAGTATGAATGAGCATTTAACAAACTGGTTTGCAGAGCCAAACAGTGTTGTCATTTGATTACTTCCTTGCTACAACATACAATTAACAATACGAACTATTACAGGAAAACACATCGACGAATAATAAATCATACTTGCAGGTTGTGGCCCGTAAACAATTGCTTCTGTTCTTAAAGCTGGAACTGCTCCATCTTTCAGGACAAGCCGTTGTGCGAATCCTGCATTGAACTCGCAAAGATTGTGGAAGCTTTCCTCTGTAAAATGTGCAGCACAGAGAGCGAGATTTGGGTAATAATTATGAGGGACCGAGTTAAAAATAAATTAACCATTGATCCCTAACTCCCACGACCCTAGGAAGGCTGAACAAAGTGGACCTGCAATCCGGATGAAAATAACAGCGTTTCGACAGCATTGAGGCAACAACACTCCAGCCTACTATACCACAACTCTTCTCCAAAGCAATATAAAATGACCTCGTCCCCCTTATTTAGTATTCTCGGAGGAGGGGTTTATGTAAATATTGGGGTTAGTGATGTCAGCAACCCTGGAGGAATGTCGTGTAATCCCTACCAGCCGTTTCCTGTAGTCCTTAGAAATTGATTTCTTTAGAAGCAAATATCTCCCTTTGCATTGAACTTTGAGCGTTGTAACTTTGCAGGTGTTGTTTATGCTCAAACAGCAACATTACACACTAGCTAAAGTTAGAAAATATGATATCGTGTTTTACCACCCCTTTAAGGCGGGAAGCTTAAGCTGCTATTTTGAAGTAATAAATGTAACAAAAAGCAGGTGAAGCATGACGTGTAGCAAGTGGCTCGATTCTTAGCCAAATATAAACAAAATACAAATCAAAATACACAAATCTAAGAAAGTGTAAAAGTACTTTAATCACTATATTTAAGAAATAATGTAGGAGACAACATGCTCTACTCTGTGAATAAAAAATGGGAAAAAAGCAAGTGAAGCATGACTTGCATAATTCAGAGAGAAACTGATGCATTGTTTCTTAGAGCACCTTCCACAGCTCAGCCGATCTCAACAACTACAACAACTAGCACTACAGCTACACCAGGGCACACTGAGGGGTAAGACTACAACATTAGTTTAAACTAATTCATTAAGGGACATCCCAACATAACAGACCATTATTTTACGACAAGAACGCCTCTGGTTACTGGTGTAAACTATGGTCTCTGAATAGGGAACGAGACGCTGCGTAGCTTAGACATCGTGGGACATCGCCCTCTGGGTGTGCCGATTGTCTGAAGCCCATATAGAATCACGCCAATTCATTGGCTGATGGCGCGGGCGCCGCCTCGACGCTCTGAGCTTGGCAGTGAACGCAGCGTCTCGTTCCCTATTCAGAGAACATAGGTTACACCAGTAACCAGAGACGTTCTCTTTCATAGGTTCACTCAACGATGCGTAGCTTAGACGCAGTGGGAACAAAATACCAAACTCGCCAAGCTAAGCGCTGCCGCAACTAGTACAACGAACAGATAAAACACATGACTGGTTCAAGCAGACAAAACATGGGAACCTGGAGCCATGTCGAGATCCAAACTATAGAATCTGACAAAAGTATGTGGAGAGGACCAACCTGCCGCCACACAAATGTCTTCCAGGAGGGCCCCTCTAAAAAGTGCTTGAGAGGAAGCCACACTTCTGGTGTAATGTGCAGTGAAGGGTGAAGAGGTGAAGGCAGACCGCGCACCTCATGTGCCAGTGAAATAGCCTCTGTAACCCAATGGGAAATTCTCTGCTTCGATGCGGCAAGCCCGTGGCGGCCAACACCGAAACATACCAAGAGCTGACTAGATTTTCTCCAGCTGCTAGAGCGATCTACATAGAACTTCAACGCTCGGACAGGACAGAGCAAATGAAGCTTCCCGTCTTCCTCAGAAACAAAAGAAGGAGGATGGAAAGACTGAAGGTTGACAACCTGAAAGCGAAAAGATGTGGACGACTGACAGGTCCCAAGAGGGAACTCCAGGGGAGCGTGCTGGTTTCAGGCGCCTAACCCCGCGCATAAATGCTGAGACTAGCCTTAGTTTACTCAGGGGGATCTCATCCGACTCTCTATGAGCTGCAATCGCAGCAACGTATACTCTCAGAGTGGTAGCGGCCGCTCCAGAAGCAAACTTCTCCTGTAGGAACTCCAACAATGAACCCACTGCAGCTGACTGGATCCATAGCGTGTGTCGAACACCATGACTCAAAAACCCTCCACTTGGAGGAATACAGCCTTCTCGTGGAAAGGGCTCTCGCATTCGCAATAGTCTCCTGGACATCAGCGGGAAGACCAAAGCTCAATGCTAGTGGCCTCTGATGACCCATACGCATAGCTTCCAAATGTCGGGGCGAGGATGCCATATCCTGCCCTGAAGCTGGGATAATAGATCCTCCCTGACCGGAATCTCCCAGGGAGGGGATTCCAGAAGAGGAACCAGCTCTGAGAACCACGGCTGGGATGGCCAGAATGGGGCTACGAGTAGGAGACGGGTTCCGCTCTCTCTCATCCTGCACAGAACCGCCTGGATCAATTTGACAGGCGGGAATGCATAAAGGTTCTGTATCAGCCAAGGGTGGGCGAACGCATCTATTCCCAATGGTGCTGGCGGGCTCAGGGAGAACCAAAGTGGGCATTGGGATGACTCCTGTGATGCAAAGAGGTCCACTTCCGCCTTTCCGAACATTTCCCAAATCAGGGCTACCGTCTGACGGTTCAGCATCCACTCCCCCGATCTGAGCTTCTGTCTCGACAGAAAATCCGCTGTGAGGTTCAAGATCCCGGGGACATGGACAGCCCTCAGTGAAAGGAACTTGTCCTGAGCCCACAGGAGCCCACAGCATGCCTGTTGCGAGCCCGCCTGCTGGTTTACATGGGACACTACCGCCATATTGTCTGTTCTGACAATGACATGGTACCCTTCCAGAAAAGGGAGAAAGTGTTGAAGGACCAGGGAAACAGCTCTCAACTCCAAGCTGTTTATGTGCCAAGAGAGAGTCTCCCCAGTCCAGACCCCGCATGTTGGCCTGCCCTCGAAAACCGCACCCTAGCCGGTCAGAGAGGCATCCGTCGTAATCATTTGGCGACGGAAAACAGCGCCCATGTTGACCCCCTTCTGTAGAGAGCAACTGCGCGACACCTTCAATAGGCGAAGAGCCGGTCCTGTCGACCGGGCCCCTGAGAGCTTCATCCACCACAGAAAAGGTCTCATGTGGAGCAACCCTAGGGGTAGCACAGGGGATGCTGCGATCATGAGACCCAGAAGCCTGCGCCAAGTGCCCACAGAAACACGATGGCCAAGCCTGAAGCGGGCCAAACATGTCACAAGACTGGAAATCCGGGCAGGAGCCAAACGGGCCTGCATCAGAACGGAATCCAGGCACACCCCTAAGAAAACTCTTCTCTGTGTTTAACCTCAAGCCGAGAGACTGAATGTGATGAAGGACAATGTCCCTGTGGTGGGTCACCAATTCCCTGGAGCTGGCTAAAAGGAGACAATCGTCCAGGTAGTTAAGTATACAAATGCCCTGGAGCCACAACGGGGCCAGAGCAGCTTCCATACACTTTGTGAACGTCCTCCGCGCTAGAGCAAGACCAAAGGGAAGGACCCTGTACTGGTAAGCCTTTCCTCCAAAGGCGAATCTGAGGAACTTCCTGTGTCGTCATACAACCTGAATATGGAAATATGCATCCTTCAGGTCTACTGTCACGAACCAGTCCCCCACACAAATTTGAGATATGATAGCTTTTAGCATCAACATCTTGAATTTCCTTCCTCCCGCACCAGAAGTTTTGAACGAGATTGAACAGAAATGCAGAAACTTCGAAACGTGCTGGGCAGCGAAAGTGGCAGAGTTGGAAAAGGAGAGCAAGTGAGAGGGGGGCAGAAACGCTTGCGCGGTCTGTCCCAACCCTGAAAGTCGAGGAAAGCTCTCCTTTTTCTGACCTGAGGGTCAGGAGCGATTTGAGGGAGCTGGTGCGAAAGGTTTGTTAGACCGCTTCAGTTTAAGACGCCTGTAAGGTTGCTGGTGGGGAAATGGACGACTGCGGGCTCCCCAGACCATAGCTGGTGGGGGATTTAAATTCAATTCAAATGTATTTGTATAGCGCTTTTCACAATACATATTGTTTCAAAGCAGCTTTACAGAAAGTACATTTCAGAAATGTACATAGAAAGATACAGTTATCATGTATTAATTTAGGGCATAACATATCGCCGGCGTTGAGTCGTCTCTTCACAGGTGTCGAGTCGTCTCTTCACAGGTGTCGAGTCGTCTCTTCACAGGTGTCGAGTCGTCTCTTCACAGGTGTCGAGTCGTCTCTTCACAGGCGTTTAGTCATCGCAGGTGTTGGGGCATCTGAAGTCTCCGTGAGAGGCTGGATCCAAACTGGAGCTGACGAACGCTATTTACCTCGGGACTAGCAAGATGGGAAATAATTAGCATAGCTGCTGTTCATAATATTAATGCATTCGATCTGATTCAACTGTAGTATAAAAGGTAAGCATTATGTGAATGCTTGGCTAAAGAGATGCGTCTTTAATCTAGTTTTAAACTGGGACAGCGAGTCTGAGCCTCGAACAATATCAGGAAGGCTATTCCAGAGTTTAGGAGCTAAATGTGAGAACGCCCTCCCTCCTTTAGTGGACTTAGATATCCTAGGAATGACCAGAAGCCTTGAATTTAGTGATCTTAAAGAACGCGATGGATTGTAGAGCGATAGAAGGTCCATTAAATACACAGGAGCTAAACCATTTAGGGCTTTATAGGTCAGTAGTAATGCTTTGTAAATGATACGAAACTTAATAGGTAACCAGTGTAGAGATGATAAAATTGGTGTTATATGATCATATTTTCTTGACCTAGTAAGAACTAGCAGCTGCATTTTGCACTAACTGTAGCTTGTTTATTGAGGATGCAGGACAGCCAGCTAATAAAGCATTACAGTAATCTAGTCTCGAGGTCATGAATGCATGAACCAACTTTTCTGCATCAGAAACAGATAGCATGTTACGTAGCATAGTGTAGCCGGCTCTTTCTGCACTTCGCCGACTACTGCGTTGTGTTCTGGTGCACTGATGACAAGACGCTGACGTTCCTCAAGACACTTTATTCTGCACAATTCTGTACAATTTCAAAGAGAGCGAAAGATCAGGATTCTATCCATCAGAATCAGCCTCTCTCAGTCAAATCGAATGCAGACTGAGCATTTAATCACATTTCAAAAATCAGAAAATAAAAAACAGAAAAATAATTTGAAAATAAACATATTGCATTAAGCTTGTGTACATCATGTGTATGTGTCATATTGCATGTCATTTCTGTTATTGACTATGGGCTTTTAGCTTTTATAACATGAAATAAACATCCTCTTTCCAATAATACATACAGTAATATGCACAAAGCAAAATATACATGCTTTACATTTAGGCTGTTCAGTGCCATTGAACATCGATCAACACAAGAAAACTTTTAAATGAAAACATTAGGCCTACATTCTAAACCTGGTATTGGGAGTACATACCTGTACAATTCCAAAGAGAGCAAAAGATCAGGGGCCTCATTTATAACCATTGCGTACACACAAAACAGGCCCTGAAAGAGGTGTACGCCACTTCCGATGCACAAGTTGTGATTTATAAAAACAAACTTGACGGGAAAGTTTGCGCACCTGCACCTGCACGCAAACTCTGACCCATGCGTATGAACATTTTGGAGATGGAGCAGTTTGGCGACACCAATGGTGAGCTGGAGTTAAATGTCTATTTGGTCCTTTTTGGACAGAAAATCTAAAGAAAATTATACACATACAGAAAGATAATACAAATATAATTTCACTCACCAAGCCTATACCATGAAGCAAACATCCATCCCTTCTTAAATGCCTGCGCCAGCGAGCGCGTTGGGCCGTTTAGTGAAACTGACGCATATATAGCAATCTTCCGCTAACTGGGATTTATAAAGTGAATTCTGCGCAGGTTTCGGCGTACGCACGGTTTTATAAGTCTGAATATTTTTTTGCGTACGCCATTTTTGGCTTTCTGGCGCACGTACACTTTTAGTAAGGATCCTACGCACAGTTTTATAAATGAGGCCCCAGGATTCTATCCATCAGAATCAGCCAACATAAGAAAAAGGACAACTGAAACATGTGGACTACATCAAAAGAAGATAGAATAGCGAGCGCTAGCATACAGCAAAACAAAACACGAGGTTAGCTATGTTAGCAATTTCTTATACTCTCAAGACAGAAAAGTTCTCAACTCATCTCGACTAAATGTATGTGCACTCATCATAAAAATACACGTACAAATTACTATGTGCACTAAAACTAAAGTTACAACAAGTATACGTCAAGTTTACATTGCACTGATGTAAATACGTGCCTCTCTCAGTCAAATCGAATGCAGACTGAGAAAAGAACACGACAATTCAGTATATAGCCACCACTCTAGCCTCTATCCAATAGAGGGCGCACTTACACAATACCTATAAGCTACCAAGAAATAACTGAACAATACAAGATTTTGGTGAAACAAACTCACATACTCACAAAACAGAAAATGAAAGGTTGCAATAATATTATCTTTCTTTAACCTGTTACAATAGCAATGTTTCTAAGGTGGAAAAAGGCTGTTCTTGTAACATATGAAATATGATTTTCGAAAGACAAGTTGTGGTCTAGTATAACACCCAGGTCTTTTACTGTCGTGGATAAAGTAACAGGACATCCTTCTAAATTAAAGTTGTATTGTAAGGTTTTGTGGGTAGTTTTATCTGAATTTAATAGCAGGAAATTACATGTCATCCAGCATTTTATATCTTTAAGACACTCTGTCAATTTAGATGAGTTAGTGTTTTCATCTGGTCGTGATGAAATATATAATTGAGTGTCATCAGCATAACAGTGGAAATTAATTCCATGTTTTCTTATAATATTACCAAGTGGCAGCATATATATTGAGAATAGCAGAGGGCCTAACACCGATCCTTGCGGCACTCCATAGTCTACTGACGTTATCTTCAAATTTTTCCCCATTTAAACAGACAAAATGGTAACGGTCTTATCATAGACTGTAAAAAAAGATGGACGACGCCCCTTCGCTCTATTCCATTGGTGAGAAGTGAAGCCGCCATTGTCCCGATATGGCGCTGACATCTTGGGACTTGAGTCTGCGCAGTTGCGATTTCGGGACCAGACCTGCGCAGTAGTGAGCAGGAAGTAAAGCCGCGAAATTAACGCCCCGCCCTCACTCTCACTGAATCAATCACACGCCCACGCCCTGATTGCAGTACCTCGTTAAAGTAAGGTAAATACAACTACTAACCACATAGTCATATCCGTTGTTGCTTCAGTGACTACTTCGCTCAGAGAACCTGTCAATCACAGCTGTCAATCATGACGCCACAGCGCCGTTTTTATAGCATCAAATTACTAACTAAAAACAAACTTATTTTAAAAACAAACACTTGAAATTATTCAGCGTGATAAAAACTACAGTAAATGACAGAAACTATCTTTGGAAAAAAAGTTATGTGAAGTGTAATTTAATTGTTTAGTTGGTCTCAGGTCCCGTTGAATAACGTGGGGAGGCAGGGTTTATGACCTATACTAGGACCGGTCACCGGGGGGCGATCGAGACGCTTTGGCTTCACTTTTTAGGGCTTGTTCAGCACGCTTGGGTCTGATAAATACGATCTAAACCAGCTTAATGCCGGTCCCTGAACACCAGTGTAGTTTTGTAGTCTAGTATTTTATGATCTATAGTGTCAAACGCAGCGCTAAGATCGAGTATAACTAGTATTGAGATACAGCCTTGGTCAGAAGCTAAAAGTAAATCATTTGTAATTTGAACTAGCGCAGTTTCTGTGCTATGATGCGGTCTGAATCCTGACTGAAATTTTTCATAGATATCATTTTCTTGCAAGAAAGAGCACAATTGAGCGGACACAACTTATTCTAGTATTTTAGACATAAATGGAAGATTTGAAATGGGTCTGTAATTTGCTAGGTTATTTGGATCTAATTGTGGTTTCTTAATGAGAGGTTTTATTACTGCCAGCTTGAATATTCTTGGAACATGACCTAAAAATAAAGACGTGTTAATAATATTGAGAAGAGGCTCTTCCACTACAGGTAACACTTCTTTCAGTAGTTTAGTGGGTATTGGATCTAATAAACAAGCCGGGTCACTCCTCCTAGTGGCGAACTCCTTCCTGTGAAAGGGAGGTTCTCTGGGTTGAGATGGGGAGGGGTTAGACGACTCCCTAACTCTCCTGGGCATAAACTGCCTGAAGGCGGCCGACTGGGACTTTGCGGCCCGGAACTTGTCAACCACAGTGTTCACAGCCTCCCCGAACAGTCCAGACTGAGAAATCGGGGCGTCCATGAGGAAAACCTTCTCCTTGTCACGGATCTCTGTGAGATTGAGCCACAGGTGGCGCTCTACAGCAACCGCGCCCACCATAGAGCGACCTACAGCGCGCGCGGTGTGTTTGGTGGCTCTTAAGGCCAGATCCGTGGCCTTACGAAGCTCCTTAACAGCTTCCAGCGTTAGGCCAGTGCCCTCGTCCATCTCCTTTAGAACATCCGCTTGGTAGGCTTGGAGGATGGCCATAGTGTGAATGCCTGCCTGACCAGCTGCCATGTAGGACTTTCCAATAAGAGCGGAAGTAGTCCTGCATGGTTTAGAGGGAAGGAGGGGGCGAGATTTCCACGATGGAGCCGACGACTTAGAAAGGTGAGTAGCCAGCGTGTACTCGACCGCTGGGATGGCGGAATAGCCCTGCTCCACAGAACCAATGAGGTTGGTGAAGTCAGCAGCTACCGCATTAGTCAAATGGGCGGAAAAAGGCTACTTCCAGGATCTGGAGATCTCATGATGCAGATCACTGAAGAAGGGCAGCATTCTCCGCTCTGGCCTAGAATTAGGGCCACTCAAAAACCTTTCGTCGAGTTTGGACGACTGTAACTCGTGGGGCTCGTTGGGCCAGTCAATAGCGAGCTTCTATGTAGCGCCCAAATGCACATCAATAAGCTCCGTGTAGGCCGCAGTAGGCCGCGCTTCCTGGCCGCTAGGCGGGAGAACGCCATCAACTAAAGCAGCCCCGAAATCCTCAGAGTCGGACGCTGCAGTGTAAATAACATCCTCTAGACCGAAAGAAACCATCTCGCGGGCTTCCGGGCTAGGGCATAAATAATCATGAGTAAACTCGACTGGCAAGACGCCACGCACGTGCTCGGGAGAGGGAGGGAGAGAAAGGGCGAGGCCCGTCTGCTCATACTCCATACCCTCGAGCTCTACATCCGAACCCCAGCTCGCGGATCCCCGCGAGGCCTCGGCGGTCTCGTGGGGAGTGCGACGAGTGGGGCAAATTACTCTTTCTCAAAAACCGCGAGCCGAGAGCGGAGGGGTAAATTGTCACAAAATTTACATTTTGACAAACCTAGAACAGCCTCGCGCGCATGCGAAAAACCCAAACACTTAACACATTTACTGTGAGGGCATGGCGTGCATGGCGGCAAGCAACAACGAATTTCCATGGCACTTCACCGCAAGGAGAACTGAGTTCCACTATCCACAGTCGCTGAAGTGCAAATGAAAAATGCTGATGCTAGAATCCAAAATTCGGGTGAGAACGAAGGGCTAGAATGGCTGCTTCATGAAGGCAGAGAAATCTGAGGAGCAGATGGCGTGCGCGCTAATATAATATGACGACGTAAGAGTGTCGAGGCGGCGCCCGCGCCATCAGCCAATGGCTTGGCGTGATTCTATATGGGCTTCAGACAATCGTCACACCCAGAGGGCATTCCCACCGGGTCTAAGCTACGCAGCGTTGAGTGAACCTATGAAAGAGAACAGCAATCTGCTATGATGAACAGGAGTTTCACGTAATAACCGTAACTAGGGCTGGGTATTCATACACATTTACCAATTTAGTTCAGTTCCAACTCATACTCTTTGAATAACTTTTAATTTGATTATGATGCATTTGGATGTGTTTAAGTTACAGTCTCTATTTGCTTCATTTATGAATTGGTTTTACAACAACTGAGGACATCCAAAGCGTCTGACAGATTCAGTGAGTTGAATTAGAGAAGGATTTGTTTCCTTTGAGTGATTCAAACAGTCTGTCATTAATATTTACTAACAGAACTGCCTCAAAAGACTTGTTTGTTTGTGAAGTGATTTATTCCATGCACATTACAAATATATATGCAATTGAATTAGTAGTTTCTATTTAACTAATAATGTTTATCTTCCCATGTGTTCTCTCCTCTTGTAGTGAGTGTGTGGACATATTTTGCAACTCCAGTGCCAAGACTGCCTCCTCTCTGATCATCTGCTGCTTTGCTTTCTTTTGCTGGAGATTTAATCATTATGAATCACCATTATCACTGCTCTATGTCTGATTACACAAGATTTCAATGAAAAAACAATCAATGTTAATCTTAGCTTTAATCATAATAGTTTGCAATATATTGTCATTCTGAGATTTTCTTGTAATAAATGTATGATTCACACCTTCTCTGTAGAGGTTAAGGTAAATATTTACAATATTTGAGTCTTTTCTATGTAATAAATCACTGCATGAATATTATTGGTCAAAGGCATAGGTTTGATATTGATATTGGTGGGCAGTTTCATGTCATCAACAGCTTAGTAGTCAACTTGTAGCCACTCATAACTAGTAACATAATTTTGATTGTTAACCAACAACTTTGTGTACTTTATGATATAATATCTAAACAGTTAAAGGTAATGAGGACATGTCAAGGTTCTAGGGGTTTTCAATAGCAACATGTGTGTTTTACTTTAAGAAAGCAACCATACATTGGTGGTGTTTTATTTTATTTCCTTTTATATTGAATTTCATAATTATTAGTAATTTATGTAGTAGTCATTTTATTTATCATTCATTCATATTATTATTTGATTTACATAATTTATTCATATTGTGGCACTTTGATTGTCCAGTATTAAGACAACACCAATTTTGGCACTAAATAGAGATTACACCACCCCGGAAATCTAGGCCGAGGACCCACAGGTACATCGAGTGCACCGGACACACAGATCGTCGTGGCTGCGCCAGATATCAGACAACGATGGAATGTTTTAATATTTCAATATCTTTCTTGAAGACAAGAATCTGTAGTGCTAGTGCAACAGCATAACAGCATGAAGGATAAATTAATTCATGTTTACATAAAAAAAATTATATTAACTTTTAATTAACTTATATATTATATTAACTTTTAATTATATTAACCCCTTGTGGCGAGGGGGGCGTGGTTCAGCGAAGTCTGTAGTGGGAGAGCGAGGACGGAGCCGAGCGGTGAGTAAGTAGGTCAAGTGCAAAATGACGAACACCTGTCTCTGATTGCAGTAATTGGCGTGGGGAGACCGCATAAAAGCTGGCTGGTGTGAGAGAGCGGTGAGAGAAGGACTGGGAACTTGTACACGACATGCGACGCGACCTGAGAGCTGGAAAACTACAGTGGAAAGAGTGTTCTTTGAACGTGGCTAGAGTATTTTTTATGGTGAAGGCGCACCATCGCGTGCATTTTTCTTCCTGTTCTATTTGGAGTTAATGAAGTGTACGAGTCCCAGTCACGCCGACCCTTGTCGTCTTCCATCACACCCACACTGAAGCAACGCTACAACACTATATTCAAAAACACAATTAAATAAATTACAGAGTTGGTCTCTTTAATATACAGACAGTTAAATAAATACATCAATCATATAACATTTGACACGCACACACAATACCATTTCAGAACTGGGGGATTCGTCTTGCCTATCCAGTAAACACGGCAGTAATACAGATTTCAGTGTTACAGTTCTTGCTTATAATGATGTAAAAATCGTCATTTTGCGTCATTCTAAGGCCCCATCCACACTACTGTGTTTTAGTTTAGAAACGGAGAATTCAAACGAATATGATCTCCGTCCACACCAGCGTTTTATCTGCGTATTAGAATTGATCTCCGTCCACATTAAAACGACTGAAAACGCGGATCACTTCACCATTCAGCTACACTGGGCATGCGCGTGCCGGTGTAAACAGGAAACAGATTGACAATTCCTCAGATTTCGCTGATGTTGATAAGTGCCGATCTGGACATCCGAAGGTTTTCGCACCATTCCTCAGGAACCACAACTTCATTGATAAAATTATCCCACCATGCGCTGGTTCTTCCCGGCTTAACCCAAAACCGACGCTCCATGTACGGTCGATGCCGCCGCTGCACACGGGAATTATCACAGATTGCTCGAATAATAGCTTGCCTCCGGCGCATGTAGGCAGTTATAGCATTGTAAAATGCAGAATTTACTTGCACGAACGGTTTTGTATGTTTTCTTCCGTTGTATGACACCAAATCAGAGAGCCGAGCGTGAGCCTCCGCGTCATCGTTTCTAAAGCCCTCCGTTTTGACCCGTCTTCACTAAAACGCCCTCCGGAGATTCAAAACGCAAAACGGGGTCGGCAGCATTTCTAAACTTCTCCATTTTAAGTCTTCGTTTTTGGCGTTTTAGTCTGGACGGGAGGTGCAAACGTAGCAAAAGGTCTCCGTTTCTAAACTAAAACGTAGTAGTGTGGACGGGGCCTAAGCAGTAAAGTCCCATATCTTTGTTGAGGGGTTGAGACTACAAACACTCGTTCTTCATTTTTCCAAGGGATCGGGACCCACTCAAATTAACAAATTAACAGAGAGCGAGCGGAGCGAGTGAACTTCATTCATAACGGCAGTTGTGTAAATGTGACGTGATGTCTGACGCAGCTAGGATAATAATAAACAATATTCTCTCAAGTCCAGCGGTACTTGAGAATATTGACAAGGCTCTAGATAACCTTAACCAAAACCAAAGATCCTCAGAGGTGCAGAGGATTTTTAATTCTGCTTCATCCAGGCCGGCGTTTGATTTTTCCCGCAATTTTTGTGGATCAGCAAGAAGCGGGTCTGTTAATATGTCACGGAATAGGTAAAGTTATGTTAATTAGAATTTCTGTGTTTAAATTGTATGTGCAAAAGAACTTGTGATACCGACCTATACTGTGACTTAGCCTGTGCTATAATGTGATCTCAGATGTCCGGTGCTTAGAAAACGTATTATACAGTGACTAACAGTTACTCAGGCCAGTACAGACTCCCCCGGGTGATGTCAGTTTCCACCGTTTACAGAAGCTTCGCTGTGTGCTTTTGGAAGTTGTATATTTTGTTTGGTGTAATAATTAAATTACATTTTAATTACAGAGGCGAGTATGCCTCTCAGTGTGATTGAGCAGAACCTGATTTAGGCTGTAAATAAATATAAATATATAATACAGTGTTGGTGTCTGTCCACTGAATTTGACCCTCCCGATTCAATCGCCAAATGGGAAAATGAATATTTACAATTACAACATAAAACCTCAGTTACATTTAACGTTACACATTTCCAATAAAGGAATTGATCGACCTCTGTCAGCTTGTTGATCACATTATTATTTGGATATTTCTACCATGGCTCAAGTAGCAGCGTGCGACACTTTTCACAGTATTTCATATCAACATGGTGTACAATTAAGTTATACAAAAATAAATGAAAACAAATGATAATGCAATGCGATAAAATCTTCCCTGCAAACGATACCATGAAGAATGTGACTATTTAACTTCGAGTCAAAAACGAAAGGTAAGTAGGTAACTTATTCATATTAATTTCAGTATAAGCAGATGCAAAACGACACTAAAGGCGACAACTTTTGGTAAGCGATAAAAGCTCCTTAATAGGTTTCAGTTTCTCGGTTTGATCGATTTGAGCGGCAGCCTGCAAATCTACAATAAAGCATAGACATTTCAAAATAAGAGTCCCGGTGTATTTCCGGCTTCCAGTTTGGGCTCAATTTGCACCCGGTTATCATTTTACACAAACTATTTAATTTTAAATTAATTTAAAGTAAACTATTGTAGCTTCTGTCTGGGATGCCCCGTCACAGGAAGAAATGACTAAACATCATTTGACACATTATTATATACATAGATTTTACTATCAGTGCCAGCAAAAAATAAAACCATAAGGCATTTTCATTACTTGAATAAATGTTAACTGGGATACAATAAAATATAAAAAATTTAACGTTTCCTATTTTCATTACCTTAAAATAATGTTATTAGTTTCAGTGACCCCATGTATTAAACTGAAACACAAATAAATAAACTACAGACATGAAAAAAAAAAAAAAAAACTAATTTAGAAATGCAAGAATGATTCGGATTTTAATACACTAAAAACGTATAGAATGTGAGAATGATTCGGATTTTAATACATTTATTTACCGGTAGTGTAAGTGACGATTGATATAGTGGATAACATATAGGCTATAATGTATATTGGCGGTAACAAGGTCGCATTGTTGAGGCTCGAATCTCAGTAACATACTGCGGTAAAAGAAAAAAAAGGTTTTATATTTTTAACAAAGGTTAGGCCTACAGTACTAAAGCATCACACGACCAAGAGTGCCGTGTCCCTAAATGCCAAATGAATCTCAAATCTATCTATAACATATATATATATATATATATGTGTGTGTGTGTGTGTGTGTGTAATAGTTCAAAACCATTTGTCAGACTTGTATTCTAAGAAATTAAATGGTTGTTTGTAAATTTCTCATTGTGCCCCTTTATTAAAAACACATTACTTTCTCATTTTTCGTTGTGCCCTGAAAGTTACTAAAAGCACTCCTAATTTTTTCAACTGAGGAGCATTGGTGCTCCTTGGGGGAACAGTAAGCGTCAAGCCGTTAGCGTTTATGTTTAATACCATATTTATTATGTTGACTAATAACATGTTTTCTATTAATTAAAGGGTTAGTTCACCCAAAAATGAAAATTATGTCATTAATGACTCACCCTCATGTCGTCCCAAGCCCGTAAGACCTCCGTTCATCTTTGGAACACAGTTTAAGATATTTTAGATTTAGTCCGAGAGCTTTTTGTCCCTCCATTGAAAATGTACGTACGGCACACACTCTTTGTCCAGAATGGAAATAAAGACATCATCAAAGTAGTCCACGTGACCTCAGTGGGTTAGTTAGAATTTTTTGAAGCATCGAAAATACATTTTGTTCCAAAAATAACAAAAACGATGACTTTATTCAGCATTGTATTGTCTTCCGGTTCTGTTGTCAATCCGCGTTCACGAGGCCAGTGACACTGCTGACGTAAGATGCTGCTGACGTGTTATCTGGTGCGTCCGTGTATTCGGGTTCAAATAAATATGTCTGGTTAAAAAAAAATGCAAGTCTTCCCCTGTGTCGAAATCCTTAGACATGTTTGCGAAGATTGTTTTGTTTACAGCGTGCGTCTCCCTCAGACTGTAACCGAAGCTCGGGCGCACCAGATAACACGTCAGCTCGTCTTACGTCAGCGGACTCATGAACGCAGATTGACAACAGAACCGGAAGACAATACAATGCTGAATAAAGTCGTAGTTTTTGTTATGTTTGGACCAAAATGTATTTTCGATGCTTCCAAACATTCTAACTAACCCACTGATGTCACATGGACTACTTTGATGATGTCTTTATTTCCATTCTGGACAAAGAGTGTGTGCCGTACGTACATTTTCAATGGAGGGACAAAAAGCTCTCGGACTAAATCTAAAATATCTTAAACTGTGTTCCAAAGATGAACGGAGGTCTTACGGGCTTGGGACGACATGAGGGTGAGTCATTAATGACATAATTTTCATTTTTGGGTGAACTAACCCTTTAAGGCATGGGAAAAGAAAAAAGATGGCTGAACATGTCCCCTTCCTTCGAGATGTTTGCCTTCTTTCATCTCCCAGAGATTGCACGGTTCCAAGGTCCAGCAGGAAAACACTATTGGCAGAGCAAGGGCATATAGTGTCTGCCGTGCAGTTTCAAAAGGAGTGGGCTGCACAGGAGATCCTGCAACACCTGACAACCATATTCAGTTCAAAACTGAAGAGTAGCACAGAGTAAGATAACATCCAAATCCTATCAGCACTCCCATCAATTATTTGATAATAAAAAGTACTTATACAATTATAAATAATCACGTGATATTTCCTTAGAATCACAATAATGATGGCCACCTACACCAAGTTGGTCAAACCAGTGTTGGAGGCAGGTAGAAGTCTTGATGGTGCAGTGTTATGCAAACTTTTTAAAGATAAGACCATCTACCTTCAGCCGTCAATTGATCTTCTAGATGAAAAAGAGACAACAGATGACGTAAGTTAAATAAATGAACTTCAACAGAATCTATAAGTCTATTTTCATGGACCGCATCATTTCACTTCTATTAGGTGTCCCATCAATATTTCAGTTCTGTTTATCTGTGAAGCCACTGTGGGGAAAAAGGTTAAATGTGAAGTATGTAATATCTGCAACTCCAATGGCACCAAACTAATTGCAAAAAGTTTTCCATAACATTGTCAAATATCATGCAGGTAGTACCACCCCAAACTGATGCTACTGGTGAGCCAATTTAGATATTTTGGGGAGGTTGGGATCGCACAGACAAAAAGCGTACACTTTGTGGAAATCAGCAGATTAACAGTTCATTTATTGTTGTCCACATTAAGCTGGGATTGAACAGTGTATATTAACATAAAAAAAAATTACCTACTTCATATTTAATTTATTTTCCCACATATAAAAGTCTTGCCTTATTTTTTCTATTTACTTTTTAAAAGAACACTGCCAATGAAATACCAGATGGTGCTTGCAGTTCTGTAACTGCCAAAGTCGCCATCGTTGCTTGTGAGGAGCAGTCAGACGCAGACATTCCTCTAAACGAGGGTGACCCGTCATCTTCCATTGCCATGATCCCTGTCTGCTCTTATGTGATGTCAAATTATGATGCACCTCAAGCCTCTGGTTCTCAGTTGAATGAGGGAAGTTCTAAGAGTCTTACCAACACTGTCATCATTGATATTTGTGAGGATCAGTCAGATGCAGTCATTCTTTTAAATGATGATGATCCATCCGTTGCATCATCTTCCATTGCCATGATCCCCAGCTCTGTTGTGATGTCAAATGATGATGCAGATCAAGCCTCTGGTTCTCAGCTAAATGAGGGAGATTCTAGGAATCTAATAGACAACAACAGGTAAAAATCCAAAACATCTTTGACTTTGGTTTTATAAAAAAAGTGTTGTGCTAAGGCTCAGACTTATTGTTCAAGGGAGTGGCAATACGCAGCACTTTTCGAAAGTGATAGTGACAGCGAATTTCTACACTTCTCAAATGAAATAGAGGACATTGAGTCCACTTCTTCAGAAGAAAGGTAAGAATCATTTTTTCTAACAGTTCAGTAGTGGCACTTTGCGTTATTTCTGTCATGCCAAACCATGCACGTAGTAGCCTATGCTTGCTTTTATGTTAAATTTACAGTGGTTTGTGAATGTTTTTGCTTTAATAACAAATAATTTATCACCATCATTACAGGCGTTTTATTTACCTTACTTGTGAGCATCACCAAGTAACAGCAGGCTACAGCATACATGACCCGATTCTCTTTTGTAGTTGGCCTGGCTGTGCGTCACTCTGACTCAGAAAACAACAAGCCAATCAGAAGAGAGGCTCATGAATATTAAGTAGACAGGCCAAAATCGAGCTGTATATATTTATAAGGAAATCAAAACCTAAAATAAAACCTCAGAAAGATGTACAATAAGGGACTTTTAAATTAATTAAAATGAATAGTACATCATTTTAATAAAATAATTACATTATTCTGTTACTTTTATTTGTTTTTCCTGAATTATGATGCGTTCATACTTCTTACATTTCTCAACAGAGACATTACAGGGATCCTAGATAAGCTGGCAGAGGGAATTGATGAGACCAGAGCTTCCTATTTTAATATTAGCAGAAGACACATGTGGGAAAGTGCAAGACTCACCATGGCCATGAAGTCATTCTGCCCATCGAAGAGGATCGACGTGAAATTTCATGGATGACCTGGGTGCGAGTGAGGGAGCAATAGATTCTGGTGGACCAAGGAGGGAGTTCCTCACTCTGCTTATGGAGAACCTTAAGCAGGGGGCATTATTTGTTGGTCCCGATGAAGCCAAATTCCTGAATTTCAACAGTAGATGTAAATAAGCAGTGGATAACTGAATAAACATGCACTGACACATTCAAATATATTTTAATAAGTCTTGAAATTGGTTTAGAATCAATGATAATCAGTATTCAATAATTTGTCTTAAATAATTGTTTTTCAGCCATGCAGAATGATGATTACTTCTTTGCTGGTGTTGCCATTGCCCTCTCTGTTGTGCATGGGGGACCAGGACCACAGTTTATTTCACCAAGCCTCTTCAGAGCACTGACAACTAACCCTGAGGGCACAGTCATTGCTATTGAAGAGGTTACAGATCCGATGCTTTGCATCAACTTGCAAAGAGTAAGTTTAGTTCAAAATAGTATTAAATCTTTAAATATTCTCTTAATAATCTGTTGCTACCTTGTTATAGTTGGCTTCCGGGGATTATGATGCCTTCACAAATATAGAGTCCATCATAGATATGGCTGGGACTTTTGCAGTTATCAAGGACCATCAAACAGCCAGGAAGGTTGCCTTAGACACTGCACACTGGTACTGTCTTGGTCGCAACCGGTCTGCATTTGAAAGGTGTACATTCCTGGACAGTATTCATTTTGTTGATTATATTTTACAATGCATTTCATAATTTGTAATGCATGTTAGTGTATATTTAATTAATTACATAACTGCATATTTACAATTAGGTGCCATCACTTGACTATGGCTTGTACTCAAGTTGGTAATTCTTTCATTATAACTCATCAGATTCAAAGAAGGTTTGAAAACCCTGGGGGTTCTGGAGGCAATGCAGGAAAATCCAACTTCCTTTACAGCAGTTATGTGCCATCAACCTCAACAGTTCACTTACTGCAGCTTCTCTTCATTGATGGAGCCTGAACTGAATCTGCCAGGTTCTTCCAAAAGGAAACAGAAAACCTTGTTCTATCTTTCTGGAGAACCCTGTTGATTGAAATTGAAGGTAAAGTCATTTTTGAGTCCTAAGAGATGTCCTTTAAAATGCTTATTAGTTTAATGAAAAATGCTGACATTTCACAGACACATTCTGGGGACCATAGATTTTTAATGTAAAAATGTTACCCACTGATTATTCAACAGATGAACCCAGTGAGCTGCAGTACAGCGACATCTTCTTTTTTGCTACTGGCTTAAAAACCCTGCCACCTCTGGGATTGAGACCTCACCCCAGCATTCACTTCCTGCACACAGTTGAAGAGAATGAGATGCTGTCACTATTGCCAAAAGCAAATACATGTGCCAACAGCATCTCTCTTCCAACTGTGCATCAAAATTACAGTGAATTTAAAAAGAACATGATATATGCAATTCAAAATTGCCAAGGCTTTGGGTTTTCATAGTTTTTTTTTAAGGTGTAAAATTTGCAACACCTGGTTTAGTCAGAATGGAGCACGTAAAATAGCATGCACAACTTTAGAGAGAAGAAAGTAAATTAAAGTAAAAATAAAATAAAAGAATAACACAGGATAAAAAAAAGTAACAAAACAACAGTTAAGGGGCTTCAGTTCATTTTAAGCCATCAATAAAATTAATACGTTTTTTTTTTTTTGTTGCCGTTTTCTTCTTCATGAACAACAGAGACTTTGCAACTAGTACAATGCAAACTCTGTCTTGAAGACAGAAAAAAAGGCTGTTTTTTATACATTTACATTTGTGGATGAAAAATGTACCTGAGATAAAAATGTTCAAAAGCAGTTTATAGTTTTTGTCCTTCGTTAAAATTCTAAAATGTGGTGTTATCTTAAAATATGCCAAGTTTTGTGTTCACGGTTATGATGGTTTGTCAAATAAACTGCGCAATGGTTTGTCAAATAAAACTTTTGTTATAAAACTAACAAGGTACATTTTATGCGTACATGCCACACACACTAGACTAGGAAACATGCTTTAAATACAGGATGAAATAATCTCAAAACTAAATCTTATTAATTAAACATAAATTGCCTTACTGTTCAGTTCAGTGTGTGTCCACATTCCTCTCCTATACGACGACACAATGTTTCGTCGGGCCACACGTCCCTTCGCAGATGCGCGTCGGGGTTTCTCTCGTCATTAAACCGCGGAGACGTAGCCTAATGCCTCAGAAAATCCGATCTGCCTGTTTACATGACAGTCGCATTGGCACATATCTGATTTATATCGGATTTATTTTCACATGGCCTGTAACCGATCTCGAAATATCCGAATACATGCGTTTTTTTCCTGTTTACACTGTCATAGAACACATCCGATCTGTGTCGCATATGAGTAAAAAATCGGAATTGGGTCACATTTCACTGACAGTGTAAACGAGGCCTTTGTCAGACCACCAACAGCCAAAAACTCACCTATAAAGCCTGTAGTCCACTGATCCATTACATTCCCACAAAAATGGTTTGGTTACACTGTAAAAGCCAATCCAATGAATATATATCATTAAGGATCCACTTAATGTAGTAGCATTTCAAGTTATCACATCTTCGACGCATGGTCTAGCATCATTTGAAAAGTAACATAAAAAAATGGCCTTTTGAACTTTTGATGGACAGGTCATTTGAGCCAATCGATTCATGATAGAGGTGTCACCTGGTATCAATAGCCAAGGTGCGCCCAGAACGGCTCTGGGTGCGCCAATTATAGACGCTGATTATGAAGAATGGCACCGCCCTCTCTTTGATTGACAGTAAATCAATCCAGTTATAATAAAGTATGGGAATGACTGTATTTTCTGATAGTCAATTAATTTCTGTAAAGATTGATATGCAGCTTTAGCGGGACGACTCATCTGGTCATGCGTGAAGTTCGTGCGCAAAGTACCATAGTGATTCATGCACCCGTGCGCAAAGACAGCAATGAAAGAGTTTACGAGTGAAAGAAGGTAACGTGTAAAATGGCAAATAGAATTAGAAAAAAAACACTTCTTACTTTGCAGAAGTTATTGAATAGTGTAGCCTACTCGCCGTGACAGTGATGAGTCGGAAGATTACATTTCTGATAAAGAGAGCGATGTTTCATCCATTGACTCGGTAGCAGAGGATATGTTTTTGTATGGTGAAGACGTCACTCTCGACAAGTAAGTTTTATTATATTATACAACATATTTGACTGTATATACTGAGTTATGTGTTTGTTTTGAGGTATACTTGTTAGCTTATGTCGTGTGTTTGGTGTTATGTCGAGTTTATGTGTTTGTTTTGACGTGTAGCCTACCTGCTAACTTCTGTCTTGTGCGCTCGTGCGGTTTTTTGTGTCCTTTTTCAGTGTGTTCAAAGTTATATTACTCAATATCAGACTTACAGTGATTGACTGTTTAGGAACAAACCTCAGAGTGTCACCTTTCAAAAGAGACCAAAAGCATGCATATACTCCAAGTGGTTCAAGAACAGCATGCAATTTATTTTGGGTAGGCCTTTTTTAGGCGTTTTAGGCTAATATTGCAGGATTTATAGGTAAATACAAGTAATATTCCATAATTATATTTAAGACATTCTGTAATTGCAAACTGAAATAAAATCAATTACAAAAAGATAGTGATCAATGCCGTGGTTGCCATCATCGGTAAGTGGGTTACATGCAGCATTTAAACGGGTAACATTGTCAGCATTTAATGTTAGGTTACTTTCTGGAACTATAATTTGCTCATTATCTTCCCGAACTACAGGGCCATCATAGTCAATACCAAAGTCATCAGTTTCTTCCTGTGTGAGAAGCTCCAGATTTGGCTGCACCAACATACCCGTGTACCACATAGCCAGGGGTGTCATGGATTGGCCTGAACTTAAAGTATGGTGGTTCCACTGCTGGCAAAATTGTCTCGCTGACCGCTGTATCCGCCCAAGGTACACAAAATGCAAAGCCCATAAATGGACTTCACTTGTGGAGTCCAAGATTTCAGAGTGCTCCATGTACTGGAAAAGTTGCTTATAGAAGTCTGACACCACCCTAATTACATCACCCCAAAGGCGTTCAATTCTCTGATTATGAACACTTCGGCCCACTATAAAACTCCCTCTTTCACTACCTCGATTATTTATCATGTACCTGGCAACTTCAATGTTCTCACCACCTCTGTCTCCCCTGACTCTGTAAGGCAAACCAAATCTTGCAACACCCTGCTGAAAAAAGGTAATTACTGTAGATGCTCTGTTGTTTGTACAGCACTCAAGGTAAATAACAGTTCGGCTATAACCATCAATGCACCCATGGAACACAAATCTCCATGCAATTAATTTGTGGTTCGAATCAATGTGCCTAAAAAAAAAAAAAAGTTTTGTAAAAATTGAAATGTATTTTTGTCTGCATAATATGAGTGATGCATACCAATGCCATTGAAATACATACCATAGATGATTTGGTCCTCTAACATTGTATACTCTTCTCCTAATTGCATGTCTTGTACGGATCATGGTTCCAACGGGGTCAACTACTGCCAGTCGCTCCCGGACACGCCTCCTTTGAATAGAGAGTCCTCTACTTCTCAGACTTCCTACAATGCAATTGAACAATGTCAGCAATGCATCACCAGTATATTAAGCACACATGACATCAAAATGACACACGATGAGATATCATTAATATGTATATGCAGCCTACTTGCCTAGGACAAGTGTGACTCCAGCATTATGTGTTTGACTGATAATCGAACGAATCAGTGCATCGAGGTCAATGTCTGAAATAGTGCTAAAATTAGTCTCAATGCCATACTGAAGACGTCGTCTTCGTACTGTTCGACAGCTCACTCCCAAACAGGTAGAAATAGCTGTCCATGACATTCCTGTCTCTCTCAGCTGGGTCAACTGCTCTCTGGTCAGATCATACCTTTGTAAGGATATATATAAAATTGCAGACTTTTATTATTAAATTGTATTATTGAATGCACTCAGGAATTGCTGACAAGTGGTAATCATTGGTGCAATTGTGAATTTAGTTGAACACCTTTGTTCAGAATGTAAGAGTTTCTTTTAAGGAAACTTGTAGGGAGGTGGGTTCCATTTTTGTTTGAAACTGCTTTTCTCCTGGTTATGTCAAGGAGATAGGGAGGTTCATTTGTCATTTATTTTCTTTTTGTTTTATGTATAGGGAAGTTATGGTTAAAGCTAAGTTAGACACCTTTTTGTTTGTTTTGTTGCCCCCCTCCCGAAGCTTATGTTTCCTTTTATATTTTTCTTTTGATTCAATAAACACCAATTTAAGCTTATTTGTTCTGGATGTGTGCTACTGGGGCTGGAGACAAAAAAATCCTGTGCTATCTTTCCAAATTGTGTTACTGTTTTGCCTATTACCCCAAGACTAAAAGAGGGCTACATTTATTTATAGCCATGCACCACAACCTAACCACAAGGTCTTTTCAGCATTTGTTCAATAAAACAAACTCAAATATAACTGAACATCTAACTTTAATTAAACTATTTACTAAAAACCGCACTTAATTTTCACATTCTTCTGATCTATCTGAATGCAAAACATGCTGGAAATGTCTGATAAATCAGTAAAGCATACATTAATATTTTTAGGTTTAATGTGTGTTGGGGTAGCCTATCATCAGAAATGTTTATTAATAAAAAGACAAAGAGGAACATAATCACATTGGTCGCCCACCGGACCTAGAGATCGATATTTGAATTGCTGGTGTGAGCTGGGGATGGAGGATTATTTCCAGTTGCAATAGCAGTTCTGAGAGACTGTCATGTAACTCTGATAGCATGGTCAACATTTGATAATCCTATAGGAAAAGAGAATGTTAAACTTATACTATATTTTTTATACATTGGATTAATCATACTATTAAAACTATTTTTAATCATACATTTAAACTATTAATTACCTGAGAGTGTCTCAAATGGTCCAACATCCTGGATAAAATACGAGAATGCTCCTCCAATAACCTCTGACAGTGTTCCATGCTGTTAAAGTTTCTTGAGAGCATACTTTCTTCGTACAATATCACACACGCGTTTATGTCAGTAAAATATCGATGTACATCGTTGCACTGACAACTACTGCAGTGCAACAAAACAATATAAGTTAATATAAAAAGTTTCTTAAACATATTGAAAATTGTAAAATTTTAGCGTTGTACGTTACGTAAGTCACGGTGGTTCAAAGTGCTTTGATGGACACACTCGGTCTCTCTCGCGCACTGTTGCGTGCGCTCTTACACACATTCGGTCTCTCTCGCGCATCAAGTTCAAGTTGCTTCATTAGCATGACATTTGGAGTAGACTATAGTATTGCCAAATACTATAGTATTGCCATTTTAATGTATTTAAATACAGAATTACACCATAAAAGTATGGTAAAGTCAGCTAAAATGGGCCATGTTTTGGAACTTGTAATTTCATTCAAGCCATGCATGACATCTAATGATATTATTATCATTTTGCATGAGTGTCTTAAACATGTTTAATTTTTAAACGCAAAAAAGTATAATGTTTAAAAATTATGAGTTAGAGTATCAGCAGGTCGTGAGCCATGGAACAACATTCAGGTAAAGGGTCAATATAAAAATAGAACAACAGGGGTAATTTCGGCTGAAATCGTTTTATTAACAGTAAATTGACACGGTGACGGTTGTCTTTAGAGTTATATAGCAACAACACAACAAATGTATTTCATTAAATATAGGTTTGTGTTTCTGTGCATTGTTGTCTTTTGTGTGCATGTATGTGTGTATGCTTGTCAAATAACGTTAAACATTTTGTTAAAGATTATAACATCTTTGACAAAACACAAAAACACTTCAACATTTCCTGTAGCTATACCAGTCAGGCCAGTTAGATATTTTGCTGCACTCTCTTCGAAGGCAGTCTGCCGATATAACCATCTTTCTCACAGATGCCATTATCCTACGACAGCTCTCGTGGTAACGACTTGCACAGACAACATCCCGATGTCGGTGAATAAAATTCAAAGTCATTGTTATTTAACGTTCAAAAAACGTAAAACCTGGTTGTGGCACAGTGATTAGTTATGAAATCTTACTAGATAAATTCAATCTTATTTAATCCTCCATATGAAAGTTTATCTGCTCGAATTATTTATATTTATTAAACAATATTTAAAAACAAGAAGTTTGTACTGATTATTGATATCCATAAATCGAACTTCCATGCCTCTTATTTAGTACATATTACTATGTACCAATTAATTAGGCTACTAATGCCCGGACACACTCGGTCTCTCTCGCGCGCACTGACAAGCTCGGTCTCTCTCGCGCGCACCTACACGCTCGGTCTCTCTCGCGGGCACTGTTAAGCCTTGTTTATACTCGACGCGTCCGCACAAGCGCGAGTCTCCGCTGACTGCGCCCGCACCTCTCCAAACGGACGAGGCGTTTATGCTTGACGCGCTCGCCGTTGTGCTATTCTGTGAAACGACAGGGGGCGACTCGGAGTAATTCTCCTCTAAACCACCAGGAATCAGCAGTGAAGAAGTAGTTTGCCGTTTATTAGTAGTTTATTAATAGCTGATCCATATTAAAAGAGTAATAAATGCAGTAGGTTTATTATACTTTTTTGTACAAACTAGTTAAACAACTGAAGCCTTATTGAAGATTGTTTAAACCTTAATTTAATCAGCAGGGCTTACTTCTGCTATTGTAGCCTTATTTTGTAAATGTAAGCAGTTACTTTAGACAAGTGCAAACTGGGTGCTTAATGCAAATGTGTTCCTATTCACAAAATGAGAGGCTTTTATGGTCGCCCATCAATGCAAATGTCTCTGTGTATAGAAGGATCATAAACATGCTGGTGCAGACGTACCAGTTCTGCCAGATTCGGCTCGAAGTCGTTCATCTACAAAAAGTGCCGTGCACACCGCCAGGCGAAATGGGGTCTTGCGCACCCAACGCGCACGACCGCCCACACCGCAATTACGTCATTTTGCCGCGCGCACCTTCGCGCTCTTGCGGACGCGTCGAGTATAAACAAGGCTTTACACGCTCGGTCTCTCTCGCGCGCACCGACACACTCGGTCTCTCTCGCACAGTTCGCTTCGCTTTTGTCCAGTCCGGCGCCTCATAGGATCTGACACCTGTGAGATCAATGATGGATATCGCGGGATTCACGCTCGTGCACAGTGTTGCTAATAAACTGGATGTAATTTAAGTTCTGTTGCTTTTACATGAAAATAAATATAATGAACAAGACACCCAAAGTACTTGTTATTTATTTCCATTCCAAATAAGTGTTTATCAATCATTTTTTCTTTAATACAGACATAGGCTATGTGTTTTTTTATATATAGTATAATAGAATGAAATTGCATAACCCATAGAGATTGCACTGTCCGAGAGTTTGGGAATATTCACACATAACATATACACATAAAACATGATATCCGAGTTTTAAAATCAAACATTTTAAAAGAGAACAAGACATCACGGTTGTTTAAACCAATCAACATTAAGCTGTGTCGTCAGCAAGTCGTTTCCCATCATGCTTTTGATCAGCGCAGTCGGTGGAGAGCAACTGCGCGCGACTACAGAATCCGACACGTGCGCCTTGCGCTCGCGAGAGCTTTTTGACACAATGACATCAGAGCAAGGCGGACCGCACTCGGACACATTTCTAACCGGCATGCATTACGCGCTGATCACCGGTGATCGGTTCTGCGCAGATTTTGCTCATCTCAAACAAGCCTAATAAAACACTTCCGCATAGGATACACCTGTGTATCCTCGCTCATAACTCCTCTGAAAGCCTCCTCACTCCTCGACTCCTTGCGGTGCAATTAGAGAATTGAGATGTCCTTCAAGATGGCGGTGCTTGATTGGTTTCCGGGTCATAGGATGGAGGACAGAGGAGCGAGGAGACGAGGAGGGATATTGAGAAGCACCCACAGTTAGGATGTCTATTCCAGGAACGTTCTGGAACCAAAAATTGTTAGCTGGGATAATGTTAAAAGATTAGATAGATTAGTTTACTCCTCATTAAAAATCATTTTAAAACATTTAAGTCGATTATACAATGAATTATAGGCCTATAATTACAATTATTAACAGAATATGTCTGAACACTACAATAGTCAAAAACAACTTGTTTAACACAAAATACTTCTCTTTTCATTTTAATATCATGAAATTAGGTTTACTAAATCATATTTTTGCTTATTAAAGTAGATAAAATTATGTATTGCTGTAAAACTGTTTTGAAACTGGTCAAACGCGTAAAGCGCACTACAGGGACTTTTAAGTTGAAAAGTGTTCGCGCGCAGGCAGGAAGTAGTTTATCTGTCGCGCGCTTCCCCGCTCCGTCCTTCCTGTCTCGTGCGCGTCTCTTCAGCACATCCTATTATCAACATGGTGAGCGATTATGTGGTTAAATCATAATTCAGCGGTGATATAATGGGCATATAACGCGTGTAACGATAGTTACCCAGTAGTGTGATTCTGCCGCGGTATTTGCACTTTATTCACGCTGAAAGATTGAGGGTTTGTCCGCGGCATGCGCGTGAACACGAACAATGAGTTCAGCCGACTGCGTTATGATGTTATAATGGACGTGTTTGCCAGCATTAACGCATATCATTGTTTTGTTTGTTGTGTGATGAGTTTACTCGTGTGTGTTTCGATAGTTTGTGCTGTGATGGATGATAAAATAGCGGATCATCATCAGGGAGTTTCTAGTGCTTTCTGTGGAGGGCGTGGCTACTGACGTCACTGATCTGAGCATGATAGTGCAGTTATACATTATTTTCAAATAATGGTAGTGGCATGATTTAGTATCTAATAGTAGTAGTATAATAACGAAATGAAGAAAATTAAAAATCACAATTACTAGAATGAATCAGTACTCTCTCTAGAAAGCATTCTAATGTACTAGAAAACGCCATAATGATATTATTAAATCAACACTAAAGTCAATTGTCTATAATAGGGTTTCCAGAATAACCACGCATTAATGTTATGAAGAGTTTTCGAGGGACACTGACTGAATCATGATTCAGATTAGCTGCATGATAAATAGACACAACATTATTAATATCAGAAGTGTACACCTATAATGCAGATGCAGTTTCATGTGCAGCAAAACTTGATTGTGACCAGTGTGTGTGTGCAGGCGTCTCTATCGATGGCCCCCATGAACATCTTCAGACAAGGAGCGGACGAGGAGAAGGCCGAGACGGCTCGACTGGTGAGCGAGCGACTCGTGCAGTGAACGTGATTATTAATAACTGTGATTATTGCAAACGAGATCTCTCTCTGTGCTTTCAGTCCTCCTTCATCGGTGCCATTGCCATCGGGGATCTGGTGAAAAGCACTCTGGGACCCAAGGGCATGGTACGCGTGCCGGCCGCTCCATGATGATCATAACCGGTGAATATTGCTCATTAATGACCTCTGACCTCACAGGACAAGATCCTGCTGGGCGGCGGCAGGGACAGTCAGGTGACCGTGACCAACGACGGCGCCACCATCCTCAAGGCCATCGGCGTCGACAACCCCGCCGCCAAAGTGCTCGTGGGTGAGTGTGTGTGTGTGAGAGAGTGTGTATTCACTATGACAATAATTGTAATGATAATACATTAACCTTCTGGCATTGTTCATTTGGGAGTCACACTGGTGTTGATCATGGTCAAAACTGACTGGAGACCTTAATCCTTATAACAATTTCATTTTTATGAAATAATGCACCACATTTCATTTGACTAGGGCTGTAACGAAACCCTCACGTCATGATTCGATACATATCACGATACTGAGCTCGCGATATGATATTATTGCCACCTGAAGTTGAAAATACAGAGTTATTTTAGACTAATATGCTTGCACTCTGTCACTGACTAGATATATTTAAAATACTGTAAACCTCTTTTTATTATTTAAGTTTTATCATCACCCAGAAATATTCCCCCATGGCGTTATTATACATTATATTCAACATTATACATAGTAAAATCATCTGTAATACCACAGTGTAGACTAGCTCTCTGTATGAATACTGTATATATTCCCTAGTCACTGAGAACAGTGTTTTCTGACAGAATTACTTGCTTTTAGAAGGTTTTACATTTGGATTTATATTTAGAGATTATCAAAGATTGTTTTTTGCTGAAGTTTCTCTTTTTTTTAAAAAAAATTACGTTGCATTGAAATGCTTTTTATTACTATCAATATGAACATCAAGGTTTGTGAGTGAGTGTGTGTGTGTATGTTTTGCACTCTTGATGTTCTCACTTTTCCTGCATTGTGGCTGATTTGTAGATTGTAGTGCCATTTACTGAATTTGCTCAGTATTTTTGTATTTTCCATTAATTTCCCGTGCTGAACACGAGTGTGACTTTTTGTTTTTTGAACAACCTTTTAGCTTTTTCGAAGTCCACATTTTGTTGTCGTTGATCACATAGCCAGTGCCGAAACCATTTAAAAAAAGATTTAATTTTTTTTCCAAAATGACGGCAACACCAGAGATTAATTCTTGTAAAATATTATAATTGTTTTTTCCAAAAAAAAACAAATCTGTCATCGTGATGTGGTTGTGTCGGCTGATGTGATGACCTCGCAGACATGTCGAAGGTTCAGGATGACGAGGTGGGCGACGGCACGACCTCTGTGACGGTTCTGGCCGCTGAGCTGCTGCGGGTACGACTCTCTCACACACACACACACACACACACACAGACACACTGTGTTTCCCCCCGGATGCCGCGCAGGCTTGACCATGTGTGTGATGTTTGTGTCTCAGGAAGCAGAGCTGCTGATCGCCAAGAAGATCCATCCTCAGATCATCATCTCCGGCTGGAGGAAGGCCACGCAAGCGGCCCGTGACGCACTGAGGGAGGCAGCGGTGGATCATGGGTAATGATGTGTGTGGGTGTGTGTGTTAGAACAGGAGAGGCGTTGGACGTGAGCGGGTGTGTGTGTGATGGCTACGGATCAGATCGGCAAAAAAAGGTGTATATATGGGCCATTCTACAGAATTGGTTTAAAGTCAGAGTTGGAAACGTCTTTAAAAAAAAATGTCTTTTCCCACAAATTATGTATGAAAACAAATTGTATTACATCCAACGTACACATTTCTAGAAATTGTACAGTTAATTCATAAATGATATTGTAATACTTTAAAAATTTAGGAATACTTTTTCTCTCCCCAAATTTGGCACTACCGAAACACAATAATAAATAATTTAATAAGAAGGCTTATATTGACTTTTTTCATTTTTTGTTTACATCTACCTTGTAAATATATGCTTTTCTCTTTTTAAAAATGTTTTCACAGGTAAATCAATAACTACAATTTTAACAATATTTCAAGTGTTATTTATAAGATTTGTTGTATTTTGAATCCAATCTTTCTTTGTAAAATGCATTAGGTTAATCATCCTGATTTCAAAGTTAAGGATTAATTAGTGTGAATATACCTTGAACCGAACACTATAATATCGTCTTAGTTGATGAATCAATATACCGTATTTTCTGGACTATAAGTCGCTTCAGAGTATGAGTCGCATCAGTCAAAAAATGCTTCATGAAGAGGAAAAAAACATATATAAGTCGCACTGGACTATAAGTCGCATTTATTTATTAGTTGTTCAAGCACCCATCTGTGGACTCGCTCCTGCAGCTCTGGCCATCCTGCGTTCAGCCCGCCATTAGCTTTCTTAGATTTCTTCATTACAGTTAAAGACGAGAAGCGCCGCGTCTAGGACAGCTCGAGCTATCGCACACCGGACGCGCACTTTCTCAGTTTGTGGCCAGCAATATTGTTATGTTTAAGGACATTTGGGAATTAGGATAATGTTGCACCATGTTATGATTGTACTGTACAATTGAGTGCAATCGTTGCTGAGTCTGCAGTCTGAACACTTTACCTCAGAGCGTCCGTTAACTGAATGAATTGAGAAACTCACTTAAAAATCCGATAACATCAGCGATTTTCATTCAGGCAGCTGATTTCTGTAAATGAATGTAAAACTAAATGTATATTGCAGCACAGGGTGAAGTCAGTATATACTTTTACAATGATTTGAGACAAATACATTTAAATTTAAAAAACTGCAAATGGCTTCTGTGGCGCGGCAGGATTTTGAAGGTCCTGAGCAGTTGCTGGGTGGCGCCGGTGTGTGTGTACACTCATAGAGAATAATGTGTTCGAGTTTAAAAGATGCGGTGCTGCGCTTCTCGTCCGGTGTGCGACGCCCTTTAGAGTAACCTCTGCTTTTCGCCAGTCCCTCACAAGTTTCTCACTCACTCCCAACTTTCTTTCTGCTGCTCGATTGCCGTTTTCGGCTGCATATTTGACTACCTGCAGTTTATAATCTGGGGCATTCTATTGGGGGCATTTTGTTTGTGATCAGTTTTTCTTGGTTCTCTTTAAGTTAATGTTTCAGTTTTCAGTTCATGTTTTCAGTGGTCTTATAGAGCGCCCTCTCGTGGCTGTAGACGGTAATGTTTTCTCGGTTCATGTCAGTATGAATTCTATTAATTTTGATATATAAGTCCCAGGACCAGCCAAACTATGAAAAAAATTGTGACATAGTCCGTAAAATACGGTACTTTATTTTAGACAAAACATCCCGTTTCGGTCGTGACGGCACATTTTCGGTAATCACAGTAATGTTTGGTAGCGACTACATCACATTACAGAATTTTAACTCGCATACTAAAGCGCTACTATAACATACTTAGATACTAATGATTTGCATAACTGTACTAAATTTAGTTTATTTCGATTTTGTGATCCCTTTTTTTTATTCATTACCAAAACATGTATTCTGTCATGATGGTTTCGGTTGTGACAATTTTAGATACTTTTGAGTCTAGTTCAAATATGATATCCAGCACAGTTCTGAACAGTTGTACATCCTTAACTATATTTTATGGAATAACACCATAAAACGTTTGCTTAATTGCAGAAAAAAGGTGTTTGGTAGTGACGGTCCTTAAAGTTGCACACAGATTTTCAGACTTCCGTCAACATATGGTACCTATCTATAGAGGGAATGCGCATGACGTCACAGTAAGCGGAAGTCGCTGCTGTTCCGCTCACTGAGTGGCAGAAAGACTGAGCGGCAGCATTGGTTTTCAGTGTGAATGCTGCGGAAAAACACACAGAACGCGTCTAAAACGGGAAAGAGCTTTGAGACTGACTGTACTACTAGATTTGACAAGAAATATGAGGTATATTTTTACAGACTACCTAAACAGAGAAGCAAATAGATCGTTGCAATTCATAGAAACAACTGGACTCCAGGCAGCGAAAGGTGGATTTGCAGTTATCATTTTTGTGTCAAAAACATTTTACGAACGTTAATTTGATTGTTCATCCTCTGTTATTATGGGACATTGTGTCAATGTATTATAAAAGATCATTCTACAAACTTTTACCTCAACAACATCCTGAAAATGTTACATATAAAATGTTCTTGCTTTGTTAACACGTCACATTACAAGAACGTTTTATAAAAAACACTCCGTCATCTCAGGCCTCAATGATATCCTTAAAACATTTTGCGAACGTTGATATGATAATGTTTGCAATCATTTTTGTGTCAATATGCTGAATTTAGTGGTAAAATCATTCTCTATATATTGTATTGTTATATATTGCAGTGACAACTCATCAATCAAATATTTACCACTGTATATTCTGTATAATTTGACATTTTTAAATAAACACTGACAAAAAACTATACAAGTTTTAAGTCTAGACGATATGATGATATATATAACATTGATATAAGTGATCACCTGGATTTAGACCTGCCTATATTGTATTTATATAAAGCGTTCACAGGCAAATTTGCTGTATGTATTTCCCCGGTGTCGAAATCAGGCACATATAAATGTCAGGAAACACGATTTCTGGCTGCATGTCAATATCCATGGATCACTGGATCTTTAGTAAGTTGTAAGGAACACTATATTGAGTCCAATCTTTAGTTTAAACTGATAATCGTTTGTTTTACTTGCGTTTTCGCAGTTTCCCCTATTAAATCCAGTCACGCAGCTGCTCTTCTGCCACTCAGTCCGGCTGAGGGGGCGTGTTCCGGCGGGAAAGTGACGTTAATGCATTCCCTCTATAATGAAAGAGAGGATATGAGAGAGGCGCACAGGAATATTTCCTGATCAGAAATGTAGTTGAGTGTTGTTCAAATCAGTCTCAGTCAATGGACTAAAACACACACTTTCGGTAGTGACATGAAAATGCGGTACACATTTTTATTATTATTATTTTTTTACATAAAGTTTCATGATTTAAAAATAAAATAACTTTTTTTTTTTTACTTCATAATCAAAGATATTTTTAAAGGCAATTTTCACAAATTGAAATTTAGGGGTTAGGGTTCGGGACAGCCCCCTCCCAATTGAAAGTACCCAATAAATGATGATTTTTATATATATTAAGCTTACTGATATTTTAAATATTATTGTGGGATTCAATAGATAATTGAAGGATCTTTGTAAACATCTAAAACTTGAATGCTTAAATGCTTTTTAAATGTTTTGGTTGTGGAACAGCAGTTTGCACCAATTCTGGAGAATGGCCCATATATATATATATATATATATATATATATATATATATATATATATATATATATATATATATGGCGGTGTAAGTTTGCTTTTCATTTATGTCTCAAAGCTCACTTGAAGTTCTTCGATACATCAAAAACTACTAGCCCAACTGATAAATTTAACACATTATTAAAGACAAGTGAAGTCAGTAATCAAATGAGAACAAATACACAAATTACTAGCAGAGATTAAATCAAAATAACAAAGTCTAAGAGTATAGGCTATTCAGGTACAGATATTAATAATTAAGCCTAAATGTGAAATAACACTTTGTTCACTGTAGAAATTAAATAATTGTATCTTTGTTAAAACTGTATTTGGATGTTTTATTAACATTAATGACACAGACAACAGCAGAATGTTATCCGATCAGCGTGTCCCGGTTCGGAGGTGGTCGCGGACGCATTGTGATCGGATCTCGGTGTAATGTAAACACAATCAAGCCATCGTGTGTCTGCATTCACCGGTGGACGTCACACACACCCCCCACTGTCATTATTCCCCTCCTCTCTCCGGGACTGAGAGCTGTGGGGTTTTGCGATAGTCGAGTGCAAAGTACATTGCAAATATACTGAAATGTTTGCTTTTGCACCCTAAAGTTGCAGAACCATTCATTTTCTGTAAAGAGCGTGCATTTTTCCCACCACGGCTGGCAACGTTCTCGGATATGTTTCTCTGTACCTTTTCCAGTACGGCATCTATCCACATTATTAGTATACTTTCAGCCTCTTCATCCTCCTCATTTTGTGAGGGTTGTAAAATGTACCCCGACTGAAAACTGTTTCTAAAAGAAAACCCACCACTTCAGGTCGACTTTGCACCGGAACCATCTTTTTTTTTTTTTTTTTTTGCGTGAATGTCACTTTAAGACGCAATAAACTGACTTGCAACCGGTTTCTTTCTCGACTGTTCACTGATGACAGAACCGAGAGAATATTTGCCAAGACGAGTATTTAGACATAATTTTGTGTATGTGTGTCCGTTGAAGGGCAAGGAAACGCGAAAGAGGAATCAATTGTGTTCGAGCGCTGTCTAAAACGTGCCTCTCTCTCTGCGTGTGTGTGTACACGCAAGTCCCGATTTTCGCCTCTTCTGCATTTAAAATTGTTTGTGTAAATTGGCATGTCATAACGCATCCAAATGACAAACTTTCACTCTATGATGGTTAAATTTAGCTGTTAATCCGCGAATCACATGCTTGCCAAACCGTGGGGCATCACGATCAACTGGCATCCGTTCCACACCTACTGTAGTGTGTGAACAGTAGAGGCGGTGGACCTGAGCGTGTGTGTGTGTGTTTCTCCTCAGGAACGACGAGCAGAAGTTCCAGGTGGACCTGCTGAACATCGCGCGCACCACGCTCTCCTCCAAGCTGCTGACGCACCACAAGGACCACTTCGCCCGGCTGGCGGTGCAGGCCGTGATGCGGCTCAAGGGCTCCGGGAACCTGGAGGCCATCCATGTCATCAAGAAGCTGGGCGGCAGCCTCACCGACTCCTACCTGGACGAAGGTGTGTGACGGACAACTGATCTTAAAGGCTCAATTCACCCAAAAATGAAAATTAGCCCATGATTTACCCTCAAGCCATCCTAGGTGTATATGACATTTCTTTCAGACGAACGCTAGTTATTATAGCTAATAAAGTTTTCAATATGGACATTTTTATAACTCTAATGTTGATGCCTCTTCAAATGGCCAGTATCCAGAGGTGTGTGGGGCACTTTTACGATGGATTGATCACTTTTTTGAGCTTCAAATTTTGGCCTCCCCTTCACTGCCATTATAAATCTTGGATTAGCTAGGACATATTTTGATATAACTCATGTTGTATTTGGTTAAGAGAAAAAAGTCATATACACCTAGGGTGGCTTAAGGGTGAGTAAATCATGGGCTAATTTTCATTTTTGGGTGAACTATCCCTTTAAATAATTCATGCCTTCAATAAATACATCCCTTCATCCTGATGATTCAACACCAGTATAAATTACTATTTTTTCACCCATATAAATTACACCTATATACATTTTTATATTCACCTATAACATTTTTAATCACTCTTTATTTGAACATTTAAAATTATCGATTTTGGCAGAATTGTAATGTTTTGCATAGTCTTTAAAATTTCCTTCATTAAATAATGGGTGTTTTAATCTTTCTATAAATATAATTTCCTTCATCATATACATGTCATATTTATTTATTACTTGTACAAAATATACTATTGCAAAACATATCACTAGGTCTCATTATAGTTTTATATTCATTATCTCATTTTAAATAAGAAGTGTTTGTAAAGTATCAGTAACAACAGGGGTTTAATTGATCCGTGAAAGCTTAACGGTGTGTGGACCAGCCAATCAGAAGGCAGCACACGAGTAGTTCATGTTTTGCTCGTCTGCGTCATGTGACCACTGTACTTGTTCTTCACAGGCTTCCTGCTGGACAAGAGGATCGGAGTGAACCAGCCCAAGAGGATCGAGAACGCCAACATCCTCATCGCCAACACCGGCATGGACACAGACAAGATCAAGGTACGGCCTTGTTCAGGCACTGAGCGCCAGCACTGACGCGCACCAGTAACGCAAGTGTGTGTGTGTCCCGCAGATCTTCGGCTCCAGGGTGCGCGTGGACTCCACAGCCAAGGTGGCCGAGATCGAGATGGCCGAGAAGGAGAAGATGAAGGAGAAGGTGGAGCGCATTCTCAAGCACGGCATCAACTGCTTCATCAACAGGTGCCTTGACGTCACTTTCAGAGGGGCTTCAGCCATCGACTGATGTATCGGCTCAAATTTGCCCTCTTAAATTGATATCCAGAGGAATTTTTCCTTTTATAAGGACAGTTTTTTTTCTAATTTTATTAAATGTGTGCATTTAGGCATTTGCGCTGCAGTTGCAATCACATATGCATAACAAATTGGAACATATAAATTCAAGCTCCCAGTAGGTGTCACCAAAACGGCCGTTTCGTTCAAAATTTCGTTCTAAAATTGGATACTTGAGTAGTTACTTTTTTTTTAAGTAATTAAAGGCACAATATGTAAGATTTTTGGATAAACTATCCAGTTTCTGGTTTTACCTTTGTGGAAAACATGGAAACACCAAAGACGCTTTAATTTATTATTTTATTATGTTTTATTAGACGGATGAGCAACTGTTTAGACAACACTATTTTGTCAATTGGCTACCGTAGCATATTAAGATAGAGCTTTATTTGTAGTAACAGAGGTTTCTCCCTTATACAATGTTTTAAAATTAAAAATGCCATTTTGCAGCACAAGTCATCCAGCTTTTATTAATACATGAAATTCTAATATTGATCTAGCTTCCTATAGTGTCTAGCAGCAGCAGAGTAACATTATAACAACTTTAAACACTTACATGTATCTTTAGTATGATTGTTTTGTCCACATAAACCCCCAGACTTGTGGATGAGTGTGTGTTTGTGTCCGTCTGACTTGTTGTCGATCCTCAGGCAGCTGATCTATAACTACCCTGAGCAGCTGTTTGCCGCCGCTGGCGTGATGGCCATCGAACACGCTGATTTCGCAGGAGTGGAGCGCTTGGCCCTCGTCACAGGTACACAAACACACCGCTGTGAAAACTATCCCAGTGTGCACTGCTCTGATCCTGATCACCAACTGTGTGTGAGACTCGTTATCCGATCAGACTGGCATAAGACTCACAGAAGTGTTTATTTCAGAACAGTGTAGCGCACTGCTGTTTAGCTAGCATCTCCCACATGAGCGCAGTGTGCTAGTACTCATTGAGCTGGTTTGTTTGTGCAGGCGGTGAGATCACGTCTACCTTTGACCATCCTGAGCTGGTGAAGATCGGCCACTGTAAGCTGATCGAGGAAGTGATGATCGGAGAAGACATGCTCATTCACTTCTCAGGAGTGGACATGGGTATGTGCTGGGCAAACACATCTAACTGCAGTTTTCCTGAGTCTATTTCTAAATGTTAAACCATCAAGCAAAACCACAGGAAGCCCTCAAGTCTTCTCGTTTGCTGACTGTAGATTTATCAGCATATTGCCACAGTGTTGTGTTGTGTCATTGATGTGTTCCCCATGTGCAGGAGAGGCGTGCACCATCGTCCTGCGCGGGGCGACGCAGCAGATCCTGGACGAGGCCGAGCGCTCGCTCCACGACGCCCTGTGTGTGCTGTCGCAGACCGTCAAAGAGACGCGCACCGTGTTCGGCGGAGGTCAGTAGAGTGCGCCAGCGGCTCTCTCACCAGTTTTTGCTGAGACTCACTCTCACGCCGGTGTGTGTGTGTGTGTTTCAGGATGCTCAGAGATGCTGATGGCCAGAGTGGTGTCAGATCTGGCCAACCGGACGCCAGGCAAAGAGGCTGTGGCCATGGAGTCCTTCGCTAAAGCCCTGATGATGGTGCGTCAGCTGATATCTGGCTGTTTAGAGAGGATCAGTGCAGGGATGCGAATTTACTTCTAAAGGATACATTTCTCCCCTTAAATTGGTTTCCATGTGTACTTTTATCTTTATGAGTTTTAGCATTTTTCTTAACTTATTAAATACATCATATTTGTAGGCATTTACTGTACAATTACAATAACATAATGGATAAATCATTGGAAAAAAGTAAATTATGTGAAACTTAAACCACCGGAAGTTGTCAAAGTCTATAATTAGTGATTCATTAAATTATTCACTCAGCCGATTCTTTTAAAGTTATTAATTAGTGAGTCATTAAACTATCAATTCGTTCAGAGTCTTTTATTAGTGAATTATTCACTCAACCGATTCGTTCTAAGTCTTTAATTAGTGAGTCATTCAATTTTAACTCAACCGAATCATTTAAAATTATTAATTAGCGAGTCATTAAATTATCGATTCGTTCAGAGTCTTTTGTTAGTGAGTCATTGAATTATTAACTCAACTGATTCGTTCACATACATGGATTCATTCAGGAATTAAGCAAGAAGACTGTCTGTGTACAAAATTGCATATTCAAAAGTACCTACTCAGAGATTGTTATTACAACCATCATGTTGCTTTGTCATGTGACCAACTAGCATTAGTTGCATAGTTATTCTATCATTCACTGGCGAATCCTCTCCTGTTGCCTCAGGGGATAGTTAAGTGTGCACTGGATGTGCGCTTCAGAATGGCTGCTATTCGCCTACTGTGAATTTGGACACACTACTCATTTTTACATACTGTTTTTTTTTTTTTTGTGCCTACTAGGGAAGTATGGCTGCATTTACACTGCATATTCAGATTTTTTTTTTTTTTGGCCCGCATGTTTAGATTCACTTTAGAAACAACTGGTGTCCGATATCTGTGTTTACATTAATTGCCGCGCTATTAAAATGATTTATATAATTCATGTCGGGTGGTCAAGATTATTTGCCAGCGTGGACAAGATAACAGCTGTCAAAATCTGACCTAACAGATATATAGTAAATAATTTTAGTTTATCTACAGCTCATATCTAGAATTCTGAAGTGAAATAAAGTAGCCCTGTAATAGGCTATATATGTTTTTTAATGAATTAACCAGAGCATGCGCACGAGAATAGTGAAGTTTGTTGGTTTAATTACAGCGAAATTATCGGAGAAATATAATGTAGCTTTCAGTAGCGAAGCTGTTTTAATTATAAAAGTCACGGGCAGAGGCTCCTGAATGTTTCTGTGTTTGTGCAATTACTTTTCTATGCAAAGGTAAAGTTCCCACCTCAATAAAAAGCTGAGCGAGCGAGCGCATACAGGCACGTCTGCCTCATAATACAACATTAAAAAGCTATCTTTGTGAATAAATGTGTCGTCCTCGCCTTGTGGTGGCTTGAATTTAAAGGGCAATCAGAAATGCGTTTAGTCGGATATCCAGATATCGGATGTGTGTCTGATTTAAAACCACATTTGGAATTGGCTCAGATCGGTAGGGCTGGTCCGAATACCATTTTTTGAGCTTCGAAGCTTCGGTAGTAATGAACATCGAATATTCGAAGCTTCGGAATCTCTATATGTTCCGAGAAAAATTTTAAGGAAGTTCCGGGAGCCTCCCGCACATTGATAGCGGGTCCCTGATGCCCCCAAATTAGTTCAAATCTCCCGGAATCTGGAGCTCGCGAGCTCCAAACCGTGTAGCACCCGCACGACAGAGAGCGAGAGACCGTGCGTGTGTGCCTCTTGAAGCGCATGTAAGACAGACAAAACCGAACAATCACCCCGTCAACAAAACCGAACAGTCTTCTTGCAAGTTGGGATGTCTGATGTCTGTCTGTCCGTTTGCATTTTGATTATTTCGAGAACTGTTCATCCAAACGACTTCACAAGGGAGTGCAGTGTCCTATTTGGTGCAATATAGATAGACAGGCGAGACGCGACACGTTCAGAATTAATAAAATTAATAAACTACAGAACAGCGCGAGCGGGAAGCGGCGCGCCTCACGCGAGCAGAGCTTATATGCTCCAAGAACGGACACTGCACTAGTGATATAAAACACACACACACACACAGGTCTGTTAACTTAAGCAATATTTTTAATAAGGTAGTCTTATAATATTTTTCCCACTGACAAAGTAGGGTAGATTTAAATACAAACGAAATTTAAATAAAAAACGAAATTTAAATAAATAAAAACGAAGTTGAAATATAGAAAAACTAAATTTCTCCTATATTTCACAGTAGATTAATTTAGATAATAACGGGTAAAAAGGATAAAACATTTTGTTTCTATTATTTTATTTTCCACAATGTCAAAGCAACGCAGCTTAACCCAAAATACAAGCTAAGGCACGTCTGTCCATACACACTCCACTGTTCTGCGCTCTAGCCGGAGAATACTCCCGTTGCAGGAACACTTTTAGTAGTCCAAGAAGAAGCAAATATATTTATTAAGTAGCTATAATGTTAAGTATTATATTTCACCAGATTTTATAGTGTAAAACATATTCAAGCGCGAATGAGAACCGTTTCGAGGGGGATGCCAGGTGTGAAGGAAAAAAAAACAAAAAAAAAACGAATATTCGAATGTCACATTTTCAAATCGAATACCAACCCACCAAACGAATATTCGATTATTCGGGTCCAGCCCTACAGATCGGATGCGATGAGTCGGATGAGTTTCGTGTTTACACGTGTGCAACAAATTCCAATCTGTGTCAAATGGGAGTAAAAGATCGGATTTTTTTGTGCCAGTGTAAACGCAGCCTTTGTGATGTCAGATCGAGCCACTGTCTGTATGAATGAGTCATAAAATCATTCACTCGACAGATTGGTTTCAAAACACTGATTCATTCTGAAAAGAAGCAAGTCACTGTTTTAATGCGTGACTTGAATCATTCCCTCAACTGATTAGCTATTTTTGTTAATGTAAGCTTGTTCAGAAATGACCAACTTAAAAAAATTAATTAAACTTAAAAAATAAAGTATTTCTCGTTAATCTTGGTGGCAATTAAGCATCTGTTAGTTTCTGAATGTGTATCGGTGTCTGTTTTCAAGCTTTAAGGCTGTTTGTTGTTGCAGCTGCCCACCATCATCGCTGATAACGCAGGATATGACAGCGCAGAGCTGGTGTCCCAGCTGAGAGCCGCCCACCAGGACAACAAGATCACTTTCGGCCTGGGTAAGAGAGACACACACACACACGCCTGATGTCAGCGTAGCCCGCGCCTCTGCTCTGACCTTTGACCCGTGCCGTCTGACAGACATGACCCAGGGCTGTGTGGGAGACATGGCGGATCTGGGCATCACCGAGAGCTTCCAGGTGAAGAGACAGGTGTTGCTGAGCGCAGCCGAGGCGGCCGAGATGATCCTGCGCGTGGACAACATCATCAAAGCTGCTCCCAGGTCAGTGCTCACAGCTTCGTTTATACAGGAACAGGACAATTACACAATTATTAGCCGTTTTTGTGGTATTGCATAAAAATGCTGGATGGAAATGCCAAGATGTGCTTATATTCTTTTTTTTTTTTTGTCAAGTAAGTTTTATTGGAAGACAAAAAAAATTTTTTAAAGATGAATTTACAATCTAACAGATGTCTCTTTACCAATAATAATAAAAAAAAACAAAAAAAAACAAACATCCCATACCCGACCTGTTTACATTGACTTGAAAAAGTATGATAAAGAAATGTTAAAACGTTACATTATGTGCTTATATTCTAAAAATGTACATAAAACAAAATTGAGGCACACATTTTTTTTATCTGATAAGACATGCGCACAAACTACGATGAAAACAGTTATCAGACCTGCCAACCTGTACGCATTTTGCGTAGCGGATACGCATTTTGACCTCAAAGTACGGTGGTATGATTTGTCACTCTAAACTACGCAAAAACCTGGTGACGCTTCTGTGCACGCGCAGTCCTCAAATCAAGCAACAGCAAAAGAAGAAGAGTTTGACCAATCATAGCGCTGGGTTCATTCCCCAAATAGCAAGTGGAGATGATTGACAGATGCGTAAGGCCTATCATTAAAAAGAGACTGAAAATCGGCAGCAATAAATTATCCCGCTCGATCCCGCTTCCACTCCCGCGGCCCAACGTCTGATTGAGTTCATAAGCGAGGACAGTAACGTTACAGTAGTCACAGCACTTCTGACTACTGAAGGTAAACGGGCTGGGGTGGATGTGGAAAGTTGAAATATTGTATTGAGTTAACTTAATCTGGATTCGATGATCATACGGGAGTGATCGCATGGATTATTTTAAAATATTCCGTCCTTCATAGTCACTCAGATTAGAGGAAAACATCATTCAGCCATGCAAATTATAAAATGCTTAAGTATTGATGAAAAATAAATCTAAATAAAATTAAAATCGCTATGGCTTAATGATTATGAAAGTTCTGTGATTTGTGGATTACAGGTCCTTCTAAAAAAATTAGCATGTTGTGATAAAGTTCATTATTTTCCATAATGTAATGATAAAAATTAAACTTTCATATATTTTAGATTCATTGCACACCAACTGAAATATTTCAGGTCTTTTATTGTTTTAATACTGATGATTTTGGCATACAGCTCATGAAAACCCAAAATTCCTATCTCAAAAAATTAGCATATCATGAAAAGGTTCTCTAAACGAGCTATTAACCTAATCATCTGAATCAACTAATTAACTCTAAACACCTGCAAAAGATTCCTGAGGCTTTTAAAAACTCCCAGCCTGTTTCATTACTCAAAACCGCAATCATGGGTAAGACTGCCGACCTGACTGCTGTCCAGAAGGCCATCATTGACACCCTCAAGCAAGAGGGTAAGACACAGAAAGTAATTTCTGCACAAATAGGCTGTTCCCAGAGTGCTGTATCAAGGCATCTCAGTGGGAAGTCTGTGGGAAGGAAAAAGTGTGGCAAAAAACGCTGCACAACGAGAAGAGGTGACCGGACCCTGAGGAAGATTGTGGAGAAGGTCCGATTCCAGACCTTGGGGGACCTGCGGAAGCAGTGGACTGAGTCTGGAGTAGAAACATCCAGAGCCACCGTGCACAGGCGTGTGCAGGAAATGGGCTACAGGTGCCGCATTCCCCAGGTCAAGCCACTTTTGAACCAGAAACAGCGGCAGAAGCGCCTGACCTGGGCTACAGAGAAGCAGCACTGGACTGTTGCTCAGTGGTCCAAAGTACTTTTTTCGGATGAAAGCAAATTTTGCATGTCATTCGGAAATCAAGGTGCCAGAGTCTGGAGGAAGACTGGGGAGAAGGAAATGCCAAAATGCCTGAAGTCCAGTGTCAAGTACCCACAGTCAGTGATGGTCTGGGGTGCCATGTCAGCTGCTGGTGTTGGTCCACTGTGTTTTATCAAGGGCAGGGTCAATGCAGCTAGCTATCAGGAGATTTTGAAGCACTTCATGCTTTCATCTGATTTCATTTTTCAGCACGACCTGGCACCTGCTCACAGTGCCAAAACCACTGGTAAATGGTTTACTGACCATGGTATTACTGTGCTCAATTGGCCTGCCAACTCTCCTGACCTGAACCCCATAGAGAATCTGTGGGATATTGTGAAGAGAAAGTTGAGAGACGCAAGACCCAACACTCTGGATGAGCTTAAGGCCGCTATCGAAGCATCCTGGGCCTCCATAACACCTCAGCAGTGCCACAGGCTGATTGCCTCCATGCCACGCCGCATTGAAGCAGTCATTTCTGCAAAAGGATTCCCGGCCAAGTATTGAGTGCATAACTGAACACAATTATTTGAAGGTTGACTTTTTTTTTTTTATTATTAAAAACACTTCTTTTATTGGTCGGATGAAATATGCTAATTTTTTGAGATAGGAATTTTGGGTTTTCATGAGCTGTATGCCAAAATCATCAGTATTAAAACAATAAAAGACCTGAAATATTTCAGTTGGTGTGCAATGAATCTAAAATATATGAAAGTTTAATTTTTATCATTACATTATGGAAAATAATTAACTATCACAATATGCTAATTTTTTTAGAAGGACCTGTATACTGATAAGCACGAGTCTGGAGAAACAGGCGTTTATTTATTCATTCTCAGTGTTGAGAAACGCCTGCATTTGTTACGCTATTGTGTTAATAATAACTAAAGTACCTAATTATGTTACATATTCATTTTGTATGAAAACTAGCGCATTAGTTAATTGGATTAAAAAGTACCGTTTGTATCAGTGCTGCGCGAGCTTTCTATCACAAACACAGAGAGAGAAGATAATTGTAAAATGAAAATTGACGGACTAAGTTTCCTTTTTTTCTTGGTTGTGTTCTTTTCTGTCAAAATGTCAGAAAGCATTTTGTATTATCCATCCGTGTTTTTAAAATTCGTTAAAAGACGGACGTTTTACTGTTAAAACAGCCCCATATTTCGGATTCATCTAAACTTATACTTGATATTCTTTTTATAATAAGTGATTCCTTTTGCTATTATTGGTCATGTGACAGGACTCCTGTCTATTCATTGTCAACTATTTTCTATAAATATGTTTGTACTGGCTAACGTTTATTCAGCTAATGCGTGTCCTGTTTAAAATGTGCAATGTTCAAATGCAAGGACAGCACGTCATAAATAAAAGCCCTTTTTTCTGTGCGATTTAGTATCATATTTGGATATTGGAATAATAAATTAAGTAGCCTATCTTAAATGTACACATCTATTGTTCTTTACTGTGTTCTAGGGGTTTCTTAATTTTAGACTAGTTGACCAGCACACATTATATGCAATGCAATATTAGCCTAATCATGAATAAAAAATGGTTTTGAGCAGTATTGAAATTTTGGACTTTCACTGCAATAGTTTAGAAATCACTTTAGAAATCAGAAAACTTTAGAAATCAAAACTAGAATTATGAAGATAGGCATGTGTTTGTGTGTGTCTTGCATTGTCTCAAACAATATGACAACCCCCCCCCCCACCCCCGACTCAAAAAAAAAAAAAATTAAGGCTTGACAGGTCTGAGTTCTACAGAATAAATCCCTGGATGCGCAGCACAAACCTCAGGTGACTTTGCCTCGGCAGTGGATGTGATTGGATGACTGGACTAACCAGCAGACCAATCGCATCGCCGCATCTCAGATGTAGCTTTGGTCGTTCTGAAACACCTGAGCAAAAGTCTGTCAACACCAGCATCCGAACGCAAGATAACGTGACCGTGTTTATTGTGTTTCGTCTGACGCTCTGAGGCTCAACTCGTTTATGATGGAGGTTTCTTCCCGGATTGAAGCAACTTCCATTTCTATTAGATATTTTGAACCAATTTCATAGGAAGTGATGTTTTATGCCATATTCTCATTTTGCTCAACTTTGGGTGGAAATCTAGATAAATGATGCAAACTAAATCAAATATGAGCAGCAGCTCTAAAATGACAATAGTGTGATTGTTCAGCTGAAGTCAGTTTAGTGTAGTATATGATGTATTAAATGATAGTTTAGTTCAATAACTGTAGATAACAGCTTAATTTGTTCAGGAGACTCAGCTGAGAGGTTGTTGAGGTATTTTAGCGTGTTTAACGTGTGTGTGTGTGTTGTGTTGTGTTTCAGGAAGCGTGTGCCGGATCATCACCCCTGCTGAACACACACCGCTAGCGGCCCGTGTATTTATTGACAGGAAGCGGATTCTCTTTGTTTTGTAGTTTCTTGTGCCGATGCACTTCTCAAGCATGTCTGAATGTCAGCACTGGCTTTTGACCTTTTGTTTACTTAATAAAACTGTCATGATCAAACCAAGCCTGTTGTGTTTGAGTCTCTTGCCAAGTCCAGTCAGCTTTATTTCTACAGCGCTTCATACAGGACAGTGTTTCAAAGCAGCTTCACTGTGACTAACAGGAAAATAACTCAATCTATGATACGAGACTAATTCAGATTCTACATATTCAGTTCAATTACAGTGTTTTGTCTTGGTTTCTGAATCTTTATATGTCCAAACAAATATTTACACATTAAGAAATTTTCTGGGGAAAAAATCAGTTGAAATTGAGAGGACGTTTATTTTTTTTGCTGAGTATACCATGTTAAAATGAGTCATTTGTAGGTCACGCATAAATATAATAAACCTATCTGCTTTAGACAAGAGCATCTATGAATAAACATCAACATCTATAAACACACGTCTGGTTTTCAGGAGATGAACATCTTCAGCTTCTTGCATACCACTGGTTTTCATATTGTAAACATTGTGATGGTCTTTTTCTTTGAACGTGTCCTATGCAAACACAAAATGCTGAATTCCTGTTTAGTTTTGGGGAAACAGGAATGGGGTATAAGCATCAGGAATAATGTTTATATTTCAGAGATATTTAGAAAAGCACAGCTATATTAGATGTTTTACTCATGCACGTGTCCTCTTCACCTCTGGTCTGTTTGCTGAGGGTTAAATCAACACGTGAAAAGGCCGCGGTGACCTGAAATCTGTCTGAAATCTGCATTTAAACATCAGCTGAGGCTCTGAATGAGTGTTTGATGGAGAGCAACATGAGGACGAGTCTGATCCTGCTGGGCTTTCTGGGCTTTGTGCAGAGTCTGGTTAGGTAAGAACAACACGCTTCACTGCTTTGACTCTATTTTCTGATTAAAAACGGGCCGACCTGCTCATTATTACTTCAATAAATGCCCATGAATGATCTATTTGAGTGTTTCAGCCATGTGTTAACTATGTTTTTTGCGTAACTATGAAAACAATCATGGTTTTACCACATAATTGCAGTAAAACCATAGTAACTACAAAATTAGCCATGGTTTTAACTGCAATAATACATTTTGTATTAAAACCATATAGCTGCAAAATTAAAATTGACTATTTTGTCGAAAAACTCTAATAAACACAAAACTAAATATGTTTTTACTCTAGTATGTGAACTGACTCTGTTCTTTGGGAGAAATTGAGCATGATTTCATAAAGATAACTTTTTTAACCAAATGTAAAAAGGCTTTTGTAGTTACTTCTGAAATCAAAGAAATTGTGAAGATTAAAAAAATACAGTAACAATATTGTTCATGTTAGTTAAGTTACATTAACTAATGTTAACCAATGAACCTTATTATTAAACAAAAACATTTTGTTTCCCATATTTAAAAAGGCATTTATAGTCACTTCTGAAATCAAAGAAATTGTGAAAATGAACAATATTGTTTTTTTAACCATATATTTGTTTTTTCAGTTTACATATCACATCAGATTACATAATGGGTAACAATCATGTAAAGCACAGCAAACCTTTTGCACCATTTTTCACTCCCTCCCATCACCCCTCCCCGAAGAAAAAATAATAATAAATAAATTTAAAAAAAAAAAAAAAATTTGAAATAAAATTTTTTTAAGATACCAAAATCAGGTAAGGAGTGTTTCACATGTCTATTTAGAAGATCATGATGCTACCCTACTCCCTCAGAGCTTGTTCTTGTTGTAGCAGGTTACCAACATCTTCCAAGGTCTCCATACATCTTCAAAAATATTTTGTTTATTTTTGACAATGTACCTTATCTTTTCCATTGACATGTTTTTCGCCATTTCTTTAGTCCACATTCCAATTCTTGGCTCATTAATATTTTTCCAATTAAGAGCAATTGTACGTTTAGCTTGTAAAATACACGTCTACGAATCTGACCTCTCTGCTCTGTACGGGAGGGCTGGTAGGATATATACCCAGGATATGAACAATATTGTTACTGTATTTTTTAAATGTTAGTTTATAGTTACATTAACTAATGTTAACCAATGAACCTTATTAAACAAAAACATTTTGTTTCCCATATTTAAAAAGGCATTTATAGTCACTTCTGAAATCAAATTGTGAAGATTAAAAAAATACAGTAACAAATGTATTGCTCATTGTTCATATTAATGCATTGAATCAAAGCAATTGTGAATTTCACACAGATATTGTACAAATATTAGGCCACAGAATGCCCAATCATTCTCATTACAAGAGTAATTTCTGAGAGATTTTGCCGTGTCCCGTCCCAGGGTGCCGTTGAGTCGCGTGCCCCCGGTGCGCGGTCGCCTGCGCGCCGCCAGCCAGCTGGAGGAGTTCCTGCGCGAGCACGAGCCCGACGCCTTCGCTCGACGCTACGCCCAGTGCTTCCCTGCCGCTCAACACTACCTGCGCACGGGCGGCAGAGCCACTGAGAGACTCTACAACTTCATGGACGTGAGCCGAGATCTGTGATCGCTCTAAACCTCATCCCTTCAAACACCGGCCTCGGCTGGGCAGTTTTACTTTAATAATGTCAGGGAAGATGCTTCTTAGAAAGGGAATTTAGTGCAGATGTTTAGAATTATCAGCTGTTTAATCTCAACTGCTAAAAAAAACTGCAGGTGTTAAATTATCTTTGAAAAATTCACGTCTTCAAAGGATCATGACATTATGACTTTTTATGAATAAACAATATTTTTAAAAGACAGGAAATATGCATAACAATGGCAGAATTTAAGTATTTTAAATAATACACTATGAACTAAAATTTATATATTTATAGAGATATGGAATAAATGCAACAAAAAAAAAATCCCAGATTCAAAAGTTTGAGGTTGATAAGAATTTTTTTGTCTGATTTTTTTTCTGTTCAACTGCATTTTATCAAAAATACAGTATAAACTTAAATATTATTACAGTTTAAAATAGCTGTTTTCTATGTGAATATATAGTAAAGTGTAATTTATTCCTGTGATCAAAGCTGAATTTTCAGCATCATTACTCCAGTCTTCAGTGTCACATGATCCTTCAGAAATCAGTATAATATTATGATTTGATGATCAAGAAACATTTCTCATTATTATCAGTGTTGAAAAGCGTTTCATATTTTGTGGAAACCCTGATAAATTTTTTCAGGATTCTTTAATGAATAGAAAGTTCAAAACAACAGAATTAATTTTAAAAAGAAATCATTATAAATGTCTTTACTGTCACTTTTGGTCCATTTAATGCATCTTTGTAGAATAAAAGTATTAATATCTTTTAAAAAGGCCAAAGATTAAGCCTGAAACAGGCTTTGAATCATGTGTTGTGAAGGCGCAGTTCTTCGGTCAGATCAGTCTGGGTAAACCGGAGCAGAACTTCACGGTGGTGTTTGACACGGGATCCTCTGACCTCTGGGTCCCGTCGTCCAAATGCGTGAGCCAAGCGTGCGGTAACTTACACACACATTCACCCAGGCTTCATGTGTGACCTGCCATAATGCTGATGAAGTGACCTGGCTGCTGTTTACACAGGGATACACCACAAGTTCAAGGCCTTTGAATCGAGCACGTACACACACGACGGACGAGTCTTTGGCATCCATTACGGCTCCGGTCACCTTCTGGGAGTGATGGCCAGAGAACAACTGAAGGTATCCGTTTACACTCAGCCATTTCTTAGATGGTTTGGCCTTCATGATGTGGATTCAATCGTAACCTCAGTGGCCACACTTTGTCAAGAACTTTATTGTATTCAAATATGTTGTTTGGGTTCAGGTGGGCTCTGTGACGGTCCAGGATCAGGTGTTCGGCGAGGCTGTATACGAGCCGGGCTTCACTTTCGTCCTGGCTCAGTTTGACGGCGTTCTGGGTCTGGGTTTCCCTCAGCTCGCAGTGGAGCTCGGCTCTCCTGTGTTCGACAGCATGATAGCGCAAGGCCTGCTGGATGAGCCCGTCTTCTCCTTCTATCTCAAGTAAGAAATCACCACAACATCACTTACAGATCCACACTTTGATGCTTTTTGAGAAATCAGGAACTTAGACACTGACGCTATGGGAATGTCTGAAGGGCCAGATTTACCAACAGCTCGCGCAACCGTAAACTCAGGATTTATTAAAGACATGCAGTGAAAAAATAGTCGTGGACCGTTATTTTTGCGACTTTATAGGAGTCTCACTTTCAGACACAAAATTTATGGGAGGTGATTTATGAAGGTTTGCGCTATGCTTGAGGCTTAAGACGGGTTGTGTGCTGCATTTGTCCAGTCAATGACACTGACTCTGCGAATATGCCAATAAGAAACTGCAGTTCATAAATATACCCAGGATTAATATTTGACCCCAGGTAATTACGAGCAATGTGAAACGTGAATCTAGATTACCCAGGATTGTGTTTACTCAGGGTTTACAATGACCAGTGTTGTGTTGAACTAGGTTTTATCCATGGATGCTGCAGGTTATGTGATTCAGCTTGTAAAATGGTGTCATATTCTCAGATGTTTTGTTACAGGATGCAGAGATCATTAAGAAGAGAGGATCTGTCTATTCTCAAAGATCATGTGATAAAGAGAGTTCCTCACGAGGACATGCGGAAAGGGTTTTCTTTCTGGTTCTCAAGAAAGATGGAGGGCTGAGTCAGATGCAGAGTTTAACTGCACAACGGCTGCTAAAAAGGACAACAAAGTCAGTCACGCATGCAGTTCGGTCTCCATGTTATTGTGCACACGGTCGTCGAGGCTGGTCTGGTATTGTCGTATTCCAGTAGCGTAATGGTCATGTGATGGGGCTTGACGAATCAGGGAGCGAATGTGGGCAGCCATGCCTTCGTTTCGAAGTCTTCATTTTGGTCCGTCAACAGTGAAACACAACCCCGGATTTCTCAAACTGAAACAGGTTCTGCAGCGTTTCCAAAACTCTCAACTCTAGGTTGAAAACTCTAGTGTGACGCCAGGCGTAACCGTAGCTGAAGTTAAGCGTATTAAAGCGAAAACGCTCTAGTGTAAACAGGGTCTTAGGTTCCCTGAAAGAGAGAATCAGACGCCGCTCACTATGATTCATCAGGGGAGGGACTTGTGTTGCTACTCTATTCAACAGAAAACGGTCCTGAATAAATAGGTGCGTTTACATGGAGCATTGTATTCCAGTTACAATCCTCAATCCAATCCGAGTGAAAATCCTCACACTTCCATCAGAATAAAAATACCCAATCCGATTGAAATAGGACATGTAAACATTTGATTGGATTGAAAATCGGAACTGGAAAGTTTTGTGCATTTGCAGTGACATAGAAATGGCGTAATGATATATAATGCATGGAACGAGCCGATGTTGTTGTTAAATATAATAAATTCATATTAATAAAATTCTCCTTCCACTCATCATCTGTAGGTGGAGCTGGACAACGCCTTGTTTTGTGTGTGGGAATGGGCATTTTTACTGCTTGATAAAAATAAGCATCATGGCACAAAGCTACGTGTGCTTGCCACCTCTTTATTAGAACATGAAACCGATAAATATTAAGTAAGTTTACTTACTTAAAAGTTAACTGTAAGTTTAAACGAAGAAAAGCAGGATGGTTAGTATGCGACAACAGCAGGAAAGGCTATATTCGTACAGTGAGCATATGTCGAAAGATTAAGCCAGATTAGAAGCTTGTGACATAGAAATGCGCACATCAACCGATCACTTAATCTAGCGTTCATATAAACACTACGTTTGGATTCATCAATCAGAATGATTTCACCCTACAGGGTTCCCATAATGTCTGCTGACGTCTCGTTCATGAACATGATCATCAGGTTTTCTACATGTCACCCCCAGATACATTCTCACATTCATGTTCATTTATCCGTTTGATAAGTAGGTTACACTTTATTTCGATAGTCCACTTTAGACATTCTACTAACTATAAGTAACTTTGCAGCTACATGTCAACTAACTGTCATTAGAGTATTAGTAGACTGTCAGTAGACTGTTATGGTTAGGTTTTAGGGTTCAGAGAACAAGTTGACTTGTAGTTGCCAAGTTATAGTTAGTAGAATGTCTAAAGTGGACTATCGAAATAAAGTGTTTGCGATAAGTACTATAATGTGCAGAAATGATACTTATTAGACCGTATGTCCTGATCACGACTACAGGAACGGCGGCTCAGGCTCGGGAGGGGAGTTGCTGTTCGGAGGAGTGGATGAAACACGGTTCGTTCCTCCCATCTTCTGGGCTCCGGTCACTCAGAAGGGCTACTGGCAGATCAGATTAGATGCGTGAGTGTGAAATGAGTGTCTTTAATGGAGGTGAACTCAAAGACGGCAGAAATCAGTGTGTTTGTTGTGTCTAGTGTGAAGGTTCAGGGAGCTCTGAGTTTCTGCTATCGCAGTAATCATGGCTGTCAAGCTGTAGTGGACACAGGAACGTCTCTGATCGGCGGCCCAGCCAGAGACATCATGATCCTCCAGCAGTTCCTCGGGGGAACACCTACCGCGACCGGAGAGGCGAGTACAACACCGCTCTGATGGGACGGTTATCCTCAGTAAAAGATTATCAGGTGACTTCTCTGATGTTGATGAACGCTGAAGGCTTGTTTGTTTGTTTGTTTGTGGGTTTAGTATCTGTTAGACTGTGCCAGGATCAAGAGTCTTCCTGTAGTGTCCTTCCTGATCAACGGTGTGGAGTTTTCCCTCACTGGAGAGCAGTATGTCAGGAGGGTGAGTACAACTAAACACAAACTCAAGGTTTACTTTGGACTTTGACTAATGGACTATTAAAACTTTGTTTTTCATTAGTTTTCTTCTTTTGCTCGTGAGTCAATGGCAGCCCACAGAACAGTGTATGAGAATTGCCACACAGTTTGAAGATTTACTATAGAACCTTTGGAGTCTCAATCTCAAATTTGAGATTGAGACTCCAAACTCGAGGCCTAAAAACAAAAATTGTTTTCCATGCAAAGTCCATTGCACCCTATGACATCATTTGGTCCCATTTTATCCTAGGTGTCTTTAACTACAATGTACTAACATTTAAGTTAATAATTTGATACAATACACTTAACAGGAATATAAACAATTTGACATTGTACTTAAAGGGACATTGTGTAGGAATTTCTCCCATCTAGCGGTGAAATTGTATTTTGCATTCAAACAAATTGTGCTCTCCAGCGCCTCGCTTTTTCAAATGTGTGTTGCATCTACGGTAGCAGTTATGTACCAAAAAGCTATGACAGGATGTCTTCTAATAGCACTTCGTCGACTTTTGCTTCGGGTGAACAGGTTTGTTATTTCAAACAAACTGCAACTTGACACAACGAACAAACGAATGTTACAGTATGAATAATAACAGTGCAATGCAGCCTTTTAAACTTGCCGGGGCCGTGAAGCGCCTCTCACTGCTCTGCTCCTCCGTTTCTGCTGCTTTCAGTCACGTGACGCTGGCTCTGAACGAAAACGCGTTGTGGAAACGCGTTGGTCTAGTACTTTTTGTCCCTCTCTGCTATTATAGTTTTTCAAGATGGCGGAACGACATGGAAGCCTCCGTGGACCTACCCGTCACATGTATATAAAGATAATAAATTCTTCGTTTACGAGGATAAGTCAGATAATTGGCAGAGGTTTTTGTACACCATTGAGGACATATTTATGAATAAAAATATTGATTTTAGATAATAAAATACCTAAAAAACTACACATAGTTATATTTACTACACAAATTATATTTAATTTGAGTTGTTATTGTTATTTTTAACCTTTAATAATACCAGCTGACAGGTCTCTCTGTAGCCTGTTTCAAGCATTAGGTGAGATTTTCTTTCTTGAGCAAAATTAACATGTATCTACTGTACCTAATATTTATCCAAATTAATAGATATTGAAACAAGATCAGAATCAAACTGAATTGAATTGAAATTGTAAAATTTGTATCAAGCTATAATAAAAGCAGTAGCCTATACCAGTCATTGCATGGTAACATGTTGTCACTAAACGTAATAAAATTGTTGTTTTGACAATCACAATAGCCTACACTTATTGTGATGCAAAGTTTTTTTTTTCACAATAAGCACATTGTACAAGTACATAAGTTTTTTGATGTAAAGTGTGACTCATAATTTTGTGGTATTTTGAAAATGTACTTCATAAAAATCCTCTTAGAACATCAGTCAGATTAATTTTTACAAAACTTTTATCAGATCATTTTAAAAATATGCTGACAAAAAGTTGTCATTCGATCTTGGATAATGCGCAAATTATTTGACCACCAGCACGCCACAATAGACACGAGGCGGTATCTTCACAACGCCTTAACATATTGAGACCAAACTTGGTGTGTGTAATGACAACCATGAGCTGAGGGTACCTGAGCAGTTTCATCACAGCGCCACCTACGGGTCTTCTGAAACTGAAACTTCTGGAACATTTCTCCTAAAATCGTTGCTCTCTTTAGATTCTGTGTGACAGTTCAATTACCCAGTTTTCCTTTAGTGTTGGCTGTTTGCCATAAAATGCTGTATTTTTCAAAGTATTGGTGTCATTACAAAATATGACTACAAAAAGCCCTTTTTTTAAACACCTTTTCGTCAGATTTTCTCCAAATTAAGCCCAGATCATCATTAGACCGTCTGACCATGCTGGTTATGAAATTCTTGATAACACAGTTGTTCACTTCATAACACTTATAATATGTTTGGATTTATTACAAATCACTGGCAGATTTAGTCACACAACCCGCACATGCGGCTCATGAAGAAACACAGATTGGTTGTTGTATCATACTTTCATTTGAGCATCTCAACGAAGATTGTGTTATCAGTCATCGGCGGCAGTGTAGAGAGAGAAGGAGAGAGAGAGAGAAATAGAGAGAGAGAGAGAGAGAAGGAGAGAGAGAGAGAAGGAGAGAGAGAGAGAGAGAGAGAGAGAGAGAGAGAGAGAGGAGAGAGAGGAGAGAGAAATAGAGAGAGAAGGAGAGAGAGAGAGAGGTTGCCAGATTCTGAAATAATAAAACTAGTCTTTTTGGGTTTCTTTGGACACACAGTCTTATAAAATGTTGACGAGTTGACCTCTGTTAAGCTTGGCGTCATAATCTCTTGAGATGAATTGGTGGCGATTTACATTCACATGTTCTCACTCTTCCTCAGCTTCAGTGTTGGGGAAGTTACTCTATTATAGAGTCTACTCTACTCTACGCTACTAATTACAACTTCAACCGTGTATTTAGTGTACTGTTAAATTATGCTCTTTTAAAAGCATTACTAATTACTTTCTAAATCCCATATCAACCTCGAACAGTTGAAGAATACAAAGATGGATATCAAATAATATTCTTATCAAATAAATAATGTACAATTGCATAAATTATTCTTGAACTGACCATGTACTTGTAGGGTTTTAATGTAACCTCCTCCCTTTATTTCAACATTAGATGTTTTTTTAGATGTTTTATGTAGAATTGTTCTATAGTCTCTACAGCACTGATTCTCGAATGCAGGCTCCCTCTAGTGGTACAGTCATTAACATCATAGTTCAACGAGTCTGTGTTTCCGAAAACATCGTTCCGACAAACATTCGCAAACAGCATCGCAGAGTTGTGTTTGGAGCGACAGATCTTAGAAGCAGAGTTTCTCGTTTGCACGACATGTGGACTCAATAAATCCTTATCTTGAGCAAAATAAGCAAACTGACATTCAGTACAATCTGTATCTTTTATTTAGAATACATACAAATGCCTTATGGTGGTACTTGCAGAGCCATATTTTTTCTGAAGTTGTACTTGGTGTAAAACGTTTGACAACCACTCTACAGTATTTTATGCAATGACATCAGAAGTAAATATTTAAAATACAGGAAAATTAAGATTGATCCCTTACTTTACTGAACTATTTCAAGGGAAAAGTGATTTAAATGAATTAATTAATGATTATAACTGGTTTTCTGTGTAGGAAATGCTGAACAATAAGGAGATCTGCTTCAGTGGCTTCCAGTCCATAGACCTCCCCTCTCCCGTGGGAGCCGTCTGGATCCTGGGGGACGTGTTCCTCTCTCAGTTTTACAGCATCTATGACAGGGGTCATAATCGGGTGGGATTGGCTCATCTCGCAGGAGCGTCAAAGGACATTGTATAGATCACATGGGTCGCTCATCTCTGAATGTGCAGTAGAAACTAATGAGAGTGTCTGATATCCTCCATTAAAACATTAAACACCATCCTTTACTCTCTCTTTACTCACTCTTTACTCTTGTCTGCTGGGCCATTAGAAAACTGCACATGACATTAAAAAACGCACAGAGATTTAATTTATTCCATCATGCAACTACATCACAGGTACAATAAGATTACATGTGAAGTTCATCTAAGAACGCTTTAAACTTGATGAAATATGCAAGACATTTAACAAAAGTAACAAATGTTACACATTAAATATATATAAGCCTGTTTGTGATAATTTCAAACTCAAAGTTAATATTGATAGTAGTGATGATTTGTGTGATACGACAATAAGAACGGAATGACTGATTTCCATCAACACAAATATAGTTTGAGAAAAGCACAGATACACACGACGGTGACTACACACTCATCGTGACTCAAACACACACTGATCTTTCTGTCTGTATGAGGATTCATTACACACATTTATTCTGACATGTTATTTTACTGTAGTATTAATGTAATGAAGAGATAATAAGAGACTCTATAACATCTCAGTGTTACTGATTTATCATGCAGCTCACTCAGTTTCACTGATGATCCAGGATAAAGCCTAAATCCAGGATAGTGTGTGTGTGTGTGTGTGTGTGTGTGTGTGTGTATGTGTGTGGTCTGGACTGTGTGTATGAGGCTCATTGTGTCCGAGACGGTGTAGAAGGACAGAGTTCCTGCACTGTGATAATAGTGGCAAGAATAAGTCTGTGAAACCTGTGAAAATATCTGGAATTCTGCATTTTCCCCATAAAATACTGCCTGATCTTAATTTTTTAATGGCAATGTTAATGTATTTGGTCTTTGCAGAATAAAGCTGCTACAAGAACAATGACTTAATACTAACAATCCCTCCACAGACTCGCTCCTGATACATTAAATACATCAGACACTCCATACATGAACTGACCCGTAGCAGATCTATAGAGTGATGTAAGAGTGTGTGTGTGTGTGTGTGTGTGTGAGTGAGTGAATGAGTGTGTGAATGAGAGCAAATGTGTGCGTGTGTGTGTCTGGGCCTGAGAGGACACGCAGAGCAAATGGTGGGAGTTGCGATAGACTTCTTCTGGGTTGAATGAAGACGTTGTGCCAAACTCCTGAGGTTGTCCTTGATTCTGTTGTGCTTGAGAGAGTCGTCTCTCTCCTGAATGAGCACATGGCTGGTTTAGTCAAGGCCTGGGCCCTGGGGCCTCCTGAGGCCACACAGGACAGCACAGCACCGCAAATGTACCGAGAAGTCAAGAGAGAGAAAGGCTTGTGTAGATGCAATTTAAAGCCTGAGAAAGGTCCCACCTCTCAGGGTTGGCTTGGCCAATAAGAAAGGAGAGTTTGATTTATGGGTCTTTGTTCCAAGGGTGCTCATTTGCATGTGCACACTGGATTGGTTGCTGATGAAGAAACTATGAAAGATTCTTGTAATACTAATATGTTGTTGTTTTCAACATATAATGTACACAGTCATTTCGATCTTCAAAGTACCAAGTTATAAAGACCAAACATTGTATAGGTGAGGTTACATTGACCACTGGTCCTATCAAAATAATCCACAGTATCAAAAATAAAAATTAATAGAATTAAAAGACACTACACAAAACAGTAAAGTCATTCACACAATTTTTCTGGGGTGCATGTTCATTTATTGATCCGTTCGTCTATGATTAATGCAGCAAAGTCTTTTTTAAAGTCTGTTTCTGTCTTGACCACATGATCACATTTTTAACAGAAATAAAACCAACTTATCTGATCGTAGTCATGGTAACCAAAGACCCTTCTTGCCCTTGTTGGGGGATGGGACCACAGATCCTAGAGTGAGTTTTAAATATTATTTGTTAACTATAACAAATAATTGTGTCTGATTTGTCTCAGTCGTTACAATGACATGGGTATTACACTGGTATTACAATGTCAAATTTGATTTATGAGGACATGTCCTATATTTCCTCATGTTTCAAATGGCTTTAAAAACATACTAAACAGATTTTTATCCAAGAAATGGTCAAAAAATATATAATCAATTCTGTGATTACTTGTGTTTCCACTCATGTTGTTTATTTGATCCGTTGTCCTTGTGGTTTAGGTTATGTGGGAAAACGTCATTAGTGAGCATAAGATTTCTATCAGAAGAAAAGATGTCAATTATCCAGTTGCGGCTCATTTTCTATCTTCGAATCACGATGTTTCCTCCTTACGTTTTTGTGGGGTTGAAAAAGTGTGCCACCTAGAGGGGGCGATATTGAATTGCTCTTACAGAGACGTTTTGGATTTTTACCCTTCAGACTTTATCACCAAGGTATGAATGATGAAGCTTTTATTTAATGTGATGTTATAAAAGTTTTTTTTTTTTTTTTTTACTTTGATATTATTAACAATTATGTTTGTAACTGTTTATGATGATGTGGTGTTAATTATGTGTTCAGACATTGAGCTTAATTGGTTACTAATGGATCTTTACGGTGATTAGTCATGTGATTATTTTAAATGGGATTGAGTTTGCATAGTTGTTTATGCCTGATGAAGGTCGTGAGACCGAAATGTTGCAAATAAAATGTTGATACTCATTTGCAAGTACTGATAGTGTGCGGGACTTCCTTGTTTTTTGGTGATTTATGAGGACAGAAATGTGTATAATGACATGGGTATTACACTGGTATTACAATGTCAACGTGATTTATGAGGACATTTCCTATATTTCCTCATATTTCAAATGGCTTTAAAAACATACTAAACAGTTTTTATTAAAAATGCAATAAGTTTCCTGTGATGGGTAGGTTTAGGTGTAGTGTTTGTGTGTGTGTGTGTGTGTGTGTGTGTGTGTGTGTGTGTGTGTGTGTGTGTGTGTGTTTGAGTGTGTGTGTGTGTGTGTGTTTGAGTGAGTGTGTGTGAGTGAGTGTGTGTGCGTGACTTTGTGTCTGAGTGTGTGTGTGTGTGTGTGTGTGTGTGTATATGTGAGTGAGTGACTGTGAGTGAGTGAGTGAGTGTGTGTGTATGTGTGAGTGAGTATATGAGACCAAGTGTGTGTGTGTGTGTGTTATGTATGTGCATCAGTGCAATACTGCAATTGGATCTGCAAATTCGGTCTTAAAGTGACAGTGCGTAATAAATCTAATGCCGTCTGTGCACTTAATATTAATCAAGAAAAAAAGAGAAAACCATTCACTGCTCTTTAATAAGGATTAATTATATTTAATTTATACAAATAAATATGACTTCTTGAAAGAATAAAGAATGATGTATGCAAGTTGTTATAAAGAATGCATATACCATTAATTAAAAAGAACTTAAGGAGAAGTGTTTTTTTATTTTAAGATATTTTTATAATGTCACAGCAGTTAAATCTGTGTCTGTATTGCATGTTCAAACTTTAAAATCATTAATATTAACAGGTTATATGTTTTCTCTGGGAGCATATAATGGGTTTGGACATTTTAGAGAAATTCTAAATTAATGCATTATAATTTAATTAAACCCATTTGATTTTAGTCGACTAAATCTACTGTAGATTTAGTCGACTAAAATCTTATTGACTAAAACTAGACTAAAACTAACATTTGACTCTGGGCTTTATCAGCCAAAAGCCTGTGTGAGACGGGAATCTTTATTAGATAGGAATCCCGTGAGTGCCATGAGCGCAAAGGCCTCACTTCGTTTACAAGCAAAATATTAACACATGAACATAAATAGTGTAAATCGCAGTATCGATTCAAGCAATTCGGTCATATGTAAAAAACAAACAAAGCAAAAACAGTCTACTAATAAGACAAGAAAGCATTCTGCTAATTCTGTTTAATGTCTGGTAGTCAATATTTTTGTCCTGTACATTTTCTTAGTTCACTCACTGATTTGAGCTTCATTTTTGTAGCTTCATGTAAAGAGATGATGCATCAATATTTATTTCCCGTCTTGTTCTTATAATGTTAGTAGAATTACATTAAAACATCATAATTTATACAAAGGTCATTTTCTACCCTTGTTTTAGCACTTTGATTTAAACACTTTAAGACTTGTGTCTCATTTAAGACTTCAATGTAAACGCCCACTTCTGTGATTGAGTAATATCATAGCATTTGAAATAAGGATTTACTGCAATAAGGATTTAAAATAAGGATTTTTTTGCCATTGCAACACTGATTTCTTATTTATCTTGGCTGTTGAAATACTGATGAGAGTCAGAATTGATAGGTAACGTATATTCTTGAGAAATCGCACCTGGTTAACTGTAATAAGGCAGTGAGACAACGGTTCCTCATTCCCAAGGTGTCCGATGGCCACGTGTCCAAGACAAATGCACGTGACACTAGACAGATGCCAAAAACGCCTTTTAGCCTCTTTATTGTACCGCGGCCGAAAACTCATTGCTTTCATTGAGAAACCTTCGGCGTCAATACACAGACGCAGAGGGCTTAGGAATTTATAATCATGAAATTATGTATTGGGGTATAATTGTGTTGCCATGACATGATATTCTGGGGTATGACTATTGTGTAGATGTTTTTGAGCACCTAACCTGACCCCTAAACCTAACCATTTCTCAATATGAAACACATAACAGGCAGATAAAAGTATGGTCACAATAATTTATTCAAAAATATCAAATATTTCAAGTCTTCCGGCCAAATGATTGCTCTAAAGAACAACCCTGAAACTGATCACATTCACAAATCTCCACCTGAAGAAGTGTATCGTCATTTTCATAATTAAAAAGCCATTGGCTCTCGTGGCCGATTGCCACATGCTAATATTCGGATTCATCTTTAAGTTGGATGAGACTGTTGCTATGCAGCTGCGGTCAAGCGATGTCCAACTTGGTGGTCCAGGAACGGGTTCAGGTTATTCTGTAATGCGGTCGAGAGCTTTGCCCAGCAGATCTCAGCCGCCCAGAAGCAGACGGAGGTCATCCGGCACATGCTGCCCCGGCAAACCGCTGCTGCCTCCACCCGTCCACCGGCCGCAGACCCTCCGTCTGCTCATCACCGAGGTCAACATCCTGCCGCTCCCGCTAAGCCACCGCAGCAGCCATCACCCAGGCCTCAGCGTGGAGCAAGCCACAGGCCAGCAGGTGCTACCGGAAAATGGCAACTCCATCCCCAGGTGGTCCAGCTGATATGGAGGCGCTTCGGGACCACACAGGTAGATCTGTTTGCCGCCCCGGACACGTCCCACTGCCAGTTTTTCTTCTCCCTCCCTACCTCCCCCTTCTCAGGCTGGAGCCACCCCAGTGTAACGTCAATGTAGCGTTGAATGTGAGCGACTGATAGGTATCGTCTCGGTTACTAATGTAACCCTCGTTCCCTGAAGGAGGGAACGGGAGACGTTACGTCCCATCGCCACTGTTGCTGACCATCGCTTTATGGCGTCACGATTTCGGCTCCTCAGCAAAAAACAATGTGTACGTGCGCCCGCTTCCTGTTTATACCCGCACTGCAGCTGATATGGAGGCGCTTCGGGACCGCACAGGTAGATCTGTTTGCCGCCCCGGACATGTCTCACTTCCAGTTGTTCTTCTCCCTGACTGAGGGCACCCTCGGCACGGACGCACTGGCGCACAGCTGGCCCCGGGACCTACGCAAGTATGTGTTTGCCCCAGTGAGCCTTCTTGCACAGACACTGTGCAAAGACATGGAGGACGTGGAGCAGGTCCTGCTTGTTGTGCCGTATTGGCCCAACTGGTCCTGGTTCCCGGAATTAGTGCTCCTCGCGACAGCCCCTCTCTGGCCCATTCCTCAGAGAGAGGACCTGCATGCATTTTCGGTGGACAAATCATGTCTAGAATTCGGCCCGGCTAACTCTCACGTGATCCTGAGACCCCAGCCCGGATACGTGCCCAAGGTTCCTACCACTGCCTTCCAGGACCAGGTGGTGAACCTGCAAGCGCTGCCTTTGGAGGAGGCAGACCCAGCCCTGGCTTTTCTCTGTCCCGTTCGCACTCTGCGTCTTTACGTGGACAGAATGCAAAGCCTCAGGACCTCAGACCAGCTCTTCTTCAGTTACAGAGGCCAGCAGAAGGGAAAGGCTGTCCCCAAGCAGAGGAAGGCCCACTGGATAGTGGATGCCATCGCCTTGGCTTATGAAGCCCAAGGCATGCCCCCTGCCCACCCGGGTTGAAAGCCCACTCCACTAGGAGCGTCGCTTCTTTTTGGGCGCTGGCACACAGTGCCTCGCTGACAGATATCTGTAGAGCTGCGGGCTGGGCGACACCTAACACGTTCGCTTTATTTATTAAAAGGATTTATTGTCTACATGTTGAGCCGTTTTTTTCCTGTGTGCTAGCTTCAACCAGCCGGTAACACCGAAGTTCCCGCTCTAGTGTCGGCTTGCTGCGCTTTTTGCTCTATTCGAGTTCCCTACTTAGGCGAACCCTGTTGTGTTCCTTTGCACCCCTTCGGCAGTCAGACGTTGCGGAGCGTCCGACACTAGGCCTAGTGCTCGTATGCTTGTGTAACTTGTACTAGGTTCCATAAGTGGTGATCCCTGCGGCGTTCCCATATACGTATTCCTCCACGACCAGCTCCCTGCGGTGAGCCCGTGTCTTTCCCTTGGCAGAGTCTGCTCTGCCGTCACTGTCCCCCTTCTCAGGCTGGATGCACACCAGTGTAACGTCAATGTAATGTCGAATGTGAGCGACTGATAGGGAACATCTTGGTTACTATTGTAACCCTCGTTCCCTGAAGGAGAGAACGGGAGACGGTACGTCCCGTCGCCACTGTTGCTGACCATCGCTGTACAGCCGTCACAATCTCGGCTCCTCAGCGAAAAACAATGTGTACATGCGTCCGCTTTCTGTTTATACCCGCGCTGCAGGGTGGGGTGCGTGACTCGTTTTATGTCGTTCTGTTGACATTCGAAGATGATAGGGCTCCCTGACATGATTCCAATTACGTCGTCATATCGCCATAACGTCTCCCGTTCCCTACTCCAGGGTTACATTCCCTAGGGTTACTATGAGGGTTACATTAGTAACAGAGACGTTTCCAAGTCACCACTTTAGTTGAGGGCGATTGGCCAATTTTGGGGTCTGTCCATTGACCTGCAGGCCACTATGAAAAAGACATGAATAACTTGATAACTCAGATCATAATTAATGAAAAAACATTATTTCTCACATTAATAGATATACCGTTCTAGCAAGTATGCATGAATGAGGTAATGTGGATTTTTGTATATTCCTTTAATAATTGAAGTAGTTTTACATTCATGAATAAATGCATTTGTCATGCATGAATTCCTGATGATTCATGTACCATAACCGTAGCTTTATCCCAAAATGGATAATAAAGACCTTTTTTTGTGAACAAAGAAAACATCATGATTCATGATGATGTACTCATCTTACTTAATGTTTTAATCAAGGTGTTGTTCATCCATGAAGTAATGAATGAAAAACTTTGAACTTGTGTTAGTTCCTGATGATTCATGAGATAGTAATGCATGAAGTAATACATAATTCATGTGTGGATTAAAGTTTCAACACATGTGAAGTGTTACCTGTATTTTTGAAAGAGACATAAAAAAATGCACTTTATTTTACGGAACATATCACTGAGTAATAGTATATAATGTTAAAGTTATTAGGAATTATGTACATGTATTTAAGTTGTGTACTAGTGCGCTAATTCAAACTGGGGTACACATTGATATGGTATGTAGATGCACATGAATTACACTTAAGTACAATACTGATACTTATTGCAGAACTTGGTGGGGAAGTTCAATTCCACAGAAGTTCAATTCCATTTATCACAACCTTAACCTCACTCAATAATCTCATGTTTCTTTTGAGGTCATTCTCTCTGAGGGCGGAGGCAGGGGGGTCATGCCTTTAGTATAAAAGCAACAGAAAACTTGTTCTCCATTTCACTTACTAAAACAAAGGTAAGTCCATTTCACTTAACATTTTTATAATCATTTTCAGATATCCTTCCATTTCCATTTTTGTATTTTCCGAGACATGTTTTATACCAAACAAAACTGTTCTTCTTTCATTACATTGTAGGAGAACTCATTACACATATTTTTTGTGTAAACCTACTAAGGATGGCTGATATCAAAAGCAAGTATTAGCTTATTTTATCAAACAGAAAACAATACCTTCCATCAATGTGATCTTTTCAGCCTTTAGAAATGTACAATGTTTTTTCACCAGTGGCTGTGTCCCAGTGGAGCCCAACGTTTGTACAAGACCTTCTCCCTGCTGCCGAAAAGACAGCGCTTCTCTACCATCTCTCTTACCTGTGCCTGGCCAACTTCCCCAGCCTGGAGAGAATCATCAGGAGTCGGGCTGTGGAAACTCAGCTTCTGTTTGGATCCTCTGATGCAACTATGTTGAAAGTACTGTTTCAGACTTTCTCTTGACTTCAGTATTTTCATCTCTGTGAATTTTGTGTCAATTCACCAAACATAAGGGATTTGTAGTAAATAGAATGTCATTTAGTCTGTCTGTTAGCTAGAGATTAATTGCAGCTAAGTTGTCGTAATATCATAATATGAAATTTTTTTATTTTTTTAACTGACATTTTTTATATAATCTTTTATAACCTAAGAGTTTGTACACATCAACTTGGTTTGATATGCTTCTTATAAAGTTTAATTGCATATCTAACATTTTTATAACTTTCAACTTTGAACTTAACAGTTAATGCGACAGCATTATGAACAGCATTTCAGAAAGATTTACAGGACAAATACAGGCAATAAGAGTTCTGAATGTTTTTTTTTTAAGTCTAAGAAACTTGATCTTATGTCTCTTCCTTCTCACAGTGTATTTTGACCAGTGAGAACCTGGTTCAGTCGCTGTTTCCCATGTTGGCGACAGCTGTGGAGAAAAATAAGGCGGTTTTGGCAGTCAAATTCCTAGGCAAAGCACAAGTCTGGATCAAAGACATTATCACTAATGTGGACAGGATAGTGGAAAAGTAAGAACATTTGCCTTTATGAAAACACATTTCAAAATACCTTGAGCAGTTGAATTATTCGTAAAAATCAAATAATTTTAATGTTCTTAAAATTATTCGCTAAAATCAGGCAGAAGTATGAACACGTTTTAAGCTAAACTTTTAGGCTAGTTACACCAGCCCATTGTTATAAAATGCTAATTTCACTGCAACATTTCTTCAACATTGTATAGGTATAATTTACACAACAAAGATGTAGCATCGTCCACTAGTGATGTTGTCAAGGGAAAAAAAGATGCAGATAAAAAGATTACTGAACAAGACAATAAGTTGAAGCAGACTGAAAAAACCCTGAATGATCTGAAATCTGAACTCCAAAAAAACACAGAAGAGCTCGATGAAACTGAGAAAAAGATAAACAGCAAAATCCAAGAGATTCAAGTATTTGCCAGATCCATAACCAAAACAAGTAGAGGCCTTGACATCTTCGCTGCAATCGTTCCATTCGTTGGGCTCATTGTTAAAAGCATTTATAATGCTGTGCGTGATCCTCAAAATGTTGCACTTATGGAGGCTCTTGAAGCTGAACTGAATCGCCTTATCGCTGAAAAGACTGCTCTGAAACAGAAGCAGTGGCAGGTCCAACTAAAGATCATTGATGGACAGATGAAGTTTGCCAAAGCCAGTTTTGAACGGAGTGAGTCTGTTTTCTTTCATGTTTATAATATACAAATATGACGTCATGCTTAAGACTGTGCCAAGATTCAAGTCTGGTTTAAGACAGGGAGCAAACATGTGGCTTGTTGAAACATTTATTTCCCCTCTGCAGATTCCATACCCGACCCCATCCATCTGAAGGATGTTCAGAGTAGCTTGTCAAAGATTCAGGCAGTTATGATTCAGCTCAAAAACTTCTGGGAGAGTGTTGCTCAAATGCTGGACTACCTGGAACAAAAGACCTTTGTTGGAGAAGATCTTATTGAAGACCTTGCTGAGCTAAAAGATGAATTTCTAGAATCAATCAAAACAGCTAAAGAGGTAAAATTAATGTTTACATGATTTAAAACATTTTCAGTAAGACATTCTAAAATATTTTATTTATTTTGTTTAATTAATTTATTATTTCTCTTTATTTGTACCCGAAGGGAAAGCTTGAGGGTTCCCTCATGTTATCCAGGCATTACTAAGGATTCATCTAATAGTCTAATCTGACTTGTAAATGTTTTAATTCCACAGGCTTGGAGCAGTTTTAGTGCAGGCTGTAAAAAAGCATCTGTCATCTTTAAGCTCCAAACCAAAGATGCCTACAGGTTTCTGGAGGTGAGTCCTTCCTCTCTCTCCAAGGAGGAGTGGGAAAAGGAGTACGAAAGTGTAAAGAAACGACTGGAGAAAATAGACCCAACACAAAGTGTGACATCCTCTGTTACACCTGCCATTTCTAAATGATCTACAGAGCGTGACACACATAAGTGCACCATCCTATTTGTTTTCTGTCTTATGATGCTGGTAACCTGGGATGATGATGTTTAGCCTTTTTAAATACTGTACCTTCTACTTAACGCCTAAAACACTCTTTATATATACTCCTCTCCATATGTGTCATCTCTTTATGAGCTCTTGCAAAAAGACTCTAGTTGAATGGATAAAGAAAGAGATACAAATGGATCAATAAAGTTTGATAACATCATTATTGACTTTTTGTTTTAAATAATCTTACATGCTTTAATTAATTGTATGTGTGAAGTCATAGATTTCAGTCTCAGTTTACTTTTGATGTCACTAGATACACAAAAATTGTCACATTACAAAATATATTCTTGATTCATTCTAATAATGAATAAGCTCAGTTATGAAGATGATTTAACAGTTTACCAGAGCAATATGGATGTGTCAGGTGTGGGGGTGGTGAAAGAAGCGAGGACTGCAGAGGGTGCAGAGTTGATGGGCTTTTTATTAATAAAACAAAATACAACGAAAACAAGACTGTCTTGACCTAGACTAGACTAGACTCAGTGGCGGTTCTACATTGAATTACACCCTGGGCGATGAATAAAACAAATAAAATAAAAAAATAAATAAAACACACACACACACAAAATTATCCACAAACAGTCATATTTTATTATAACAACATAAGTTAAAGAGAAAATGATATTTCTCAATTGCACAAATCCTTCATTACATCCAACATTGCCAAAAGACAATGGACACAATTCTGCACAAACTATGACTGTTTAAGTTATCAGAACTTAAATATACACTATATACATAAATGTGCCAAAAATATATACAATCAGATATATAAAAAATTTAACAAGAGCAGAGAGTAACAATAATATACAACAATAATAATATAAAACATTAAGAATAATATACAAATAACATATAGAAAAAATACAGCACAAATACTTTATAACACAAATGTGAAAACACACTAAAGAGAATATAATTATTACACTAATGCACTAAGAACAGAACATTGGCTGTCTTGACCTCAACTTAACTTGACCTCCCCCTTTCACACAGCGCTTTTGAACCCGGCAAATTGCCGGCAAATTGCCAGAACGGCTTCTGTGTGAACGCAAACTCGACCTGGGATTTATCCGGGATCAATGCCGGGTTGGGGACCTAGTAACATTGCCGTGTTCAGTCCCGGAACGTGCGCTGTGTGAACAAAAGCCGTAATAATGCCCTGTCTTAGTGATGACGCTGAAGCCGGGATCGTTCGCCAGCTGTGAAATGGTACGTAAAGCGCAAGTTTATGGTCGAATCAGAGAAAACATGCAGAAGCGTGGTTTCACGAGAGAGAGATCGCAGCTCATAAGCAAACTTAAGACGCTGCTGAGATTACAAGTCACATCGATGTCACGTGTCTTTACGGGATTTTTACGGGTTGTGTGTGAACGCACTCTCTGATTCCGGAAAATCACTGGCAGTGTGAATGAACCAGAAATCAAACGAACCCGGGTCAAATCCCGGGTCACTTTATCCGTGTATTTTCCGGAATCTCTGTGTGAAAGGGGCTATACAGAGGTACAAATTGAATTTGTCATTAAAATGTCATTGTACCACTGTAGTTGAGGTCAAGAAAAGTATACATGACTTGAAACTACCTACAGATTTGAAAATTTCATTGGCTAATTGCAGGGTCTAATGTTAACCCAACTGATGGAAATAAATAATAACTGAACTTGTAACAGTTTTGTTGCAAAGCACAATATTATGGTAAAATTAGATCTCGTGTTTGTTGACCTAAAACCTAATTATTGTTGTATAAGCATAACAAGCATCATAGCAAAAAGACTAAGAAACGTAAGAGACGAGTTACCCACAATTAACATTAGCCCTTCATTCATGACAACATGGATACCGTAATCATACCACAGAGAGAACATAGTTGCATACCTTTATCTTTTACTCGTTTCTCCTCTTCTTCTTTTCTTTTTTTTTCTAAATTGTGCACCTGATGGCTTTGACCTTTTCCTGTCCATCTCTGTTTATTTGGCTCTCGACAATCAACAGATTTCCCATCCCCCGCCCCCAACACTGTCACTCACGTAATGAGTCACGGCCAGAAGTCAAGACTACACACACGGCACCTTCTCCACAAGCAGGGGCGCCAATTTGCCAATTCCCCAGATAATAGAAAACCGCATCGCAGCGCAGAGGATTTTTTTTTTTGTTAACTGCTCGTGCCGCCCCCCATATGACATGAAAAAATGCCGCCCCGGACGACTGCCCGGTTCGCCCGTGCCTAAAACCGCTACTGACTAGACTTGACGGAAACACACAGCAGAGAAACACACAGTGTACATACGACAACGAACCAGCACAGGACTGCAAACACAAGGAGAAAAAATAGGGAGAGCAAACAAAGGAGGGTTGCGAGGGAGGACAGGTGGGGCAAATGAATCAATAATCAGGTAACAAGATGGGCAGGACTAGACACTGACAGGAGAGCACATGGCACAAGGAAACATACATGACAAGCCATGTGCTCACACCAAACATGACTTGAACACAAGCACATGGCCAGTAAAACAAATCACAAGCCATGTGCTAACACAAAACGAGACATGAATACGCAGCCAATGAGAACACTCATAAGCCACCTGTTCACACAAAACATGACAACATGGCACAAGACAAAACATGACATGAAAGCACATGAAACAAGGCAAACAGACAAGACAAAACAGGAGTGTCAGGGCTCTGTCACAAAACCAAGAAATAGACTAGACAGAAGTTACAGAACCCTGACAAGATGACTATAGCAAAACATTTATTCACTGGTATAGTGTCATACTGAACACATGTTCCCTTTCGGTGTCACTCCGAGTTACGTCGGATGATGACGAATGGGGTTTCGCTTAGAAAGCCTATCAACTTTGAGTAATACAAAACGAGCAATGGCAAAGAAATGCCATTGGTCTGCGGAATTTACATGGCGCAACTCCGCCCCACCTCGTGGGTATAAAAGGAGGACGCCGGCAACATGCAGATATGTTTTCGCTTCAGAGCCAAGTTAATTCTTCACTCCACAGCCATCTCTGAACTTTCAGATTTACGAGACGAGCGAGACTCTCCGGTGTTGGTGTGACTGCAATCTCCCAGCGAATGCACACTTCCGGCTTATCTCTGCAGTGGTTTGCCAGTGAGTGTGTTTCTCCCTGGGCGCTTCAACACTTGAGTTTTTCCTCACAAAAAGAGCTTGCACGCGGCACGTCTTTTTAAAGATGCCTCGCCCGTGCACTTCTGGTTGCGGTAGACTCGTGTCTGACTCTGATGGGCATGAGGGCTGTGTTTGGGCATTGATCACGCTAGAGCAGCGCTCGTGGATGACTCATGTTCTCTCTGCGGGAACATGACCATCGCAACACTACGGTCGAGACTCAGTGATCTCGCAAGAGTGAGAGTCCCCTCATCCACACCCCGATCTAATGTCTCCACGAGAGGCACTACTTCGGCTGGTGGCCAGGCTGACCTGAGGATGACGGTTTGGAACAAGGCGCTGACTATCCGTCCGTGCCCCACGCCCCCTTTCCAGTGTTGCAACCCGTGAGTGTTCAGGGGATTTCCGCGGGACCATCTTCGGATACCCCGCAGGTTTCCTTTGGCGCTCCAGAGGAAGACGCCATGTCTAAGATGGCCAACCCCAATACCTTTCTTCCCGGACGTGCATGATGAGATCTCGAAGTCCTGGAAGACCCCCATTTCTTCCCATGACCGCTCGTTGATGTCATCCGCCTTTCTCCCCCTCGATGGGGCACCTGCCCGTGGGTACACTGGTGTCCCCCCGGTTGAACGCTCTGTTGCGATGCAACTGTGTCCTCAGAGTGCTTCTTCTCGTGGCGAGGCTAAGCACCCATCCAAAGCCTGTAGATTTTCATCTATGTTAGTGGCGAAGTCTTACAGAGTGGCGGGACAGGCGGCTGCTTCTCTGCATGCCATGGCCACTCTGCAGGTCTACCAGGCCCAGATGCTCAGGGACATGCCCGAGGGTAGGACAGACCCAGGGCTCTTTGATGAGCTGCGCGCTGCCACCGAACTCGCTCTCCGGGCGACGAAGGTGACCGCACGCTCCCTGGGTTTGGTGATGTCCACAGCCGTGGTCCAGGAGAGACATCTATAGCTGAACCTGGCTGACATGCAGGATGCCGAGCGGTCCCGGCTGCTCGACACCCCCATGTCCCAGGCCAGCCTTTTCGGCGGTGTAGTCGAGGATTTTGCCCAAAAGTTGTCGACTGCTCAGAAAAAGAATGAGGCTATCAAACATATTCTGCCCCGTCGACCCGCTGCTTCCTCCACCCAGCCGACCGGGCAGATTCCTCAATCTGCTCGGCACCGAGGGCGCCCTCCTGCGGCTACCGCCCAGCCCAAGCAGCAGCCTTCACCCGGGCCCGGTCATGGAGGAAGCCGCAAAAGGCGCCCCAGCCCTCTCCAGCCCCACCCCCCGCTAAATGCCGGGCCAAGCGGCGCTCCTGAGACGGGCTGCTCAGGGATGATTGTCACTTCGAGGAGTGGTAGCAGGACCACTCCTTCCTCCGGTGGAGGGCCGGGGGAGAATCTTTTGTTCTCCACTCCCCGCTGCTCACCCTCGGGTGGGCAGCACCCTAATGTGGTTAAAGAAAGAAGTGACATCCTCATCCCTGAGCACACAGAGTTCTCGGACGACACAGTGCACCACCTCCAAGCCGTGAACCCTTTCGTCCTCCTCTGTCTTAGAGTCGGATGACAGTGCGTGCCGTCCCCGGACTCATCCCCCTCTGTTGCCAGAACCCTGGCAGAGCAGGCCCCCGCCGGAACGTTCTTCCTTCCCTGGCCTCCTCTGTCAGGACGTGGTTAATGACCGTGCCCCCACACCGGGCCGCTATGCCGTCCACGTCCGGACCGGTCATTCCACCTCGCTGCACCACCGTTGGGACGTCTGTGGTTCACATGACCCCGCTGGCAAAATTTTTTGGAGCCTGGCTAGAGCTTCCCAACCTGTCCCGCTGGGTCGCACGAACGATCAGGCTCGGCTACGCGATTCAGTTCGCGTGGTCTCCTCCCGTCCTCAGGGGAGTCCACTCCACTATGGTTGGTGGCAATGCCCCTATCATGAGAGCGGAGGTTGCCACTCTACTGGCGAAGGGTGCGATCAAGACTGTCCCTCCAGCCGAAATGAGGTCCGGGTTCTACAGCCCCTACTTCATTGTCCCGAAGAAATCCGGTGGGTTACGGCCAAGCCTGGACCTGCACGTTCTGAACCGCTCCCTTCACAGGCTGCCGTTCAAGATGCTCACGGCCAAACGCATTTTCGAGTGTGTGTGGCCCCAGGATTGGTTTGCAGCGATAGACCTGAAGGACGCCTAATTTCATGTCTCCATTCTCCCTCGACACAGACCGTTCCTACGGTTTGCTTTCGAGGGGCAGGCATATCAGTACACGGTTCTCCCTTTCGGGCTAGCCCTGTCTCCTCGTGTCTTCACGAAGGTCGTCGAGGCAGCCCTTGTTCCCCTACGGGAACACGGGGTTCGCATCCTGAACTATCTCGACGACTGGCTGATCCTAGCTCACTCTCAAGACCAGGTTTGCGAACACAGGGACCTAGTGGGACCTAGGACCTTCGGGTTAACTGGAAGAAGAGCAAACTTTGCCCCGTGCAGAGGATTTTATTTTTTGGGGTATGGACATCGACTCGGTCGCCATGTCCGTGCAGCTTACGAGCGAGCGCGCGCAGTCACTGCTGACTTGCCTGAGACAATTCGAGGGCAAGAGTGCGGTTCCACTGAAACTATTTCAGAGGCTCCTGGGGCATATAGCAACTGCAGCCGCAGCAACGCCGCTTGGATTGCTTCATATAAGACCACTTCAGCTCTGGCTTCGTGACTGAGTCCCGAGGTGGGCATGGCAACACGGCACCCTCCGAGTACCAGTTACTCCGACCTGCCGTCAGAACTTCACACCGTGGTCGAACCTCAGTTTTCTACGAGCCGGAGTGCCCTGGAACGAGCTTCCCGGCATGTTGTTGTCTCAACAGATGCCTCCACGAAGGGCTTGGGCGCCATGTGCAATAGACATGCTGCCGCGGGTTTCTGGACAGGACCCCAGCGCCTATGGCATGTCAATTGTCTCGAGTTGCTGGCAGTACGTCTTGCTCTGCACCGCTTCCGGGCGTTGCTCAGGGGTCAACACGTACTAGTCCGATCAGACATTACCGCCACGGTAGCGTACCGTCAAGGTGGTCTACGCTCTCGCCGTATGTCGCAACTTGCCCGCAACCTCCTCATATGGAGTCAGAAGCATCTGAGGTCGCTTCGAGCCATTTTTATCCCCGGAGCCCTGAACTGTGTAGCCGATGAGCTCTCACGGCTTCAGCCCCTCCCGGGAGAGTGGCGACTTAATCCCCAGTCAGTTCAGCTGATTTGGGACCAGTTCGGGGACGCACAGATAGATCTGTTTGCCTCTCACGACTCGACCCATTGCGGCCCTCGTATTATTCCCTGACCTAGGGCACGCTCGGCACGGATGCACTGGTGCACAGCTGTCCGCGGGGCCGCAAATATGTGTTTCCGCCAGTGAACCTTCTTGCGCAGACCCTCGTCCCGATATTTGAAAACTCCACGTGTGACTCCTGGACGGGACGAGGCAGGTTTGAGTACCCTACCACCAGCGGTGGTGGCTAACATCATTTCCGCTAGAGCATCGTCCACGAGACATGTCTAAGCGTTGAAGTGGAACCTCTTCGTCAACTGGTGCTCTTCTCACCGAGAAGACCCCCAGAGATGTTCGATCAGTGTTGTACTTTCCTTCCTTCAAGATGGGTTGGAGCGAAGGCTCTCTCCCTCCACTCTCAAAGTATACGTTGCCGCACACCATGATACAGTGGAAGGTAAGTCCGTAGGAAAGCACGACCTGATCGTCAGGTTCCTTAGAGGAGCGAGGAGACTGAATCCTCCTCGCCCTCCTCTCGTTCCCTCTTGGGACCTCTCAGTGGTTCTAACTGCCCTGCAGAGTGCTCCCTTTGAGCCTTTGCAATCAGTGGAGCTTAAGTTCCTGTCAATGAAGACAGCGCTCCTGGCTGCATTGGCCTCCATCAAGAGGGTAGGGGACCTGCACGCATTCTCCGTTGACAAAGCCTGCCTGGAATTTGGGCCGCCTTCCTCTCACGTGATCCTGAGACCCCGGCCTGGATATGTGCCCAAGGTTCCCACCACTCCCTTCTGGGACCAGGTGATGAACCTGCAAGCGCTGCCCTTGGAGGAGGTAGACCCAGAACTTGGCACTGCTCTGTCCAGTACGCGCTCTCGGCGCCTATGTAGACATAATGCAGTGTTTCAGGACCTCTGACCAGCTCTTTGTCTGTTGTGGTGGGAAGCTGAAGGGAAAGGCTGTCTCCAAGCAAAGGTTGTCTCACTGGATAGTGGACACCATTGCTTTGGCATACCAGCAGCAAGGTCGACCGTGCCCCCTTGGTGTGACTGCCCACTCCACCCGGAGTGTGGCGTCCTCTTGGGCTCTAGCGCATGGCGCTTCGCTAACAGACATCTGCAGAGCTGCAAGCTGGGCGACACCTAACACATTCGCCAGATTCTACAATCTCCGAGTGGAGCCGGTGTCCTCTCATGTACTCGCTTCAAGCAGCCAGTACTTGGACCCGCTCAGGTGTCTATGCTTGCTTGCCATTCCACTCCACGGACTCCACGGATACGTGCGATATTTCCTCAGGTGAGCTTCCCCACAAGCCCTGAGTTCCCCTGACGTCGACGCCAGTGTCTATTGCCTGCGCGTTGGCTAGGTGCCTCCCGTGTGCATGGTCCCCCCTCTGGGCGACCCCCACATGTGTATTTCCACTGTCTCTCTTCCACTGTCTCTCTGAGCATGTGTCTTTCCTTTGGCAAGCCACCTTGCCACCCCTGGGGTTGAAATATTCCACCTGCGGCTGGACACCCCAGTGTTCTCCATATGCATCCCTCTGGGTCATATGTGTATTCTCTAAGATGCCCCCCCCCCCATCTGGGTTGGCTATATTTGCATATTTCTCTGAGATATGGGATATGCTCCCCAGTGTACCTTGGCATTCCTGTGCTAAATAGGAGTCCTTCGTCCGTGCTAGTCTCAGGATAGGGATCTCAGATTTACACAGGGCACTGGAAGACAGCTGTGAAGCTGGTGTGATTAGACTGGTAACCCCATTCGTCGTTATCCGATGTAACTCGGAGTGACAACGAAAGGGAACGTCTCTGTTACGTATGTAACCCTCGTTCCCTGAGTAGGGAACGGAGACGTTACGTCGTCCTGCCACTTCCGCTGTACTGCGGGGATCGCCTGAGCTCAGTCTTGGCTCCTCAGCGAAGAAACATATATGCATGTTGCCGGCATCCTCCTTTTATACCCACAAGGTGGGGCGGAGTTGCGCCATGCAAATTCCGCAGACCCATGGCATTTCTTTGCCTTTGGCTCATTTATTAATACTCGAAGTTGATAGGCTTCCTAAGCTAAACCCCATTCGTCGTCATCCGACGTAACGTTTCCGTTCCCTACTCAGGGAACGAGGGTTACATACGTAACCGAGACATTCTGTGTAACCTTGCTGGTATTAAAATAATTCTCAGTCATTGGATATTAAGATAGAAAAGCTGTGTAATCCTTTCATGGTAACACTTTATTTAACAGTGTTGTAATACACAATGTAATAACCTGCAACTAAATGTACTTAAAATGTAACAACCTATTAAAAAGTAATGAATTACTAGCTATTAATTACAACTTCAACCGTGTATTTAGTGTACTGTTCTAATTATGCTCTTTTAAAAGCATTACTAATTACTTTCTAAATCACATATCAACCTCGACCAGTTGAACAATACAAAGATGGAAATGGTTTTTATCAAATAAATAATGTACAATTGCATAAATTATTCTTGTACTGACCATGTACTAGGGTTTTAATGTAACCTCCTCCCTTTATTTCAACATTAGATGTTTTATGTAGAATTGTTCTATAGTCTCTACAGCACTGATTCTCGAATGCAGGCTCCCTCTAGTGGTACGGTCGTTAACATCATAGTTCAACGAGTCTGTGTTTCCCGGAAACATCGTTCCAATGAACATTCGCAAACAGCATCACAGAGTTGTGTGTTTGGAGCGACAGATCTTGACCTGCGGTTAGAAGCAGAGTTTCTCGTTTGCATGACATGTGGACTCAATAAATCCCTATCTTGAGCAAAATAAGCAAACAGACATTCAGTACAATCTGTATCTTTTATTTAGAATACATACAAATGCCATTCACGTCTTTTAACTTCAATTTAAAGCGTCGTTATCAAAGAGTGCGCACGAGCGAACGTGCTCTAGTGCGTAAGAACAAGCTTATGATTGAATGTGGAAATAAATAAAGCAAAATAACTAAAAAAAAATGAGAAATAGTCCTCAGATGCCATGTCCGTAATTTATAGCAAAACGTCTAGCATTAATTCAATCTCAAACAGATTAATTAAAAAGTATTACTAATTGTGACTCGAACGAACTACATCAAATCGTGATTTATTTGGAGTGGGAGAGAGGAAGAGCCGCAGTGTGTGTATCTTAGCAATGAATGCAAGAAACCACTTTTAGGTACAGTACATTTTAATTAAATCATTATTTAAGTTTTTTATTTACCTGTACGTAAGCAGCACAATGCAGTGTTAATGTTGAAACTGTGTATTTACAATGTTTAAAGTGGCTGACATTAATAAATAATATTTAGTTATATTTCAGAATAGTTAGGCCTACCACGCTACTGTATTTTAATATTGGTCATTATGGTGGTACTTGGAGAGCCAAACATTTTCTGAAGTGGTACTTGGTGTAAAACGTTTGAGAACCACTTTACAGTATTTAATCAGGGGCGTAGCCATCATTTCAAAAGTGAGGGCGACAGAATGTCAAGTGTAATACCATTTTTTTTTTCAGACTTTTGTTGACAGGTTAATTGGCTTAATATGCTATTTATTTTTAAAGCAAAAAAAAACAGAAAGAAAGAAATGCAGATGTTCAGTACTTTATATTTGACACGCAGGGTTTTTCCTGGCTTAAAACGAGGCGGAGGTGGTAAAATCCTGATCATGTATTTTAATTAGATAATAACATTTTTATTTTTCGTAGACCATCATTTAGCCTACTGTGTTTCCCACAGTATTTTTGTAGGTGGATCTCGGTACTTCTAGGGGGGTCCGGGGGCATGCCCCCCCGTAAGAAAATTGTGTACATTTTAAAGATAAATTCATTAATCTGGTGCACTTTGAGTCCCCCGAATCCACTGTTAAAAATAAATAATCCACCCATCAACCGCCCAAACATATGATATTCTCTGATTTAGATATCTGATCCTCGCATTACAATTATTCAAATTATAAGTGTTACTGTTAAGGATGATAAGGTTAAATATCAAACTGAAGTAGGCTGATTTAAAAATAACATTTACTTAAAATAAAAGTTCTTCTTTTGGCAAAATAACATTTCCTTAATAGCCTAAAGTCTGTCTTACTAAACTAAAACTTTCCAATTGAATACCTTCAAACGTCAAGCTTTTAAAAATACTTCAAACTTTCTAGTTAGGCTTTTTCAAGAGAACTTAAAGTTTGTCTACAAACTTTTTTATCTAATTGTAAAGTGTTACCGAATTATGGTAAACATCATAGTCTACACATGTTATTGCCTGATTCAAGCAGATCGTGGCTGTTAATGCATGAACATACAAATTCAGCATTAACAATCACCATGTTTATTCTAATTTGAAGGGCTTTGATAACATATCTGTGAAAATAAAAGACATTACGAATAAAAAAAGATTGAAAATAGTGCACGTTTGTGCGGGTATAGTGAATATTATAGCGTTGGAATATTTTCAATTTACAACAAAACTTGTTAATTATTCAACAAGAGAAATAGGCAGAGTTATTCATCATTGTGCAACACAATTCGGATACCACATGACAACTTACTTACAGTGCTTGACTTTTTCGTGAAAAAGGAGTGAAGAGTTTTTTTGCCGTTTTGAACTCTATGAAACTGCCGGATTCGGCGCGGGTGCGAGCATGGGCGTGTCGTAAGCTAATGCACGAGTGACTGATTACCATGGAAGCGTGAAAGTCACGTATGTAGATAGACTATCCTTGACTCTTTGGATTTTAAATCTTGTTGTAGGGCAGGCTGTACACACCCGCGGAAACCTCAGCTTGTCATAGACACATTTGCCCTATGAAAAAGTGCGGGGGACGAAATTACATTTTATAAAAAGTGGGGGGGACACGTCCCCCCCGTCCCCCGCGTAATCTACGCCCATGTATTTAATGCAATGACATCAGAAGTAACTATTTAAAATACATGAAAATTATGATTAATCCCTTACTTTACTGTGACGATGAATGGGGTTTCGCTTAGAAAGCCTAAAAACGAGCTTTCTAAGCTTAAAAAATTAGACAATGGTAAAGAAATGCCATGGGTCTGTGGAACTTGCATAGCGTATCTCCGCCCCACCTCGTGGGTATTAAAGGAGGACACGGGCAACATGTAGATATGTTTTTTCGCTGAGGAGCCGAGACTGAACTCAGGTGATCCCGTGGTACAGTGGAAGTGGCAGGGAGACAAAAACGTCTCCGTTCCCTACTCAGGGAACGAGGGTTACATACGTAAACGAGACGTTCCCTTTCGTAGTCACTACGAGTTACGTCGTGACAAGGAATGGGGTTACCAGTCTAATCACGCCACCTCGTCGGCTGCCTTCCAGTGCCCTGCGTAAGTCTGAGCTCCCTGTCGTGAGACTAGCACAGACGAAGGACTCCTACTTAACACAGGAATACCAAGGTACACTGGGAAGCATATCTCAGTGGAAATATGCAATTAATGCCTGCCTGAAGGAGGGGGGACTTACAGAATACACATATGACCTGCGAGCGGGTTGCATATGGGGAAACACTGGGGTGTCCAGCCCACAGGGTGTAATATTCAGGGTGGAAGCTCACCTGAGGAAATCTGGTGAATGTGTTGGGTGTCGCCCAGCCTGCAGCTCTGCAGATGTCTGTTAGCGAGGCACCATGTGCTAGAGCCCAAGAGGAAGCCACACGGGTGGAGTGGGTCTTCACACCAAGTACATGGTCGACCTTGCTGCTGGTATGCCAAAGCAATGAATCCACTATCAAGTGAGACAGCCTCTGCTTGGAGAGAGCCTTTCCCTTCAGCTTCCCACCATAACAGACAAAGAGCTGGTCTGAGGTCCTGTCTATGTAGGCACGGAGGGCGCGTACTGGACAGAGCAGTGCCAAGGCTGGGTCTGCTTCCTCCAGGGGCAGCGCTTGCAGGTTCACCACCTGATCTCGTGTAATTACATTACATTAATTATTTTCTCACTTCGACACAACAACCGCCAAAACTTACAGGCCAATTTGCACATGCTTACATTACTGTTTTCAAAACTGTTAAACTTATGTTTAAAACAATAACATAATACAAAACTGAATAAGACAGCTACAATTTGCTACAATTCTACAGTAATATTTTAATGAAATATATTTTAAAATCTTAAAATTAAATGCTATAAAAACAATTGGACAATTAGACCAACCACAGCTGATTCTCATTGTAGATGAACATCTACACAGGTGTTACTTTTTCAATTTCATTACAAAAGGAGACAACTGCTGAATAGTTTTGCATTGTGATGTAAACATGGACCCAGCCAGAAATAGAGAAGTGGCCCGAAGAGGAAGAAGAGTGGCTGGGAAGGGGGCTAGGAATACACATGCGTGGTGGAAGAAAAATAAGAGGAAGACCAAGAGCTGTAGTCTCAGATGAGATCAGAGCTACTGTAATTGATCATGTAGTAAATCATGGTCTCTCAATGAGAGAGGCTGGTCAGAGAGTGCAGCCAAATCCGCAACGCTCAACAGTGGCATCTATTGTTAGTGTTATCCGGCAAACCAACAGGTAACTTGTATTCTGCAAGGGCATTTGACTGAGTTGCACATTACATAAGTAAATAGACTTGTGTGTAATTGCTTTTGCATTTCTGCTTAGGACTCAACAGTTACCTCACACAGGTGGGAGAGGAAGGATGCTAACTGATGTGCAGGAAACAATGGCATAAAACTCACTGAGATTCGAGACAGAGTCTTGGGAGACAACATTACTTTAGCAAATATTCACAGTGTAAGCATAACAACTATTTCTAGAGTCCTGAAAAAACATAAGGTAAGGATGAAACAGTTGTACACTGTGCCTTTTGAGAGGAACTTTGAACATGTCAAGCAACTCAGGAACCAATATGTCCAGGTAATATCACAATAAAATACAGAACTGCTTTTGAACAAAACCAAACACACACAAAGACAACTTTTAGGTAATGTTAACTACTGTAACAGCTTATGTTGCCTTGTGGATTTATTTTAGAGAGTCATGGAGATTGAAGGCAGGCAAACACCCCACATTTTCATCTTTGTGGATGAGGCGGGTTTCAACTTGGCCAAAACATGGCGACGAGGAAGGAATGTGATTGGGAAGAGAGCCACAGTGGATGTCCCGCGCCAGAGGGGTGCCAACATCACAATGTGCGCAGCAATATCCACTGATGGACTGCTGTTACACAAACCACTAATTGGGCCATACAACACTGAACGTCTCCTTGGGTTCCTGCATGATCTCTATGGAAGGGTTGTGCTAGGTGAGGAAAGGGATGGAGAGAGAAGAAATCAGCCAACATTTATAATTGTATAGGACAGTGTGGCATTTCACCACTCCCGTGCAGTCACCGAGTGGTTTGCAGCCCATCCCAGAATGGTGTCACTTTTCCTCCCACCTTACTCTCCATTCCTCAACCCCATAGAGCGTTGTGAAATTTTTGGTTTGCGCCAGTAGGGTAGCAACCTCCGCTCTCATGACAGGGGTATTGCCACCGACCATAGTGAAGCGGACTCCCCTAAAGCGGGGAGGAGACCTTGCGAACTGAATCGCATAGCTGAGCCTGATGGTTCGGGCGACCCAGCGGGACAGGTTGGGAAGCTCTAGCCAGGCTCCCAAGAACTGTGCCAGCAGGGTCATGCAAACCACAGACGTCCCCACGGTGGTGCAGCAAAGCGGAATGACCAGCCCGGACGTGGGTGGCATAGCGGCCCGGTGTGGGGGCACGGTCATTAGCCGCGTCCTGACAGACGAGACCAGGGAAGGACCAGCATTCCACTGGGGCCTGCTCTTGCTGGGGGTCTGGCGAGAGTGGTGCGGCCCGTAGGTGGCACACACTGTCATCCGAGAACTCTGTGACAGAGGGGGATGAGAGTGGCGAGGCCTGTGGGCGGTGTGCACTGTCATCCGAGAACTCTCTGTGCTCAGAGATGGGTATGTCAGTTCTTTCTTAAACCACATTAGGGTGAGTGGAGAACTAAGAATTCTCCCCCGGCCCTCCACCAGGGGAAGGAGTGGTCCTGCTACCATGTCCTGGGAAGAACTGACTGACATCTCTGACGGGAGGGCGCCCTCAGCGGCGAGAGTTCTGTGCCGACAGCTGGGTGGAGGCAGCAGCGGGCCGTTGGGGTAGAATGTGTTTAATTTCCCCAGTCTGCTTCTGGGCGGATGAGAACTGTTGGGCAAAGTCTTCAACCGCACCGCCAAAGAGGCCGGCCTTGGATATGGGGGTGTCAAGGAGACGGGTCAGCTCGACATCCCGTATATCGGCCAGGTTCAGCCAGAGGTGTCGCTCCTGGACCACATTGGTGGACATCACCTGACCCAGGTGATATATATATATATATATATATATATATATATATATATATATATATATATATATATAAGCCTGTTTGTGATCATTTCAATCTCAAAGTTAATATTGATAGTAATGATGATTTATATGATACGACAATAATAACTTAATGACTGATTTCCTTTAACACGATTGTAGTTTGAGAAAAGCACAGATACACACCGTAACTCATCGTGACTGACAAACACACACTGATCTTTCTGTCAGTATGAGGATTCATTACACACATTTATTCTGACATGTTATTTCAGTGACAGAAGTTCAGCTGTGTTATTAATGTAATGAAGAGACAATAAGAGACTCTATAACATCTCACTGATACTGATTTATCCTGATTTATCATGCAGCTCTAAGCATTATGGGCCGAGGTGTCAAAAGTATTCACATTCATTACACAGGTAGAAGTATAGATACTAGGGTTTAAAAAGACTTCTGTAGAAGTTGAAGTATCAACTCAAGCTTTTTACTCAATGGCATTTTTTTCCTTACATTACTTTTATACTTTAAGTAGTTTTGAAACCAGTACTTTTACACTTTTACTTAAGGACAAAAGCTTAGGCCGCGCCACAGGGGCCTATAGTGCACTACCACCTCCTCAAAACATTTTTTTTCTAAAGGCCATAATGTTATATTAAAATGTTAATGTTGAAAAATTTGGGATGCACTAGGCTACCTGTTTCAGCTGCATATATGCCCATTGAAAATGAACGCATTTTAGTACAATGCAAACACATTAAAGAACCATATATGTGTAACGATTACCAGCTGGAGTGCCCTTGAGAGCCACCAGAGGGCACTCCAGATAGGACTATTATCACTCACAAACTACATTTCCCAATGCTCACTGCCCGGACTCACTATCACTTATCACTGATCACATTCACCTGTACCTCATTCACTGATTGCATTCACCTGTGCCTCATCCTGTTAGTCTGTCTATTTATACCATGTTCATTCATTCACTCACCGCGAAGTCTTGTTTTAGTGTCACACTGCATTTCTGAGCATTCTCCCCGTTTTCTTGTCTCTTGGTCTTTTTGGATTTCTTGCCTGTTTTGGATTACTCTTTTGCCTCTGACCCCTGCCTGCTTTGTGTGTTTGTTTGTACGGACTGCCTGCCTGTGTTTGACCTTGCCTGTTTTGGATTACCCCTTAATAAAACTGCATTTGGATTCTCCACCTTCGTGTCTCGGAGCAGTTTCGTGACAATATGTGTACTATTGAGCATCAACGTGTTTCATGGAGCGGAGGATTTGATGACGAGTTGCCTATAAGTATTGTAATGGTGCAAAAAGTCAAACTTCAGAGACATGTTATCAATAACCTTTATTGGAATGTAAATGTACATAAGCTTAGCTGCAGGAATCTGAGGGCAACGGACAAGAAAATTGGTGTACCCAGGGCAGGCTTATTAACAATTAACCTTGTATGGTTTTAGGGGTGTAACGGTTCAAAAAATTCACGGTTCAGTTTGATTCGATACATTGGTGTCATGTTTTCGATACAGCAAAAATAGGTTTTATAAATGGGGGTAATCTTCGAAGGATGAACAAATCATTTTACTGTTTCTGCCAAACTTCCATTAGTGTTACTACATTAAATCCATGGTGAATGTTGCTGATCTGTGGACTTAAAACCTATAACTAGTTAATTCATGGAACAATGTTTCTCCTGGTTTCCACGTCAGCGCTGTTTGGTCTGTTAATAACGGAGAATTCAAATGCTTTGTTTACTGGATCTCTTAGCGCTGTGTAGTAACAGTGTTGCTTGATCAAGATCGGCTCGCGCTGCACTGACATTGCTCCAAACTGATAAACTGTCCGTGAAGCACAAAATAATGAGTAGCGCATTTTCGTTCTGCTTTCATTATGTTTGCCATTTGATGTTGCGCAACGTTGTGGTGGTCGTGCCAGCACGGATTTTGGTCTGCAGGAAAAATGGTCCAACGAATCGTTCGGTTTGTAATGCGTATCGAACCGAAAGCCTCGTACCGAACGGTTCAATATGAATAAATGTATCGTTACACCCCTATTGTCTATATACAATAAACATTAGTGCTGTCAAAATGAATGATTAATCAAAGTGATTAATCAAAAAATTAAAAATAAAAGTAACTCATAATCCTGATTGATACCTTCCTGGTATGTACTATGCTCAATTATATAGTATAGCTAATGGCAACAATGTCACATTGCAGGTGTGATGGACCGAGTACAAACCAATAGAGTGTCAGATATGTTTATACTTCTCACAGGGTTTCCACGGAGTCATAGGAAGTCATAAAACATCTTAAATTTAATAAGAAGAATTTTAGGCCATAAAAACGTCCGGATTTTCCATACAAGGTCATAAATTACATTTAGTCACGTCTTAAATTGATATGCTCGTTCATTCATAGGTTCTACCATCGTCTTTTCCCAACGAAAATTCTCTGGCGGCGGCATTCATTCGTTTCGCCTGTTGTAGTTCTGTATGAGGAATCTAGGTGGTATCACAGCGTTCCAGAACTACAAGGTTCATGTGGCAGTGCAGCAAACAGACTTGTCGGAAGGACTTTCACAGAAACCCGCGCGAACTCCAAACTCCCAAGCTTCACTGCCAATGTTCTTATGTAGCCTAGGCCTACAGTCTAGGCTCGCAAGAGGTATTGTCTCCTCAGCTCATCTCTCAGCTTATTACTGTATGTCGTTGAGTCACTGCTTAGTTTAACTGAAATCTCCTGGTCTATCATAATGGGAAAGTGTACATTTAACGAGCTATGGCTCGAAGACGGTGCGTTTAGTAGTTGGCTCAAGCCCATCGCAAACAATCGGTATCAGGACTATTGCACACTGTGTAAGAAGGTGTTGGAGCTATCTAGTTTAGGCATAAAAGCCTTACAGTCATATGCAAAGTCAGAAAAGCATAAAGTTGCTGTAAAAGGTCTGCCGCATGTACAGGCGATCAGTCTGTTTTGTTCGGCTCCGTCGCTACCCGGTCCCAGTACAGCGCGGGATTCTGTTTGTCTGGCATCCAGTGCCACACACAGTGGTTTTAGATCAACCTCCACACTGAAAGTGGAGGTCCTGTGGGTGTTGAATACCGTGACCAAACACCAGTCGTACAACAGGAACGAAGATATTGCCGAACTTTTCCGAACAATGTTCCCAGAGTCTGACATAGCCAAGACCTTTACGCGAGGGAAAAATAAGACGTCATACATCACCCGGTTTGGCTTAGCAGAGTATATTAAAAAAGACCTTGTCTCGGTGCCACGGCCCAGGATTTGCTAAAGCACTTTAAAGTAGGTAATTCAAGTTTAATCTTTAAACAAATATGATTTCTAATGCTGCATGTAATATTTGAAATAATTTAATCTGCAAACCTACGACTATGAATAGCCTAAAACATGTATTTGATCCATTCATTCAAACCAATTTGGAGAGTAGGGAAACGGTGATATCATGTCATGGTCTCTACTCTGCACCACTGTAGCCATACTGTTTTGAGAAAATAGAAAAAGAACTAGCCCGATGTAATCTAAATCGTTTAATTTGTTTCATCAACTGCATGGTGTGGGTGTATTTTCAGAAACAGCCCACATGGATATACTTGATAGAAACAGACATGTAGTCCTAGACAAACATGCTAATGCTTGCTTGAACTTGAACTAGAAAAGTGCAAAAGTGTGTGTGTATGTGCATGTTATCAATTAAGTGGTATATTTATTTATCCTCATCTTTTTATTGTTTTCCCTGAAGGAGTGTGTGGAGCAGCTGAATCTCAGCAGGCTGGTCTCCATTTCGATGGATGGGCCCAATGTAAATTTTAAGTTCTTTGAGCATCTCCAATCCGACTTAAATTAAATGTATGGGGGTGTTCAGTAGCTGTTTTAGGCATGGGCGAACCGGGCAGTTGCCCGGGGCGGCATTTTTTCATGTCACATGGGGGGCGGCACGAGCAGTTAAAAAAAAATCCTCTGCGAAGCGGTTTTCTATTATCTATCATTTCACTGTGTGGGGAATTGGCAAATTGGCGCCCCTGCTTGCTGAGAGAGTGCCGTGTGTGACGCCGGTTTCACACTGCCCGCGTTAGCAGTGCGTATTTTTTTTCGCCGCCCATGTTAACAGATTAGAGCATTCACACACCACGTGGCAGCGCGTAGCAGGAGCACTGTATAGAGCAATACTCTAATGGAATTGGTGGGCTAAAGTCAGTCACACCACCTCGACTTTCTTCCAAAATAACGCACATTTCATTCACAATATTATAAAAACAGGCCTATAGTTCCTGCAAATTTTTGTTTTTCTGAATTGTGTGAAATGGCTAATAAAAATAAGTAATACAAAACGATTATGTGGGTCATCTCACCAAGGTGAATTGGTTTAGTCTTGACTTCTGGTCGTGACGGTGACTCGTGACGTGAGCGACAGTGTTGGGGGGCGGGGGATGGGAAATCTGTTGATTGTTGAGTGCCAAATAAACAGAGATGGACAGGAAAAGGTCAAAGCCATCAGGTGCACAATTTAGAAAAAAAAGAAAAGAAGAAGAGGAGAAGCGAGCAAAAGATAAAGGTATGCAATTATGTTCTCTCTGTGGTATGATTACGGTATCCATGTTGTCATGAATGAAGGGCTAATGTTAATTGTGGGTAACTCGTCTCTTACGTTTCTGCTATGATGCTTGTTATGCTTATACAACAATAATTAGGTTTTAGGTCAACAAACACGAGATCTAATTTCACCATAATATTGTGCTTTGCAACAAAACTGTCACAAATTCAGTTCTTATTTATTTCCATCAGCTGGGTTAACGTTAGCCTCTGTAATTAGCCAATGGAATTTTCAAATCTGAAGGTAGTTTCAAGTCATGTATACTTTTCTTGACCTCAACTACAGTGGTACAATGACATTTTAATAACAAATTCAATTTGTACCTCTGTAGTTGAGGTCAAGAAAAATATTCATGACACAGTTATAATGGCCTCATGATGACAGCCAATGTTCTGTTCTTAGTGCAATAGTGTAATAACTAGATTCTCTTTAGTGTGATTTCACATTTGTGTGATAAAGTATTTGTGCTATAGAATATTTATTCTATATTTTATGTGTATATTATTCTTAATGTTTTATATTATTGTTGCTCGAAGGTGGTCTCGCCCAGGGTGTAATTCAATGTAGAACCGCCACTGGGGGGTGCTCAGCTGGTGTCCGTGGGGAGGTGTGGGCATTATACTCTGCACAACGCGTTCAAGGCCGGTTTCTCCATGTGGCAGGTCGAAAAGCTGTTAAGATCAATGCACATACTCTTCAACAACGTTCCAGCGAGGACGGAAGACTATGTGACAGGCACAAGTCATCAGTGTTCCCGCTATCATTCTGTGGCCATCGATGTTTGGAGAACCTGCCTGTGGTAGAGAGAGCTCTGGAGGTCTGGCATTCACTTCAGCTGTATGTGGATGCAGTGAAAAGAAAGGAGCTGCCAAACCCTGGTACAGGCTCGTATGATACAATAGAGGCCGCTCAAAAGGATCCCCTGATATTGGCAAAGTTGCATTTTTTCACGACCATCACAGTTGTCGCAAATTCGTGTCACGGCTGATGTGATGTGTTTTGGCGCGAACTATTCGCTTTTTCGTTTCGCTTTTTCGTTACGCGTCCGGTGTGAAAAGGCCTTTAGACAGATGGCCTGTCTAGACCCCTCTAACATGTTCAGAGACTCAGACAGGTGCAAGAAACAAATGAAATGTCTGGTGCAGAAATTTCTACAGGCCAAGCAGCTGGCAGGAGGTGTATCTGCTGGTAGGAGTAGTTCTGGGCTTTGACCAAAGTTAGAGTACCACGCTTAATTATACTCTAAGTTTGTATTAGTCTGTTTACAGCATTATACACTGTAAAAATAAAAGGTGCCTGGAGGAACCTTTTGGGGTTCTTTACTTTGCCACACCGGCGGAACCGTCTGTAGATCCTCTAGGCACCCTTTAAAAAGGGGCGGTTCTCTGAGGAACCACACAGGTTTCCTGAGGACCTCTTATATAAGGTCCAGATGATCAGCAGAATCCACACGATCAGCAATTTCGTGTGTGGTCAAAAATTTCACTATGGGAGCAATTTGGTCACTGGAATTCACTGGATTTGACCAACAGAAAGCTGCTTGAAAGTGACTCCAGTGTGAGCTGTGCTTCATACATTACGTCGCTACACTGCTGTGCTGACAATGGTCAATGAACTTTTTTGCCTGTGTAATTTTACGAAATTCACAAATGTGACCGCACCTTTACTCGCTGCAACATAAAATGCAATCAATAATAAAATCTTCACAAGGGACATGTGAGTACGGAAGCCCTGAACCGCAACTTAAAAAAAAGTTTAAAAAAAGTAAAAAAAAAAAATAAATAATTCTAGCATTTTGAGAATAAAGTCTAAATATTTCGAGAATAAAGTCTAAATATTTCGAGAATAAAGTCTAAATATTTCGAGAATAAAGTCGAAATATTTCGAGAATAAAGTCGAAATATTTCGAGATTAAAGTCGAAATATTTTGAGATTAAAGTCGAAACATTACGAGAAATTTGTGTGTGTGTAAAGAAATGCATTCGTGAAGTCGAACTGCCTCGGACATGGATCTAAACAAAATAGTAGCTTTTTACTTTCATCTGGGCTTTCAACAAAAGGAAATTTTGCAGGTGATAGTCATAATCATAATCATAGATGCTATCTTTAACATAAGAGATCTTCCAGTTACCACTTAAATGTTAAAAGATCTTACAATAACCCTTTTATAGCATTCAAGTTCCTCTAATTTCCCCCAAAGCACTTCGAGGTCTCATGGTAATGAAAAGGTGACTCCAGAAACTCTGAACTGAATACAAAGTGCTTAAAGGATCCCATAAGTTCCAGCAAGAACCGCAAAGATTGTCAATGCTCCACCAGTAACTAAAACAGGCTAAAATAAATGTAAAAATCAGAAGGTGCTTAGTCTCAAATGGAAAGGTATCCTGACTAATGTTGTCAAAAGAACCGGTACTTCGATACCAAGTCGGTACTGAAATTTTGAAAATGTGACGATACCAGCATTTCTGTTGTACCGGTAGTACCAAGTCCTGGGTATATTCGGTATCCACTAATGCCGCTTTTCCACTACACAGTACCAGCTCGACTCGCCTTTGTTTGGTTTTCCACTGTGTAAAAGTTGTACCTGTACCTGCTTTCGGGTACTTTTTTTCGTATCACCTCCGGCGAGGTTCTAAGCGGGCTGAGGCGATACTAAAATGTGACGTGAAACACTGCAGACTGCTGATTGTTCAGAGAGAATCGTCACTATTCACGGCGTCATCATTGCACGTGCCACATGGAGCTATTTTTTTCAGCAGTGTTTCGTTTTGCTGCCCTCAGCCTCTCCTGAAACAACGTTTGTCTTCTTGCTGTGAAAAATAGCCACATCCCGAGGATCAAAAACAGTATACACTCGATTTCCTCTATTGTCCTGTGTGTGTGTGGGTAGCGGGTGTGTTTCGCGTAGTTCCTGTGGCATCGCTAAGACGACCAGGTACTATTGGGGAGGTACTATCTGTAATGGAAAACGGAGCGAAAAGCGAGCCGAGCCGAGTTGAGTTGAGCTGATACTGGTAATGGAAAAGCGCCATAATAGGAGATGCTTTCAGTCGCTTCCGTGTTTATCTAAGCGCGGGGCTCCAGACTAACTTTTTACTGTAGCACTGTAGCCAATATATACCACAATGTATTATAATAGTGTCTGTGAATATTAAAAAAAACTAGTCTATTAACCCTGCATGTTCTGCTTGTCTCTGTGTGAATGAATGGCGCAGTCACACACACAGACACACACAAGGAAGCATGCATGATGCTCGCACAGGTTTCAGTCTCTGCTGCCTCACGATATGACTACATGAACTTCCTCTCCAGAGCCGATCTGAGAGTCACTTCATGAGCATTTTACCGTTTCATTTGAGAAAATCTATCATCATTCATACACACACAGTGTTGCGGCGAACGCCCCTTTCTCGTCAGCGGTCAGGCGGAACGAAAGGGGCTATCAAAACAGCATACCCTTCACAAACACTGGTATGCTGTTTTGACAAAGTAGGCTACATTGACAGACCCTGCTATAAAACTCAACTTCCGGTATGCTGTTCTGACAAAGTATGCTACATTGACAGAACACCGGCAATAACGCCAGTACAGCGTAAGGAAGGGAAGCAGCATTCTCATCAAACTTTCCTGAAGCCGTGCGGAATCTGGTACCAATTTAAAAGACTGAACGGACAGCCGGTAAGATCGCCACGTAAATCATACTTTGATGCGAGTGTCATTTGTTGACTATTGCACGCTGATTAGGCATTGAGGTGCGGGCGGGAGAAGACACTTGTGTTTGTGCACTGTAGTATCTGTGTGTTGGAAATATTCACGTGGTAGTTGGCGGTAGTGGTAGTGCAAATATTGGTTGGTCAATTTCATTGCAGTTTGCTTAATTTAGTAATTTAATATGTGTTCTGGTATGTGGGATACTGTTGTATTGAATTTGTTCCTTGTAAAGATATGGTCTAAAAGTATGTATGGTTCTAGTTTTCTGGTTTTAAGGTTTTTTCACCTGTAAATATCTGGGCCGCAAAAAGTGAAGACAAACAAAAAGACAAAGATGCAACAGAGGCCTGGTTATTGAGTGAAACCCAGTTAAATGTTCATGATTGGTGGCTCCCTATCAAGTGAGGGTTAAGCACAGCTAAGAAGAAAAAAAACACACAGAAACTCAAAGGTCTTCACGGCAACCCGTCAAAATAAAAGTTCGGTTTTATAACTTGAAGAAATTGACTGAAATAATTATATTAGCCTACTGTTGTACAGTAGATTTAGCTATGTCTTAATGTAATAAAAATACTACTACTAATAATAATGTGTGCATAGATGGTTGCTTATTTTTCACTTTATCTTTTTAAAAGCAATGTTAAAGGTCCAATATGTAAGAATTTTTTAATAAAATATCCCAAAATCACTTGCACGGTGTGATATATTTTCTGCAGTTGTATACTTACAATATCCCAAAAGTTTACAAAGATTTTTATTTAAGAGAAATATTAATTTTAAATAATTGGCCGTCCCGGAAAAAAATGTCGCCTGTCAGTGACGCAATATCTGCGTTAACCTTGATTTCCGCAATATCACGTGGACAAATGCGGAAGTCGTGGTTATAGCTGTTTGTGACACATAATGGATCACGATTACTCTTTGCCGAGAATTGAAGTTCCAACAAAACGTAAGCGTCCATATACGGATACACGCAGACTTTTTGACAAACGGAGGAATAAAACCAGGATAAATATCGGTGTAGCGTTTTCGAGATGGAGATAGCTTCGCGACGAACTGGGACTTGACAGAGACTCTGCTCTCGCGAGTGTATTAATAGACAGGTAATCTAATCTATCTTTGTTTATTTGTACAAGTAACGTATTAGGCATGTACAGTACTAATGATTTTAATAGATATGAATTACACCACATTCCTGTACATTCTGTCACTTTAGCATTTTTATCAATAACGTTACATGTTAGAACATAACATAACATGGCAAATGAGTTGTTTTAGTTTCCAAAAAGGTGGACCATCCACGTCAACTCCTATCAAAAGACCTGTAATGCCTCTTCAAACACTGTCTACCATATTTTCTTCCAGTGACTCTCAATCAGATAGGTAGGCAATTTCTGAATATCAATTTAAAAAGATGTTTCATAGAACTACATTGGCTACATTACTATAATTTACTTTACAGAGAGCATTGTTTTCTGGAGCCTGGAATTGAACACCTTTCCATGGCAGAAAGCAATGAGCAGCTATTACATGAAAGGTGAAGTTTTAAATTATATATTATTTTAGGAATGTGTTGTTATTATTTATTTTATCAAGCAGTTTATCTTTCACAAACTTCATTCATTCACCAAGCCATTCTTATTAATTAATTTAGTTTTCTTCTTTGATGTGTTGGTTAGTTTTTCAAAGATGATTGTTAGTGATGAGTCCACCATTACCCTGAATGAAGATGTCAATGATCTACAGAAAACCGTGTGAGTGTTCAGATGCATTGTTTCAATTCAAATCTTTGTTTGCAGTATATTCATGTTTTTGTAGTATTCACTGAAAAGTAGTTAATTATTGTTTATATAAATGATGATGATAATAATATGACATTACTAATATATATATATATTTTTTTTTTTTCTTTTTTTTTTCTGTAAATGCAGATTTTGCAGGATTGAATGGAGAAATACTGATGATGCCACAAGGGACACAGACAGTGAAGACAGCACGTCAGATGATGATCATGTACCCTCCATCTGTCTTCGGTTTGTCTACAGAAGTCATTTTTATAGCTTATGTAGAATAGATAAGTCTTCAACCCTGCTCATGTAAGTTCACTGTCCTGCAGAGTTTATATAAAACCAGATTCAGAATGTGATTTTCAAGCTATTGGGAAAAGCTTGATCAGGTTGTTCTGGTATGTTGGGGGTAGATGCTAAACTCTGCAGGACTATGAAACAAGAGGTGCAGAGTTGAAGACCTATTCTATAGAATACATTTTTTTGGCTTATGCAAGTTGTTATAAACTGATTTGCCTTCCAGGCAGCATCACCAACATTGTAGATTTTTTAACTTTGATTATTAAAAATGAAGTAGAGTTTTTTTATTTACATTAATATTTACAGAACTGGAGGAGGCAATAAAGACATTGTGAAGATTCAGGAGCTTCCAATTGTTGGCGTTGAAGAGACAGTTCATCTTGCAACACAAGATGAAGTAGTACCAGAAAGAGAAGAACATGTATCCATGTCTTCTGGCATCCAACAGGTCATGTGTGAGGAGGACATCATTGGACAAAAGGCATCGATAGTCTATGAGTCAACGTTGAAACACCTGGTCACATTTCTGCAGCTGCCTGTGGTGAGGTGTAATTTCATTGAGAGAGTTACAAATGTGTCATGCCAGGCTTCAGGACCTTTTGAAGTCCATCTTACTTCAAGGGGAACTGGCACTGTCATACACTGGGTAAATATATGTACATGCATATCTTCTTTTTAAATATTTAATTGTTCGGCTTTTTGCTGTTTGTGAAAATGTACATCTTTGTAATAGGTTCCATTCACAACATCTTACTATATATTCTTGTAATAAATGTAATGATCAACAGCTTAAAATTTCTCTGTTACATTTGAACTTAACATCACACAGTACTAATGTGAAATAGTGTGTATGGTGTACATACGTATGGTGTAAATGGTGTATATTATAAATTAAAAGTGGCGTATAACATATTATGTGTTAGTGCAGACATGCAATTAACCTACTGTGTCATTATCTTTTAGAAGTGTTCAAATGGACACAGAGTATGGACGTGGAATTCACAGCCCACACTAAAATACAGCATGCAGGCAGGGGATTTCATGATGGCCACAAACATTCTCCTGTCAGGAAATAATTACTACAAAGTAGCCCACCTATTCAACTATATGAACATGGGCTTTGTAGGGAAGGACACATTTTTTAACATTCAGGACACATACTGCATTGGAGCAATAAAGAAAGTGTGGGAGGAGAAGAGATCTGCAGCCATTCAACGTGCAAAGAGTAAAGATGGTGTTGTCATCTTAGGTATGTTCCATGTTGTTGTTTTTTTATTGTATTAAATTAGCAAATAACCATATGAATTCTGTAAAATTATTTATTTTAGATTTTCTGTTTGATTTCGTTTCTTTATTAAAATATTTTAGAAAAAGTATAGCAATTCTTAAATGTTTGCTTATTGTTAATACTATGCTTGTTCATCTTTTATATCAGTGATCATTTAAAGAATTATTGTGTCCTCTACAGCAGATGGACGAATGGACAGTCCTGGCTACTGTGCCCAGTATTGCTCCTACACTGCCATGGAGAATGATTCAAAAGAAATCATCTCACTTGTTACCATCGATAAGAGGCAGACTGCACGTAATTCTGTGAAAGAGGCTTTTGTCATGACCGTGGACAAGCTTCTTGGTGAATTGAAGATTGCAGAAATTTGCACTGATGCTCACACACAAATTGCCTCTGTTATGAGTAAGTTGATATAACTTATTGAAACAAATACCAGAAAAGGATTTTGATATGTTACACACGTGTACTGTATGTTTTGTCCGCTGCTCTTTTCTCCTTTGTAAGATAAAACTACTGGTCGCTATAAAGACAGGAATTGTTCATTCATAGGACATATGGCATGGGGCGAAGAATTTAGCCAAATTAATCTCTGCGGTACGTTGTCATTCTTGAGTCTCTTTGTTGTGCAGGTATACATTTAATGTTGCTTTATGCTAAAATGTGGTAAACCACATGTGCAAACTTAGGCAGCACAGCAATCTGGACAGAAGATCCTTCTCCACTGGTTAAAAGAAATTGTAAATCACTTCAGGTTCTGCTGTAAGACGGCAGACACGGAGCAACAGTTCATTGTAAGTATTACATTAGAAAATGTTATAAAATTTCATTCTTAATTAAAAAATAATATATATATTTTATAATTATATAATGTCCATGCACCTAATCCTGTGCATCTATGTGCTATGTTAGAGTCTTTATTAACACGTTAGGCCAGAGATACCTTTTACGCCTTTACAAACAATTTATTCTCAGATCATAATGAGGACACATGACAACACCTAGAATACCTCTATTATTTTGTTGTTAAACTATGTGATTACATCCAAACATTTGTATTTTAGAAACTATGGAGCAGTGTGCTTCACCATGTAACAAACAAGCACGAGTGGTACCTTGGTCACTGCCTACATGGGCCACTGCCAGATAACCAAGACAGACAATGGATGGAGAGTGGTTCCCAGGCTCATAAGGAACTGGAAGCTATAGTGTTTAAGAAGAGGTGGCTCAGAGATGGGCGCCGTGGGATGGCGTATAAAGGAAGGGGATTTGGGCGACCGGATGTGTGCTTTGGCGGCGTCGGATGTCACTTTCATCCGTGGCCGCCTAAGGGTTAACTGCGGTCTGGTCTCCCTGTCTGCTGGGCGTGTGCAGCCGATTCGTCTCAGGTAACGTTAGTTTGTTTAAGTGTGAGTTATGCCTTGCAGTTCTCAGCGAGATATTCATAGCCTGTCATTTACAGCGGCATGTTTCCGACTGAGCGTCTGTATCCCCGCATGGCGCGTGGCCATGAATGGGCCGATTACATCTGCCGGTATGTATAATTATATCCGTCGACCTTAGTTATATTACTTTCATTAACATATTTTTATGCTCGGCAGGGTTATCGGCATATCTGAGGGCTCCCCCGGTGTATCTAATGGGATCGAGCGACAAATCTAACTTGGGAACGGTTGAGTGGGACTACGTTGCTGTTTTGCTTCTATGGTGTATCTCCTGGTAACTGCGCACACCGTGATGATCCGGTGTGCTGGTCGGTCGGCTTTTACTCGCGGCCATCTGTTTAACTCTGATGTATGTTTTTGCTTCTACGATTAATCTCCGGATGACTATGCACGCCGTAAAGATACTGTGTGCTGGTTGGTCTGCCTTTACCCGCGGCCACCGTTTCAACTGTGATGCTATAGTTGTGAATGGAGTAGATGTTTAGGATTGTTTGTTATTCGTTATAGTTTGCCTTGCATTCTGTGCATTGTATTGATCACTGTTGATTGAGTGAACTGTGTGCTTTGAATATGTTTTTTTCTCTTAGGAGAACAGTGATTTGTATGTTTTCTGTGTGTTATGGTGAGTTTATATTGTGTGTTTTAAATATGCTGATCCATTTTTGTGTGATTTCTTCTTTTGTAGGAGCTGGAGGTTCCTGGAGAGGGGGGGGCTAGCTGCCATTGTGTGTGGGGTGGTTAAACCTATGCCGTGTGTCTGTTTGCAGCTAATCTTCACGTGTGTGTGGGAGCGGGTGTATGGGGATAGGGGCTCATATTAAATTAGCGGCTAGTCTGTACCTCCAGGTACCACCACTCCGGTCGACTGGGTTAATTGTGAGTATGTTGTTGTGTTTGATACAGATGATGCATGTTACTGTGAAATTGATCCTGAGATTATGGTGACCTTTTTAACTATTTATTATGTAAATGCATATGAGAAATAAAAATACTTGTTTTTGCACATGTGTTTTTGCCCACGTTGATAACGAATCTGTGCGCCCTTAGGGCGGTTAGTCCCCAGTATTCTGGGGTGGCGTAGTCGACATTTAGCTCTATTCTTCAATTAGCACGAGCCCATGATGCCACACCAGCAAGCGGTTCAGCTATTCACCGATCGTGTATGAGGCAAGAACTCTCCTGGCAGCCCTGGATTACAACCACGATAAGGATAGACCACCACTGCTAAACAAGTAGGGGGAAAAGATGTACGAATATCATAATTTAACATCCCATACTTCCACAAAAGGCACTAGCACGGTATGATTGTGAAATGCCACAAATTTTTTTTGATTTGCAACCAACCATTTTCTTTGTCAAATTCAAATTACCATATAACTGTATTTAAAAAAATATATATGTTTGTATCACTATAATATCATACTTTACAGCTTTCGTAGAGTGTTTCAGAAAAAAACAGGGAGATGGACAGTACATGCTTTGAAGGCAAAGAAGGACTACAGCTACATACCAGATCTACAGGCAGCAATTCTGAATGAAAGGTTACAAGCTGACAAGGGGATGCCAAGGCGTCGGACTCTAAGACCAGAGGATCCACGGAGACTAGGCCTACTTCCAAACGTTACGCCTCCACCAATTGAAACTATTCTAGAGTCAATAGAGGGATAGGTATGTCCATCAAATTATCACTTGCTTAGTTGTGCATAGTAGCTGATAAGATATTTGTTACAGGCTAATAATTTGTGATAGTTGATATGATCCGTATGTTTGTTTTACTATTCATATGGATCAGTGAAATGTTGGGTACATTGTGCTTATTTATCTGTACTTAATGCAATGTTTTTTTTTTACCTCTACGAAGGAGCCACTACTACACTACATGAGACAGATGAGCCCTGAAGTACAACCTCTCATCCACACCACCATAGCTCTAATTTGGTCTGTCGTCTAAACCAAATTAAGTGATTTTATTTACAAAGTTTTGTAATCTGACAATAAATTATTCTTGGTCTTATCTCATTTGAGTGTCTTAGCTGATTAACCATGCACATAATTTGGACAACGGTTAATATCTGTTAAAGAAATAATTTATTGACAGCCTGAAAAAAAAATATATTGCGCAACCACTCTAACAGTGTTGTTCCCTTTCGTTGTCACTCCGAGTTACGTCGGATGACGACGAAATGGGGTTTCGCTTAGAAAGCCTATCAACTTCGAGTATTACAAAACGAGCCAATGGCAAAGAAATGCCATGGGTCTGCGGAATTTGCATGACGTAACTCCACCCCACCTCGTGGGTATAAAAGGAGGAAGTCCGCAACAGCAGTTTATGTTTTCGCTTCGGAGCCAAGTGTATTCTTCTCTCCACAAGCCAACTCTGAATTATCAGCTTCACGAACGAGTGCCTCGAGTGTTGGTGTGACGGCGATCTCCGGCGAGTGCGTGCTTCCTGCTTATCTCTGCAGTGGTTCATCAGAGAGCGCGTGCTTCCCCGGGCGCTTCAACACGTGAGTTCTCTCTCTAAAAGAGCGCACGCGGCACGTCTTTTTAAAGACGGCTCGCCCGTGCATTTAAAAAAAAAAAAAAAAAAACGAATGGTTGCGGCAGCTTGGTATCGGACTCTGATGGGCACGAGCGTTGTCTGGTATGTTTGGGAAGGCGCCGACTCCGTGTCCGTGACCCCAGCCTCCCCTCAACGGCGGTGCCCGCTAGTGAATAGGTGATTCCCACGAGTCTACCCTCTGGTGGCCCGTGTGTTTCATTTAAAGCTACAGAGGATGATACTATGTTTGTAGCAGCTTCACAAGGTGGGTTTGATTCTCTGCGAAGTGACGACTCGTCACAGCTGCCACCCTCTGGTGTGCATACGGCTGTGCCTGAGTCTGATCCAGAGATGACGGCCATGCTTTCCTGGGACGATTGGTTTTTGGGTAAGGCCGCCGACCCTCGTCCACGGCAAACCCCAATACCTTCCCTCCCGGACGTGCATGATGAGATCTCGAAGTCCCAGAAGACACCCCGGTTTTCTCGGGACCGCTCGCTGATCTCATCCGCCTTTCCCCCCTCGATGGGGCCGCTGTCACGGGTACACTGGGGTTCCCCCGGCTGAACGCTCTGTTGCGATGCTATGTGTCCTCAGAGTGCTTCTTCTCGGCGCAATCCTAAGCACCCGCCCGTGGTCTATGGTTTTCGTCTACATTTGTGGCGAGATCCTATAGCACCACGGGACTGGCAGCCGCCTCTCTGCAGGCCATGGCCATTCTGCTGGTCCTCGACCCAGATGATCATGGACTTGCACGAGGGCGGGACTGACCCAGGGCTCTTCACTGAGTCGCGTGCCGCCACTGACCTTGCTCTCCGAGCGACGAAAGTGGCCGTACGCTCCCTGGGTCAGGTGATGCCTACCATTCTGTGGCTGAACCTGTCTGATGTGCTGAATGTCGCGCGGCCCCGTCTGTCCGACGTTCCCATATCCCAGGTCGGCCTCTTCGGCGGTGCGGTTGAGAACTTCGCCCAACAGCTCTCAACCGCCCATGTGCAGACTGACGTGATTCTGTCCCGATGGCCCGCCGTCCGCTCAGATCCCTCGGTCTGCCCACTGCCGAAGGCGCCCCCCCCGCGGCTCCCACCCCGCCCGTTTAAAGAGACGGGCCGGCTCTGGAAGCCGCGGGCGGACGCCACAGCCCTCTCCAGCCCCGCCCCCCGCTACGTGCCGGGTTAAGCGGCGCTCCTGAGACGGGCTCCACAGAGATGGGACTCAGTTCTTCCAGGAGTTGGTAGCAGGACCACTCCTTTCCCCGGTGGAGGGCCGGGGAAAAATCCTTATTCTCCTAAGAACTGACTCTCCCGTCTCTGGGAAGACAGAGTTCTCGGACGACACAGAGCGCCGCCCACAAGCCGTGCTCTCCTCGTCCCCCTCTGTCCCAGAGGTGCTTGACACGGCGTGCCGACATTCAGCACACCGCTTCGCCCCTGTCCCCCTCTGTCGCCAGACCCCTGCCAGAGCAGGCCCCCGCGGGACGACCAGCATGGTCCTCCCCTGGCCCCCTCTGTCAGGGCGCGGTTGCTAACTGTGCCCCCACACCGGGCCGCTATGCCGTCCACGTCTGGGCCAGTTACTCCGCTTCGCTGCCCCTCCGGGGGGACGCCTGTCGTCCGCTTGATCCCGCTGGTTCAGTTCCTGGGAGCCTGGTTAGAGCTTCCCCGTCTGTCCCGCTGGATCGCGCGCACCATCAGGCTCGGCTTGCGATTCAGTTCGCACGGTCTCCTCCCCGCTTCAGGGGAGTCCGCTCCACTTTGGTCGGTGGCAATGCCCCTATCATGAGAGCAGAGATTGCCACCCTGCTAGCGAAGGGTGCAATCGAGACTGTCCCTCCAGCCGAGATGAGGTCCGGGTTCTACAGCCCCTACTTCATTGTCCCCAAGAAAACCGGTGGGTTACGGCCAATCCTGGACTTGCGCGTGCTGAACCGCTCCCTTCACAGGCTGCCGTTCAAGATGCTCTCCGCCAAACGCGTTCTCGAATGCGTGCGGCCCCAGGATTGGTTTGCAGCGATCGACCTGAAGGACGCCTACTTTCATGTCTCCATTCTTCCTCGACACAGACCGTTCCTACGGTTTGCTTTCGAGGGGCAGGCATACCAGTACGCGGTTCTCCCTTTCGGGCTAGCCCTGTCTCCTCGCACCTTCACGAAGGTCGTCGAGGCTGCCCTTGTTCCCCTTCGGGAACACGGGGTTCGCATCCTGAGTTATATCGACGACTGGCTGATCCTAGCCCACTCTCGAGATCAGGTTTGCGAACACAGGGACCTAGTGCTCCGGCACCTAGCTCGTCTGGGCCTTCGGGTCAACTGGGAGAAGAGCAAACTTTGCCCCGTGCAGAGGATCTCTTTTCTCGGTATGGACATCGACTCGGTCGCCATGTCCGCGCAGCTTACGAGCGAGCGCGCGCAGTCACTGCTGACTTGCCTGAGACATCTCAGGAGCAAGAATACGGTTCCACTGAAACATTTTCAGAGGCTCCTGGGGCATATGGCATCTGCAGCCGCGGTCACGCCGCTCGGGTTGCTTCATATGAGACCGCTTCAGCTTTGGCTTCGCGACCGAGTCCCGAGGTGGGCATGGCATCAAGGCACGCTCCGGGTACCAGTTACTCCGACCTGCCGTCAGTTCCTCACCCCGTGGTCGAACATCAGTTTTCTCAGGGCGGGTGTCCCCCTGGAACGAGCTTCCCGGCATGTTGTGGTCTCCACGGATGCCTCCACCACGGGCTGGGGCGCCATGTGCAATGGACATGCTGCTGCGGGCTCCTGGACAGGACCCCAGCGGCTATGGCATGTCAATTGCCTCGAGTTGTTGGCAGTACAACTTGCCCTGCACCGCTTCCGGGCGTTGCTCAGGGGTCAACACGTACTAGTCCGCTCAGACAATACCGCTACTGTAGCGTACATCAACCATCAAGGTGGTCTACGCTCCCGCCGTATGTCACAACTCGCCCGCCACCTCCTTCTATGGAGTCAGAAGCATCTGAGGTCGCTTCGAGCCATTTTCATTCCCGGAGCCCTGAACTGTGCAGCCGACGAGCTCTCACGGCTTCAGCCCCTCCCTGGAGAATGGCGACTCCATCCCCAGTCGGTTCAGCTGATTTGGGACCAGTTCGGGGACGCACAGATAGATCTGTTTGCCTCTCACGACTCGACCCATTGCGCCCTGTATTTTTCCCTGACCGAGGGCACGCTCGGCACGGATGCACTGGCGCACAGCTGGCCGCCGGGCCGCAAATATGCGTTTCCCCCAGTGAGCCTTCTTGCGCAGACCTTGCGCAAGGTCAGGGAGGACGAGGAGCAGGTCATTTTGGTCGCGCCGTATTGGCCCGGCCGGACCTGGTTCCCCGAACTTGCACTCCTCGCGACAGCACCTCCCTGGCCCATTCCTCTGAGGAAGGACCTTCTTTCTCAGGGACGGGGCACCGTGTGGCACCCTCGCCCCGATCTCTGGAGCCTCCACGTGTGGCTCCTGGACGGCTCGAGGTAGGTTTGAGTACCCTTCCACCAGCGGTGGCGGCTACCATCACTTCCGCTAGAGCGTCGTCCACGAGACACGTCTACGCGTTGAAGTGGAACCTCTTCGTCGACTGGTGCTCTTCTCACCGAGAAGACCCCCGGAGATGCTCGATCAGAGTTGTGCTTTCCTTCCTTCAGCAAGGGTTGGAGCGAAGGCTGTCTCCCTCCACCCTTAAGGTCTATGTTGCCGCCATTGCCGCACACCATGACCTAGTCGAAGGTAAGTCGGTAGGGAAGCACGACCTGGTCATCAGGTTCCTGAGAGGAGCGAGGAGACTAAATTCTCCTCGTCCTCCTCTCGTTCCCTCTTGGGACCTCTCAGTGGTTCTAACTGCCCTGAAGAGTGCTCCCTTTGAGCCCCTGCAATCAGTTGAGCTTAAGTTCCTGTCAATGAAGACAGCGCTCCTGGTTGCACTGGCCTCCATCAAGAGGGTAGGGGACCTGCACGCATTCTCCGTCGACGAAGCGTGCCTGGAATTCGGTCCGGCTTTCTCTCACGTGATCCTGAGACCCCGGCCCGGATATGTGCCCAAGGTTCCTACCACTCCCTTTCGGGACCAGGTGGTGAACCTGCAAGCACTGCCCCCGGAGGAGGCAGACCCAGCCTTGGCACTGCTCTGTCCAGTACGCGTTCTTCGCGCCTATGTAGACAGGACGTGGTGTTTCAGGACCTCAGACCAGCTCTTTGTCTGTTATGGTGGGAAGCTGAAGGGAAAGGCTCTCTCCAAGCAAAGGTTGTCTCACTGGATAGTGGACGCCATTGCCTTGGGTTACCAGCAGCAAGGTCGACCGTGCCCCCTTGGTGTGACGGCCCACTCCACCCGGAGTGTGGCATCCTCTTGGGCTCTAGCGCATGGCGCCTCGCTAACAGACATCTGCAGAGCTGCAGGCTGGGCGACACCTAACACATTCGCCAGATTCTATAATCTCCGAGTGGAGCCAGTGTCCTCTCATGTACTCGCTTCAACTAGCTAGTACCGGACCCGCTCAGGTGTCTTCGCTTGCTCGCCATTCCACTCCACGGACTGGATACGTGCGATATTCTCCTCAGGTGAGCTTCCCGAAAGCCCTGAGTTCCTCCAGCACTCCTGACGTCGGCGCCAGTGTCTATTGCCTGCGCGTCGGCTAGGTGCCTCCCGTGTGCATGGTCCCTCCCCTGAGCGACCCCCACATGTGTATTTCCACTGTAAGCCTCTCTGAGCATGTGTCTTTCCCTTGGCAAGCCACCTTGCCACCCCTGGGGTTGAAATATTCCACCTGCGGCTGGACACCCCAGTGTTCTCCATATGTTTCCTTCGGGTCATATGTGTATTCTCTAAGTCCCCCCCCTCTGGGTTGGCATTAATTGCATACTTCCCCTAGCTTGGGATATGCTTCCCAGTGTACCTTGGTATTCCTGTGTTAAATGGAGTCCTTCGTCCAGTCTATGACAGGGATCTCGATTTACGCAGGGCACTGAAAGACAGCTGAGAAGGTGGCGTGATTAGACTGGTAACCCCATTTCGTCGTCATCCGACGTAACTCGGAGTGACAACGAAAGGGAACGTCTCGGTTACGTATGTAACCCTCGTTCCCTGAGTAGGGAACGGAGACGTTACGTCTGCCTGCCACTTTCCGCTGTACCGCGGGGATCGCCTGAGCTCAGTCTTGGCTCCTCAGCGAAGAAACATAAACTGCTGTTGCGGACTTCCTCCTTTTATACCCACGAGGTGGGGTGGAGTTACGTCATGCAAATTCCGCAGACCCATGGCATTTCTTTGCCATTGGCTCGTTTTGTAATACTCGAAGTTGATAGGCTTTCTAAGCGAAACCCCATTTCGTCGTCATCTGACGTAACGTCTCCGTTCCCTACTCAGGGAACGAGGGTTACATACGTAACCGAGATGTTTTTTTTATATTTACAATACTCTTGACAATACAGTATTTATTAAATAAAGGCAAGTAAAGAACAATACAGTAACTATTCAATAAAAAATAATATTAGCATATAGTATAAAATCAAATTTAAACGAGGTAATAGAAGTAATTAACATGTAACATAACATAAATAAATAGTTGTCCAGTCAGTTACTTTCACATAAAAGAACACAAGTCTAAACGAGAACATGATTTGGGTTAGCAGCAGCATGCTCTGCAATTACAAAACATCAGCTATAAAACCAGTGTACTGACCATTTGGGTCTGGATATCTTTCACGTATTATGCACACACAGCAGCTGGGGATGACCACACGGTTTCTTGGCCCAAGTGAACCACACTGCCACAAGACATAATTTCTATATGCAGCATAGCGGTATTCCCGGTTGTCGTCCCCAGATTGCTGTGTGTCATGTAGTGCATAAATGTCATTTCTCAATCGGCGTGACAATCGCAATACATGTTCACCTAAAATGTACAAAGACATGTGTGGTAGCTTGCTTATACATGTGGCCTCTGTCATTCCACAACATTTATTTTCAACATCTGAAGGCATTTCCCTGCAATTTGTACACCAGGTACACCCTGTAGTGGTTGTTCCTCTCTGTGAGCATTAGGTTGAAGCACATCAAGGATGAGGCCAGGTTCTTTGTTAAAATCTTGAAGTAAAAGACCTCTTGCATCATCCAAACACATGTGCTGTATAACCTCCTGAAAAAAAATTCAAACACATTTTACTACCTAATACAGAACCTATCCAGGACACTCGATATTATGTCCACACTCACTTGTGTCATCAACCGCCTGTCCTCCTGAAGCCTAGCCACCCTCAATCTGTCCTCTTCACTCAATGATGCTGTATTTCCTCTGCCTCTAGCTGCATGTGTTCCTCTTGTAGCCCTCCTCTGTCTGCCTCTCGCTCTTCCTCTTGCTGCAATGCCAACTTCTCCACTCTCTCTTTCAACCCTGTTCTCTCTTTCAATCCCTTTTGCTCTTCTCATCCCTCTTCTCTTTCCTGTGGATGCTCGTCCAACTCTACCCTGTGATGCTTCATGCCTTATATTTTTGGGAGGACTCCGGGTCTCATCTGGATTTGATACTTCCAGTGAGGATGTATCTGTGTTTCCCTGTAACACATGCAACTGTCAATATCACTTATAAACAATGCGAGATACATAAGCACCCTATATGACGTGACAGATCAATCATTATGCATTATGTTTATTTACCTCAAAAACTATCAAGTGATCGTTATGCTGATGAAAATTCACAGTTACATTGCTCTTTGAAAAGTTTGGTAATGCTTATCACGTAGTGATCGAGATTATGGCAGTGCAATGAAATAAAATCGGATATGTGTTGTAAAAAAAAATATTTAGCCATTACTTGAAAATGTTGGTTAAAATTTACTTTTAGTATGATTGGTTTGAACACGTAAAACAACACGGCATTAACCATAAAAGCGTAAAACTGCGCAGCATTAGGCTGACCCAACAAATACTTTGATAATAGGCTGTAACAGGATAATATAGCCTTACATTTCGCGTTCCTTGCAGTTAATTCATTATGGTGACAAAATATTGCGAACAGACGTATAGGTAATAAAAAAACGAATAAATTACCTCATCCGTGATCATGATTCATTACTTCCATACAACTCGGGATGTGAAAACGACATCTCCCATCGTTCCACTCTCCCCCATAGCATCATCAAGCTTCGCCTTTGTTATTGTTGAAAACTGCGCTCTCTTGTGGCCAAGGAAACTACATATTGTATCTTTACCTTTTAAACAGCATGTAGCCTTCAATACTTATGTATTATGTACTTATGATTATCATCATAAATAATAAAGTAATTGAATTTAATTAAAAAAAAAATTCAAATAGTTAAATAAAATAGAAAAATAGTTCCAACAGATTTTGCTGTGGTACAGAAATTGGTACCGAGAACCGTACAATTTTAATGGTATTTGTACAGACTACTAGAATATTGGTATCGTGACATCCCTAATCCTGATAACAGTAATCAACAAAACAAACTGGATGAGCGATCATGTAGGTGTTGCAGATTAACTCATTTTCTGGAGTTTAAAATAGTATTTATCTGAGTTTAGTGGAGTTTCTATGTCCTCTGAAATCTTAGGGAAAACCCTGAATTTAAACCATCATAACCAAATGTTACTGTAGTCTTTATAGAGGTTAAAGTGGATCAATATAATTCTAACTTATTCCCTTTGTAACGTTTTGTTTTTTAGGGGATGTCATTCTACAACAGTTTGAGGCTTTCCTGACTCTTGAGTGTTGGAATGAAGAGTTTCTCTCCTTCCAGCCAATGGTAAAACGGCTGGGCACCTTCTTGTGCGGCTGGTTAAGCCGTGCCTATCCAGTGGCTTGGGCATTTTGCCAGAAGCTGCTCCTCCGTGAACAAGGAGGTTGAGACTGCCAGTATGCAGGAAGAGACAATGGTTCACATAGACTTGTGTGTGATTATGTAGATGTGCGCGGTGGGGTGATCAAAGTTCCCTTCACAAAAGAACTGCTGGTATCGGTGGGTGCAGCCAGGTCGAGGTACCGCATTTTCCTTGATCAGCAGCGTGCAAGGAAGGAGAGTGAAGCATGGACACAGAAAAGAAGGCTTGCAGAGCAGTATTTGACCGACCTTAAGAGAAAGAAAACCACTGTTCAAGAGTTTTCCACCTGTCTCGCCAGAGAGGCCAACATGCTGGCAGAGGAAGCGGAGGGCAAATCGGGATCAAAGATGGCCCAGCTCCTTTCAAAATCTAAGGCCCTCAGACGGGCAAGCAAGGAGAAATTGTCTGAGCTGAAAAAGATTGAGGAGGAGATCACCATTAAAAGGGACGAACTGAGAAAAATGTAGACAGACACAGACTGACAGATTGACTTGTTACTTTGGAAAGTAATGCCATAAAATAATTGTTAATTTACAATGTTACTTTACAATGTTACAATTTACAATTGTTAAGTGTTGTTCCTGTGTTCTTGATACTTAAGAGAAAGGAGCCTTCAGTTTGTTACTCTTAAGAAAGTGGAACCTTTAAATAATAAAACTTGTTACTTTCAATGAAAGTCAATTTAAAAAAAAGACTTTTTAAAGGAATTTTAATGACTGAAGTTATTTTTCGTAATTCGAGTAGGTCATAAATTTAAATCATAATGGTCATAAAAAGGTCTTAAAAAGGTCTTAAATTTGACTGACTGAACCCTGCAGAAACCCTGTTCTCATCCAACCACAATCAAATTCACTCTATCCGGATGGCGTGATTTATCTGGATAGGTTTTTCTTTTTCTTTTGAACGGTG